>OX596011.1:44637746-44905899 GCA_951394025.1 Heteromyza rotundicornis
TTAACCGTAAAGTTAAAATTTGTGCTTTCCCTGTAAACTTGGAAGTGTCCATAATTAACATTTACTATTGTTAACAATAGAGAATGTTAACAGGTCAGAAAGTTAAGATTTGTGCTTTCCTGTAAACTTGGAAGTGTCCATAATTAACATTTACTATTGTTAACAATAGAGAATGTTAACAGGTCAGAAAGTTAAGATTTGTGCTTTCCCTGTAAACTTGGAAGTGTCCATAATTAACATTTACTATTGTTAACAATAGAGAATGTTAACAGGTCAGAATGTTAACAATAGTAAATGTTAATTATGGACACCTCCAAGTTTACAGGGAAAGCACAAATTTTAACTTTACGGTTAAGTTAGACAACAACTACATAGTTGTAATTTTTCAATTTGATTATGATTTTAATGTAGATTTCATTGAATATTGGTACCATTCGAAAAATTAATTCAATTCCTTTCAAAAACGCAAAAAACTTTTCTAAAAATTTAAATTTTAAGAGCATAAACTAGCCAACTGATTTTCATAATTTTTTTTTTTAAACTAATTAGACAGCACGAGAAAATAATACCAAACTCTTCAATTTGGGTGTAAATTCAATTCTGATATTATTATTGCCCAATGGCGATATTTATACAAATACTTACACTAAAAACTACAAAAATACTAACAAGCTATTTTGAGAAAACCAGAGATAAAAATACGCTATAGCGTTGGTCTTCTTGTGTACATACAATGGAATTGTTATCAGTTATGCTAGCAACCGAATACCAAATATAGTGTTGGTATCCGTAGACTTACATTAGGAGATAACAATTTACGAGTATTTTGACCGTGAAGGGTTCATATAGCAATGCTACATGCGCGAGTCGATAAGAACATTTGAATTGCATTTTCTTATCTTACATGCTTGGTATAGAATAACAATGTGTTCAATAACTATTGGACATTCTGGCGGCCGGCGTTATAGCCCACCAGAGAAATAAATTACAACTTTCTTTCTTGTGTTACATTTTGATCTTAAAAAATACCCTAAAATAGCTAATATTAAAATACTAAATAAAATTAACGAAGTGTGACCGCTAATGTGATGAAAACTTATGGTCTGCAACTGAATATTTTCCCTCTTTAGGATGTTGATTTGCTTCCTGAAGTTCTCGATATCTTTAGTGTTTTTTACCAGCGTGGAGTCGAACGGTTTTACTTTGTCGTCGGCAATGGATTCAATATCTTTAGTCCAGGGTGATACACTTGTTGAAAGGTTGTCCAGGGATTGAATGGTTAACGATGCAGAAAGAGTTATATCGTTATAGCGAGCAGTACATCCTTGCTGAAATGTTAGCACACCTTGCAATGCCAATTCCATCAACTTGTTTTTCTATTGCCGCATTCTAAGCTTATGACTGCTTTATCGAAGATTTTGTAAAGCCATGTGTTTCCTTTTGAAACTGCGCTTGATAACTTGCTCGAATTGGCATTCCTTTGTGTCAGATTGTTTCAAAGCGGATACCTCACATGAGTTATCAGTTGCTGGCCTTGTTGGCCAATTCGGCTGGCATAAGAAGTGGTTTTCCAGAATCTTTTGACACATATTTAGCTGTGGTTGCGCGAGTAATATATATGAATCCATGATAACATTGTATATTATAAACTCTGCCTCTGTAGTTGCCATTATTACCGTGCCTTTATGTAGAGTTGGTAGTGGAATTATTCGATAGATGTCGGAAGATTCACTTTGTATTAATGGAATCTCCGCCTTAATCATCAAACGGGATCCAACGACCAATCCTTTAGCCGACATTAACTTGTAGACATCTTTTAGCTCGTTGCCCTGATCTTTTCCAGGAAACATCCACTTAGGAGGTAACTTATCCTTAATGAGCGATATTTCTCGTTGTAGTTGCGAAGGCCTTATAAGCGTTGGATTTACTCGCCCGTGATTGATGTCAATAAGTAGATTTATTATTGACGATTGAATACGTTCACATCGTACAGGGTTCTTCATAATAGGTTAAAATTTGACACTACTGTTTTAGTCTGTTTACATATTGTTGAATGTTATGCATTTCCTCTAAGTAGGAACTTAAATCGTAGTTAATGAGCAGATCCCATTTCGAAGCTGTTACCTCCAGCTTTCCCATGTAATCAAGATAAATTCCAGTATTATCTTTTAATCCAACTGCTTCACCTTCTGGCATCGTAAAGTTAATTGGTGCTGCGCCTGCTCGCATAATCATTAGTAGAACGAGAATCATAAACGATCCAACAGTTTGACTCTGTATAGAACTTTTTTTATATGTACTCCTGGCCATATTGGTAGTAGTATTACTTGTCAAAAATACTTTCGCTTTTGTTGATGCTTCTTCTCTTTCGTTTTCCTCTTCGGTTTCTAAAGGACATACTTTATGTATTGGACGTTTAAGAGTACCATTTGGACTTTTATGGTCACTACTCTAACTCTGTGTTCCGCTCCAGGGTGCAGATCTGATGTGGCCATTTTAAGGGGTGTTTATTTTCATCCTTAATCAGCACTAGTTGACCTTCGCGTAGTTTTTTGTGTGCAGTCTTCCACTTATTGCGCTGTTGAAGTGATGTAAGATATTCGTCTTTCTAACGGTTGCAAAAATCTCTTTTCATCTTTTGAATAAGTTTCCACCTGTTCAGAGAACTCATTACTGCATCGTCTAGAGGTTCGGGATAATCCAGTAGCCTGAATTTGGGAGAGGAGTGTGCTCATTTCATCAAAGGTCAATTTGCTATCTCCAATGACCCGCTCCAGATGATGCTTCATTGATTTGACACCAGCTTCCCAAATTCCTCCAAAATGAGGGGCTGGGCAATAAAATGTCATTGAATTTTCTCCGATTCCAGTATAGGTGCAACAGTAGAACTATTTTTTATTGCTGCTATATACTCTGAGTCCATTTTTCTACTTGCTCCAATAAAATTAGTTCCATTGTCTGAATATATGTGGCAACTTTTTCCTCTTCTGTCGAAAAATCGTCTTAGTGCCGCCAAAAATGATTCGGTTGTTAAATCACTAACTGCTTCGAGATGAATAGCCTTTGTAGCAATGCAGACAAAAACTGCAATGTATCCTTTATATGATTTTTGACCTCGTCCTTTGGAACATTGCATCGACATAGGTCCTGCATAGTCCACGCCCGTATGAGTAAATGGATGTGACATAGATACTCGACTTTTTGGAAGATCACCCATCATCTGCTTAGCTGTTTCTTGACGGAACCTCGAGCATTTAACGCAAAAACTGCAATGTATCCTTTATATGATTTTTGACCTCGTCCTTTGGAACATCGCATCGACATAGGTCCTGCATAGTCCACGCCCGTATGAGTAAATGGATGTGACATAGATACTCGATTTTTTGGAAGATCACACATCATCTGCTTAGCTGTTCCTTGACGGAACCTCGTGCATTTAACGCATTGTCGCAGAGATTTTTTTATGGCATTTTTTACTCCAATTATCTAAAATTGCCTTCTTAATAATGACTCCATTTCACGATTACCTCCATGTAATGTTATGAAATGAGCGTTTTTAATCATTAATGTAGTCAGTTGAGATTTTTAATCTCCCACCTACTCGTAGTGTTCCCTTTTCATCCATAACTGGATTAAGGCTCAAAATCGTACTTTTCCTATTTAGTTCCTTGTTCATCTTGATGCATCGCATTTCGTCACCAAAATCCAGGATTTGTTGATGTATAATTATTACTTCTTGCGCTTTTCTAATTTCGCTCTATGACAAGTAGGCTGCAACAAGTTTATTCTTCTTCAATATGTTAATGAACCGCAGAACATAGCTAACTATTCTTTCATATTTGTTAATTGAAGAACATCTCTCCAATAAACTGCTCAAAATGTCTTCGTTTTGTTCCGTGGTCCGTGGTAGTTGCAACCAAAATTTTTTCTTGAGCTTGTGGCCATTGCATTTCATTCTCTATTGTTAACATTCTGTATTTTTAACATTCTGCATTATTTTCGATATAATCAAATACCTTATATACATACAGTGGTATTAATTTAGCCCAGACATATTTTTTCGATTTCGCATTATTGACCCAAAGTTTTAACCCAAACGGATAACTCTAGACCGCCCCATTTTTGGTATTTACAGTGGTCAAATCAAAAAAAAATCCAATACAAAAAGTAAAAAAAAAAAAAATTAATTTAAAAAGCCTTTTTTTCCTGCCAGTAGTCCTTTTTCCCCACAGCGACGGCCTCCTTGGCAGCTCGAGGATCGCACTTCTTAGTTTTGGTGGCCGATTCGGTTTGCGGAACATTTTGAAAGTGAAGATTGTCCACCGCAGATGCTGCTATTTATATATGTAGCAGTTTACTTATATATATATATACACTATGTACTTATCCTCTACTCTTACTTCTACTGTCTCTATTATGTATGCTCTGCCCTAACTGTACTCTTCCAGTTTGTACAACTCTCATGAGTTCTAGGTTCTAGTTTGTAAGCATAACATGTAAATGAGCATTCTGAAATAAACGAGTAAAGTGCACAGACGTCTTTCAGTAGACTATAGTTTATCAGAAGGGGGATTGCGCTCAAATAAAACGCCAAAATTGAACAATTTAAAACACAAAAAAAATAAGTAATTAATAACACTGTTCAGCAGACAAAAAAAAACTCTAGGTATTTGATATCGAAAAAAAATTAAAAATATATATTGAATTAGCATTTAGCAAAAGTAAAAAAGTGAGAAGAACCACGAAAACGGAAAAATAGAGCAATGTCAGATCCCAACAATAAAGTTACGGCCGAGCGATTGAGCGATTGCCATGATGCCGTTACCATCGTGGATATCGACGAAAGTACAGCCCCCGAAACTCAAGAAAAGGTTCCCAACGTTGACATCGGTGACGACAGTACTCCAATAAGTCGTCAGAAAACCAACAACAACGACTGTAACCAAGAACTAACTAAAATACTCCAGCCGAATGCTGATGATGAAGTCCAGTTCTTCAAAAGGGAGATAGAGTTGCTAAGGCGCGAACGAGAGTTGCTCGTCAATGAGAACGCTTTTCTGAAAAGGTCTGCTGCTGCAGAGAGTGCTGCGGGAGTGAACGATGTGCACGCCTCTCCAACAACGTATCGTTCAGTGCTTCGTTTAACATGTGCAAAGACATGTTGCCCGACTATGAAGGTGGGAATAGTCTCGATATGCGGATCTCGAAGTTTCGCAGTGTCAGCGATGCCTATTCTCTTAACGACAACATCATGCGTGCACTACTGATGAGTAAGCTCAAAGGCAAAGCCCAAAATTGGTTGCACTCGAAACACAACTTCGCTACAGAGAATATGAACGACTTGATAGAACAACTGCAAGAAATATTCAGCTGCAAAGAGAACAAGCTGATGATGCGTCGTAAGTTTGAGTCCCGAATTTGGAAACATGACGAAACTTTTGCAGAGTATTACAACGACAAAATTTTGATGGCGAACAGAGTGAAAATTTAAGAGAACGAGATGGTCGACTACCTAATTGAGGGAATACCGAATAAGAGTGCAGGCCAATATTCAGCGTTTCACTAATAAGTCACACTTGCTGCAGGCCTTCCACAATGTTGAATTGAAACGACGTGTGGTTCCTAATATTCATCCAGCTCCGAATGTTGCTAGCATCTTGCCTACAGCAGAACGTAAAACAACATTAAGATGCTACAATTGTAATTCGCTGGGCCATTTCGCCGCCGATTGCCAAAAACCGAAACATGCTGTTGGTTCCTGTTACGCTTGTAGAAGTCTAACACATCGTATTGCCGTTTGCCCAGAAAGGAAGAAGAAAATTCAACTATTGGAAGAAAACGAATTTGTGAATTTTTCTTAGAGTGACTCATAGACTCGGGTAGTCCCATCAGCTTTGTGCGAATCTCTTGCGTTCCGGAAAAATTTGAATTAATTAAATTATCACAAATGAATATGTCTTATGTTGGAATTAACAACAGTGAATTAAAAATTTTTGGAAAAATTGAGTGTTTCATAACTTATTTTAATAGAAAAATTTGTATGAATCTTATGGTTGTAGCTGACGAGTCCATGAGTCATGAAGTTGGTTTAGGTAGAGATTTTATTAAAAATTTTAAGTTAAAACTTATGTTAGGAAAATTTGATAGTGAGAAACTAGTAGAGAATGACAAGTACGGTGTAAAAATGATCGATAATGATTTGTTGGAAAAAGATGCAAAATGTGAAAAAAGTTTGGATAGAAATTTAGAAAATGAAAGTACTATGGAAAGCAAAAAATGTATTGTAAAAATGATCGATAAATTATAATATTAGTCATTTTGATAAAGAGAGAATTTATAAAATGCTATTTAATTGATGATTGCTATTTAAAACAAGCGACCTTATGAACCACAAATAAAATGCGTAATGAAGCTGAATTTAGAAAATGAGAAATCGTTCCAGTGTGCTCCTCGCAGGTTATCGTACGCAGAAAAATCTGAATTGCAAAAGATTTTAGACGATTATTTAGCTAAAGGTTATATTAGACCATTTTCACCTATTGTGTTAGTAAAGAAAAATACTGGAGAATTGAGAATGTGTGTTGATTACCGCACATTGAATAAAGTCACATCAAAAGACAATTATCCAATTCCTCTCATTGTTAGATAGGTTAGCTAAAAGCAGTTTTTTACAAAGTTGGACTTAAAGAATGGATTTTTCCATGTTTTTTTGGATCCGGAATCTGTAAAGTTTACATCGTTTATTACTCCACTAGGACAATTTGAATTCATGAGAATGCCGTTTGGGCTTCGAAATGCCCCCTCCGTTTTTCAAAGATTTGTTAACAAGATTTTTGCTGACATGATAAGGGAGGATAAGCTTATTATATACTTAGATGACATAATGATAGCGACCGAAGATATTGCTGAACATTGTAAGATTCTTGAAGCGGTTTTTAGAAGATTAGTTGTAAATAAACTTGAGTTGAGATTGGACAAATGTGAGTTCTTACATTCAAGTGTCAAGTATTTAGGGTATACAATATCGAAAGAAGGTATCAAAGCAGATGAGAAGGGTCTTCAAGCAATCAAAAATTATCCGATACCGGGAAAGGCTCACTCAGTTCAAAGTTTTCTCGGCTTATGTTCCTATTTTCGAAAGTTTGTGAAAGGCTTTTCAATAATAGCGAAACCCTTATATGATCTGACAAAAAAAAGATCGCAAATTTTATTTCGGTTCAGCAGAATTAAAATCTTTTGAACTTCTTAAAGAAGAGTTGTTGAAGTCACCCATTCTTGCAGTATATGACCCAAAAGACGTTACAGAGTTACACTGTGATGCGAGTTCGTTAGGGTTTGGAGCAATTTTAATGCAGAAGAAAGATGACGGGAGAATGAATCCTATATTTTACTTTTCTAAACGTACCACAGAAGCGGAAGCAAAGTATCACAGTTTTGAGCTGGAAACACTCGCTATCATAAATGCTTTAAAACGTTTCAGAATCTACCTTCACGCTATAAAGTTTAAAATCGTGACGGATTGTAACTCACTGACTATGACGTTAAATACACGCAGAGAAAAAACATATTATGATTGGCGAAATGATTGCACCAACCATGCCATGATTGCATACTAAACATTTACATGATTGCAGCTAACCATTTACATGATTGAAAATAAACATGTAATGATTGTAGCCAAAAATTTGTATGATGGTTACAATCATGTTAACCAATTTTTATTCAACTTTCAATTGAATTTCAACATCTACTTTTCAATTGTTTTAAATTATATTATTAATATTTCAATGTAATATTAGCTGATTGTTATATTATATTTAAGAAATAATAGTTCATATACATTTTTCTTTACTTACTTACGTTTGGCCGTGCCGAGATTTGAACCTGGGATACTTGGGTTGCTATCGAAGCGCGTTAGCACGTTTAGCTACTACTGCCTTGCATTTCTTTTGTTCTAAATGCATATATATACTAATCATATCGATACCTTAAAGCGTAACCATCCTATGTCCATTTTTCCCAAACTGTAGAAAACGCAAAACAAGTTTTGAAATAAATTTTTCGATATTATTGCAGTTCTGTTTTCTGGGTCCAATATTTTTCTTATGTAGCTTTATCCATTTTTGGAGTGTTGAAAAAAAGTTTGAGTGAAAACTCGTCATGGTTTTAAATTAAATGGAATTCTACTGTGACATTCAAATTTGTTTTCATGCAAAATTTCATTATTTTGAGTTCTAAGAGGCCCAACTATACTATGTCCAATACAATTTTCGGGACATAGTATAACTGCGCTCTTTGAAATTGAATTTGTTTATTTATCAAAAACACAAACCAAAAATAATTTATTGCTTGAAACACTAGATGGAGCTGGTGTATTTTCATATCAAACAATCAAATTTCACAGTTTGAAAATAAAAATGAAGGAATTTTAATGTGTCAAAAATCTAATACAAAAACCTTTTTTTATATTTTTATGGAATAAGCAAAGACAACAACTCAAAATTCGGACATTGCAGAAAAGTACAAATCTACCCAAGTACTCCGGATCGTGAATACTCTTATTAATATTAAATATCCAATCATGTACATTATTGCCTCCAGCATGTTTTTGGCATGGTTGGAATCTAATCATAATATGATCTCTGAAATCATAATATGGTCTCTATAATCATTAAAATATAATTTACATGATTACCCCAACCAACTATGGGTCTTTATAATCATAGTATTATTGTAGCAAGTATATATGATCGCTGCAATCATGCTCCAACCATATTTTTTCTCTGCGTGTAAAAAAGACCTTAATCCCAGGATAGCGCGTTGGGCGTTAGAATTACAAAATATGACTACATACTGGAACATCGGTCTGGTACTCGAATGCAGCATGTCGATGCGTTAAGTCGATGTACAAATATATTAACCATTGAATCGAATACTTTTGAAGAAAATTTAGTGATAATGCAAGGAAAAGACAAAAAGTTAACTAATGTACGCGAAGATTTAGAAAAATCCGAACATTCTTTTTATGAGATGAGGAATGGTATTTTGTATAAAAAACTAGAGAGTGTGCTATCTTCGGCTATACCGAAGTTGAAATACCCCCACACAGTAGAAAGAAGTACCTCGAACATAAAAAAATGTGGTCTCAAGACCCTATTTTGAGCCAATTATAGGTGGTTTTGGAGCCCAAACCATGTCCAAAATCCATTTCTAAAAATTTCCAATCAAATCCGAAAAAAAAAATTGGTCTCAGGACCCCATTTAGACCCTTATATATATGGCTTCGGAACCTCGGAACATGTCAAAAATACGTTTCTAAATATTTCCAATGGAATACAACAATAAAAAAGACTTGAACATTTTTTACCTTTTTTTTCGGTGTATGGGAGCCACGCCCAGTTTTTATCGGCTTTGGCTGATTCTCGAACTTGATCTCAGTATTCACGAGAAAAACATGTAAAAAAAGTTTCAAGTCGATATCTCCAAAACTGCGACCGCTATCGTGCGGACGGACAGACGGACAGACGGACAGACGGACAGACGGACAGACGGACAGACGGACAGACGGACAGACGGACAGACGGACAGACGGACAGACGGACGGACAGACAGACGGACATCGCTAAATCGACTCAGGAGGTGATACTGATCAAGAATATATATACTTTTCCATACCGGACACGCCTCCTTATGGGCGTTACAAACGTTGTGACAAAGTTAGTATACCCTGCCACAGTGAGTGTGGGGGTATAAAAAGTAGATGGCTCAGTCTTGTTTTGCGTTCCCGAAAGTATGGAAGATCATATTTTTTACAAATATCACGAAGAGATGGGTCATATAGGCACAGACAAAATGATAGAATTAATTTCAAAAAGTTATTCGTTTTCAAAAATGAGAGCAAAAGCGATAGATTATATAAAAAATTGTTTGAAATGCATCGTTTATTCGTCGAAGAATGGTCGACAAGAAGGCTTTCTTAATAACATTCCTAAAGGCAACATTTCATTTGAAGTAGTACACATAGATCACTATGGGTCAATAGATCATTCTAGGGCGAAGAAACACATTCTTGTTATTATTGACGCTTGTACAAAATTCGTAAGACTATATCCAACTAAGACGACCAATACAAATGAAGTTATTAAAGCACTTGCAGACTATTTTAGATCATATAGCCGTCCCAAGTGTATTGTGTGTAACACATTAAAATAGCGACAGGCTCGCCACAAGCAAACGGACAAGTGGAAAGAGTCAATAGGTCATTAGGACCAATGATAGCTAAAATAGTCGACCCAGAAAAAAACGTTTACTGGGATACAGTTATGGAAACAGTAGAGTACGTAATCAATAACACAATGCATAGAGTAATTAATGAGCACCCCAGTAAAATAATTGATGCACTAAAAGAAAGTTTAGTCGAAGGTGAACATGGGACAGACAAGCGAGATGTTAGAGAAGTGAGAAAAACAGCTGCCTCAAACCAGGAACGGTTGCAGGAATATAATAAACAGTATGTCGACCAAAAAAGGAAAAAACGAAATAAATACAAGACTGGAGATTACGTGGTGATACAAAATTTTGATTCGCGAAGTGGCATATCTAAAAAGTTAATTCCAAAATTTAAGGGACCATACAAAGTGTCTAAAGTTTTGATCGTTACGATCGGTATTTGTTAGAGGATGTGGAAGGGTTTCAACAGTCGCGCACGCCATATAAAGGTGTTTGGGCAGTCGGAAATATTCGCCCCTGGTTTAAAAATCGCTAAGTTTCAAGTAGCAATTAATTATTATAATATACTGGAGATCAGGAGATCTTATCTTATGGTCGGGATAGCCGAATTGTAGCAGTTTACTTATGTATATATATATACACTATGTACTTATCCTCTACTCTTACTTCTACTGTCTCTATTATTTATGCCCCTGCCCTAACTGTATTCTTCCAGTTTGTTCAACTCTCATGAGTTCTAGGTTCTAGTTTGTAAACATAACATGTAAATGAGCATTCTGAAATAAACGAGTAAAGTGCACAGACGTCTTTCAGTAGACTATATATAAAAATTTCATAATCCAGTTGAGAACTCCAAACCAAGATTGATGTCGAAGAAATAAAATTGAAATGGAATGAAAATGCATAATTCGATTGATCGGTAGGGCTTTTTATGGGACATTGAAAAGAATTGAACACGTGTGCATGTCATATATATTAATGTTTGCTTAGTTCAGCCAATGCAATGGCTTCTCGTTCGTGCTGACCGGCTTTAGATCTTGCAGGTTTCCACGTTTATTGTCGGCTTTATTGTTGACCATTCGGGTGAGTTACACTATATTTGGTGAAATAAACCGAAGGACTTCGTAAGGCCCCGCGAATTTTGGTGCTAATTTTTGGGAGAAATTGTCAATCGCCCAGGATTGTGGATGTTCTCGTTTGAGTACTTTGTCCCCGATTTACGGTTTCCAGGAGCGCCGTCGTAAGTTGTAATGTTTGTGCTGCCACTGCGTGACACGATCGGAATTCTTCTTGATTTCCGCCCATAATTTCTCCAAGTTGCGCCGACTCTCGTTACCTTCTATTGGTGTTTCGCCCTGTGATAGTAATTGGTGAGGGATAGTCGGGACTTACCGAAGATTTTTTCAGCGGCGGACACTCCGGTTGATTCGTGTGTAGCAGAATTAATTGCAAATGCAATTTCTGGAATTTGTGCGTCCCATGTTTTATGCTTCTGCTCACAGCGTTGAGCGATCATAGTTTTTACTACCCGATTTGTGCGCTCCGTCGGATTTTCTTGTGGAGTATATGGAGCTGTGAATTTCGGGGCAACGCCATGTTCGGAAAGGAAATGGCTAAGTTCGCGGCATACAAACTGCCTGGCGTTGTCGGCCAAGAATGTTTTCGGGCAACCGAATCCATATATTATCCTTTCCCTCAAGCCGGTAACAACGCATGAAGCAGTGGCCTTTCTGACAGGTATCAACTCTACCCACTTGCTGAATTTGCCGACCAGGACGAGTAAAGCGGTATTTCCATGTGAAGACCGCGGAAGCGGTCCGATAAAGTCCCCGCACACCAGCTCCCATGGCTGGCAACATTGCATGGTGGCCATGAACCCCGCTGGTCGTAGTTGCTCTACCTTGTATCGAGCACACGTATCACATGCTCGAACATATCGAAGCACATCTCGGTACATCCCCGGCCAATCATATTGAGACTGCGCTCTCTTTAATGTTTTTGCAACAGCCATGTGGCCTGCCGACAGTGCATCGTGTACTTCTCGCAGAACATCATCATGCTGCACATAAGGAGCGGGTTGGATTCGGTGTTGGGTAATGGAGCGCGAGAGAGGGCATCCGCCTCAACATTCAAACTCCCTTTTCTGTACTCGATTTCGAAATCGTATGGTTGTAGCTCAAGTGCCCATCGTGCTAGGCGACCAGATGGATTTTGCAGTGAGTGCAGCCACTTTAACGAATGATGGTCGGTAATGACTGTGAATCAGTAGCCTTCAAGATATGGACGCATTTTCCTTATCCCCCATAGGATGGCGAGGCATTCTTGCTCGGTTGCGGAATATTTCTTCTCCAATGCTGTGAGTGTTCGGCTGGCATAGGCAATTACTCTTTCCTGATAGTCGTATCGTTGGAAAAGAACTGCTCCCAATCCTTCCCCGCTAGCATCGGTTTGGAGTATGAATGGCAGTTAAAATTCGGGGCAACATAATACCGGTGCTTGAGTTAAATGGGTTTTGATACTGGCAAAGGCGCACTCTTGCTCCTCTCCCCATTCCTATTTGATATACGCCGAGGACTCTCCGAAGTTCCCTTATGTTTGTTGGCGCTAGTATTTCGCGAAGTGCGTCGATTTTTGCTGGATCAGTATGTATACCCTCGCTGCTCACCCTATGCCCGAGATATTGAACGCTGGTTCGGACAAAATCAGATTTTTCAAAATTGATTTGCATATTGACGCTCAGTAATCTGGTGCAAACTTCATTCATGTTTTCCATATGCTCCTCAAACGTTTTCCCAAGAATTATTATATCATCTAAATAGGCAAAAGCTCGTGAGTGCTGGTCGGGGCCGATTATGTCGTCGAGTGCACGCTGAAAAGTGGCGGGTGCCGAGTGTAATCCAAATGGCATGACTTTCCATTGGAATAAGCCGCGGCCGGGCACTGTGAAGGCGGTATATGTCTTGGAGGATTCGGTTAATGGCCAGTATCCATTCTTTAAATCAATCGATGATATATATTTAGCCTCGTGTAGCTGGTCTAAGATGACGTTTATTTGTGACAGCAGATAGGCATCGGGTTCGGTTGCTGCGTTCAACTGGCGATAGTCTATACACATCCGCCAGGTGCCTTGTTTCTTGCGCACCAATACGATGGGAGAGCTGTAAGCGCTTCGGGACGGTTCTATTCTATTTTCAGCAAGTAATTCGTCTATTTCGTCGTTGATAACCTTCTGCATAGCAGGGTTACGAGGAAATTAGCGCAGCTTTATTGGCTGCGTATGTTTGAGTCGGATTGTGTGTTCAACAGTGTGGCATGGCCCGGTTATACTCCCAAATGTCTGTCTGTTATTAACTGAAAATATTTCTAGGTATTCGTTTTGTTCTCTCGACAGGAATTCTCGGATTACTAGCGAATGTAATCGGTGTAGTGTGGGTGGTGATGACGTTGAGTTTTCCGCTCGGAGAGAAAATCCATCCAGACTGACATTAAGATTACGTTGTCAGAGGAAATCCATTCCCAGAATCATCGGTTCGGCTAGCGAAGTTAGTGTTGTAGCGGAAACTCGTGTGTTGCAGCCCCTATACCAGACTGTTATGGGGTACACTTCGCAACTTGTTACACATGTCCCATCTGCCAGCTGTATTTGCTGTTGACGAGACTGTGGTCGTATGCCCAACTCGTCGAGAGTGATTCGTGGGCCGAACGGTACTGGCTTCATCTCTTTTTAATAATTCGAAGTTCTCTGACATTTCCATCATCTCGTCTATGGTGTGGAAATTGGATCTTTTGATATAATGGCGATATTCCATCCGCAGCCCGTCATAAATCATATCAGTATGGTCTATCGACTTGAGTTCTGAATGCTGCCGAATGAGGGATAGCACAGCAATAACAACGTCTTTGGCCTTTTCTCTGGCCATTTGTTTCCGTTGGTGAATGGTCTCTGCCAACTGAACGAGATGACGCATATGCAGGAAGAATCGTTCGGCTTCTGTTCTGTATGTCGACCACGATGTGATTTCACTCCGTTTTATGCGATACCATTGCAGTGTAAGACTTCCAGCAGGGCTGATATCAGCCGATCGGGCGATAGGTGGTGACTTTCAGCCAGCTCTTCGCATCTTTCTAAAAAGTCGGGTAGATTATCACTGCCGTCATAGTGCATATTCCAGCGCCTTATTGTTTTCATTACTTCTTTGTCTGCGAGATGCTCGGGTTGAGGTGAACTATTTCCTTTGCCAGCAAGGTCTTGATCTTGTGGAGTTGCAGGAGTCGAGGTAGCGGTTTTCCCCGGCGTCGATTCTACGATGGTTTCCTTTTCCTCGCCTTCAACTGCCTCTTCTAGTTCCTTTTTTTTTTTTTTTATATTAGAGTATGATATTTATTGAATCATCTAAATAGTTTTTTTAGATCTAACAATAAAAATTCAAAAGGGTTTGCAATAAAAAATTACACTTAATTCTATTTATAAATTGTGTTTTGTCCATTGAGTTGCGCATGATGTATTTTCGTAGCTAATATAGGGGAATAAATTAGTTTCGCTTAAGACGTGAGGGATTCAACGGTCTTAGCAGTTTTCTAGCTAGAATGTTAGGGTGAAACATCAGCTTCTGCTTGTAGTTCGTGGTAAATTTCGTCTTTGGCTTCCAGTATTTTCAGGTCTCTGTGGATGTTAGTGTTTTTTATATACCAAGGGGCTCTGGCAATTTGTCTCAGGATTTTAGATTGGACTCTCTGGAGTTTTTCCACGTTCGAGGGAGAGGCAGTGCCCCAGAGCTCAATTCCATATGTCCATATGGGTTTTATTATACTTTTGTATATTTGGAATTTGTATGTGAGATTTAGCTTAGATGCCTTTGAGATTAGCCAATTTAGTTCCAACTGTTTTAGTTTAATCTGGGTGATTTTGGATTGAATGTGTTTATGCCACTGGAGTCGACGAGGTGCATTCCAAGGTGCATTCCAAGATACTTTGTTTCAGAACTTTCAGGGACGACTTAGGGGCGCGAGGACACTGCCTTGTGGTACTCCGGTATTTCGTATTTTCGGGAGACAAAGCTTTTATATTAAGTTTTTAAGTAGGCAGTGCATACTAGCGCGGAGAATATGCTGTAATTTGTAAATAAGTCCTTCGTGCCAGACTTTATCGAAGGCCTGGGTGATATCGAGAAAAACAGCGGAGCAGTACTGTTTCTTTTCGAAAGTGATTCGTATTGAGTCTACAATACGGTGAAATTGTTCGATAGTGCCATGCTTTTCGCGGTAGCCAAACTGGTGATCGGGAATCACTTGTTTTTCTGTAATTTTCGGTGAAATCAATTTTATTAGAAGTTTTTCGAAGAGTTTCGATAACACAGAGAGCAAACTTATAGGGCGGTATGAAGTCACCTTGTTGGGATTTTTTCAACGTTTGGGAATCATTGTAACTGGAGATAGTTTCCAATCATCTGGGTAGTGACATGTTCTGAGGATCGCGTTAAATATGTGCAATAGTTGAGTTATTGCAACTGTTGGCAGTTCTTTTATCATTGTGGGCGTTATCAAGTCTGGTCCTATTGCGGGAGGGAGGTTCTGCTTGGGAAAGCAAGAGTGTGAAATTACTAACAGCTGTGTTTATTTCATCTTTCGTTTTTAGTGACACATTTGAGCCAGTTTGTGAGTTTTCTGGTCAATTTATCTGGTGAGTTTACCTCAGAACTTGGCGCGTACTTTTTTGTGATAATGGTAGGCGTATGGTCTGATGAGAAATCTAGAGAAGATTCTATAGTCAATTGGCTCCTTTTTACAGTTTTAAATACTGCAAAGTCAATGACGTCGGGAGTTTTTCGACTGTCAGTTGGCCAATAAGTTGGCGTGCCAGAGGAGACTACGTCAAGGCCAAGTCTGTTGATGGTGTTCAACAGGAGCCTGCCCTTTGGTGATATTAGGCGAGAGCCCCAAGTCGCCAGCAACGAGAAACTTTTGTCGAAGAGAATGGAAAAAAGTCTGGAATTGTTGCTCCGTTATTTTGTGTCTGGGCGGGCTGTATATAGCTGTTAATGTTAGGCCTTTTAAGTATTCATCGAGAGAAATATTTGTTGCTTGACTATATTCTGTGCAATAATTCTGGAGAGCATAATGCTTTATCCGGCTTTGACTTTGGGACTTTGATTTTTAATCATTTTTTGCATCATATTTTGCATACTGGACATAAATTGAGACATATTTTGTATGAACATTTGTAGGGTTTGTTGAAGACTACTGCTTGGAGGAGCAGGTTGCACAGGAACAGAGTCACTGCTTTTTAAGGCGCTGGCGTAGGAAATGCCTTGTTTTATAAGGGGGTTAGCTAGAGTTTGGACAGTGTATAACGGAGGAAATTTTTGGGTTTTCCTAGTTTCGTGTTTTTGAGTTGCATTTTCCGTCTTTTTTTGTAGCTTTGATAGACTGCGCAGCCTCTATAGTTAGCAGTGTGATTGCCACCGCAATTACTACATTCTTTAATAGTGGAATCCTATTTTGTTTTTGTGCATACACCTGTTTCGTGTAGGTCACCACAAATAACGCACACGCTGGGAAAAGTGCAGTAAGACTTTGTGTGGCCGTATTCTTGGCAGTTATGACACTGAATCGGTCCAATGCGCTTGTGAGGCACTTCAATTGAAATTTTGAGATGTAGCAGATATCTGAGCGAGTATATCGGGTGGGGTTCAAACTCTAGTTCCACACGGAAAAGAGGTTGTGAAATTTTTTTTTGATTTTGAATATTGAATACGTACTTTATTTGGAAGCCCTCATTGCCTAGTGCAGTATTAATTTCGTCGAATTCTACGAAAGGCTCGATAACTTTCAGTACAACTGAGAGGCCTTTAGAACTTTTGAGCTGTAGTAGCTTTTTTTGAGATTACCAAAGAGTTTGACAATTTTTCTATAGTTGGGCTCGCTGTAAATTTGGATTTTTGTTTCGTGTATTAGTCCCCTGAGGATAGAAATCACGTGGAAATTACTAGGACCAATATTTTGGGTTAGTTCTTTGATGAGCGAATTAGAGTTTCGCTCACGCAGATAGATAGGTGGGGGTCTTTGCAATTTCGGTTTGGGATCCGAATTGATTTCTTCAGCCCAAGCTCAAGAGACGGTTTGTCGGGATTTGTCTTTTGAATTTTTGCGGAACTCTTATTTCCGTTAGTGAGGGACGAGAGCCCTCGCTTTGGGAAGTAAATGTTAATTCCTGTCTGCACTGTCGGCATTTTGCTGGTTTGACCTAAAAAATTGGAGCGGGTAGCGACCTTTTTTATGCGATTAGCGATATTATAAGAACCGCTATTTGTCTCACTTGTATCAGGAACGGGAGTAAAGCATAGGGGGATTTGGACATATTTGCTCGGAGTATCAATATGAGTGTTGGCGCCACTGTAAATCTATTGTCAATTCTCTTATATTTCAATATTATTACATTGTCAATTCTATTACATTTATACATTTTTATGGCTGTCACGTCAAATTAGATGAATAACCAAAACTTCAAGCTCTAAGCACGCGTTTACTTTTCAACCTGAAAAGGGAAGTTGCTGTTCATTTAATTTGTCGGTCCGGCAATTTATCACAAGGAAACTAACTGGTGTCATACCATAAGTCAGTATTATATGAATTTATATTTGAATATTGTTTAACCAACTGAATTTAATTAGGAATTTAAACGTCAATAAAGTAGAAAAGGTTATTGAATAAACGAAACTGTAATATTACAAACCCGTATTTCATTGACTTTGGATACTTGCGTTGTTGAATCCAGGCACCAGGAAGTTCGAGGCGAATTACCTCAACATTATTTTAAATTCTTATGTTGTGTTTGGTGGCCGAAATTGCTGTCTTACAACAACCTCTGGACCACAAATCGCCTTCCACCGAGGCCAAACTAAGTAGAACGGTCACAACGCTGCACATTGTGAGTACATTAGTATGAGTTCTTCCTCCATACAGGGTCAACACCAAAATCCTCTAACCAATTCACCGCCAGGTGAAACGCCATGCCAACTATGTGCTAGTACTATACGCGATATTCTGATTACTTGCACACGCTGCAATAAAAGCTTCCATGCAGATTGCTTAGGTGCTACAGCTACAGCCGGCGCCGATAAATTTCTGTGCCAACACTTCGCTGAGATACAAATTTCTTGAGCAGCAAGCTGCAGAAGAATCAGCCGAGGTTTGTTTTAATCGTTCATACCCCGTCCGCGAATGGCTAGATGAACAGCGTGTCGCAGCTGGTGCTAACCCTGTCGAAACGATGCAGAACATTCCAGTTGCTGTTACACAGCCAGAAGTTGTCCACGAAATCGGTAGGCAAAGTGCTAGTAGCGGCAAATTAGCACCATACTCGCGCGGTGTAAATAGTTTATTTGGCATGCCCTCAACATTTCAGGACACATCGACGCAGGCCAATATTGTAAAATTTGCGTCAACGTTAGATAAACATGTAAGGACGGGCAACCTCACTTGCTACTATACTTTACCAGCGCCCACCTCCACTATGGCTAAAAACGTTCCGCTGCTATCAGCGCCAACCACCGCTACGGCTACAAACGTTCCGCTGCTGTCAGCGCCATCCGCCCCTATGGCTACAAACGTTCCGCTGATATCAGCGCCGACCGCCGCTACGGCTACACAAGTTTCGCTATTAACAGCTCCAAACGTTGCTACGGTTACAAATGTTCCGCTTGCACAAGCGCCAACCGCCACTACGATTGTAAATCCTTCAGTGCAACCTTTCGCACAATTTGCACAAAATGTTCCAGAACATAACCTGCAATTCGAAACTTCTGTATTTGATCGCAGCCATAACAACAACAGCTTTACCAACAATCCGTTCGCACACCCGACGACATATGCACAGAATAACTCCAACGCGTATAACGTGTCGCATTTGAGGAATCAATCTCTAACTAATTTGCAATTCAATGCTCGTCAGTCTGTGCCGAAGGAATTACCGATATTTTCTGCGCAGCCAGAAGAGTGGCCACTATTTTGTTCTACTTTCGAATGGTCAACAAATGTTTGCGGCTTAACCGAAGCGGAAAATCTTATACGTCTCCAAAGGTCACTTCGGGGTGAGGCTATGCGAGCAGTACAGCATATACTGATACACCCTTCCTGCGTGTCCGCTGTTATGACCACTTTGAGACTTCTCTTCGGTCAACCGGAGAAAATATTGCATTCAATTAAAAATAGAATAAAAGCAACCCCGGCGATAAATCCAAATAAACTGGAAACGTATACTTCTTTCGCCATTTCTGTTAAAAGCTTGCAGGCAACGATTGAAGCTTGTGGGCTTACCGACGAATTGAACAACTCGTGTCTGATTCAGGAACTAATCGAAAAGTTGCCACCTTCTCTGCAATTAAATTGGGGATCGCATAAACTGGGTCTCGCAAAATTTAACAAAAAGACGAATTTAATCGAATTTTCTGACTGGATGCTAAACGTTGGTCTATCCGCGAGCAGCGCTGCCGTTCAGAACAAAAGCAAAACGACCGATAGTAATTCGTCTAATGTGTTGCCAAAGAAAGCCTATATACACACACACAGCGAGGAACCAAAAAACAAATGTTGTGTTTGCAAAAAACTTTGCAACAATGTGGCTAATTGCGAACAATTCAAATCAGCTGATCGCGGCGAAAAATGGAATTTTTTACGGCAACATAATCTATGCAAACAGTGCCTACGTCAACACTACGGCCAGTGTAAAAGCAAGACAGTATGTGGGGTTAACAACTGCAACTATAGTCATCACGCTCTGCTTCACCGCTTTGCCAATAATGAAGACAGACTAGTTGCGAATCTGTCAGAAACAGCTGATCAAAAGCGAGTCATAGAAAAAATGCAAACGAATAGCTGCAATGCACACAACTCGCTAAATGCAAATATCATTTTTAAAGTTATTCCAATTACAGTGTTTGGAAATAATAAAAAGGTTGTCGACACGTTTGCTTTTATTGACGAAGGTTCGTCAATTACTCTAATGGATGAAACATTAACTCTCGAACTGGATATGAAAGCTTTGCCTCAAGTGGACTGGAGAACACCAAAGAGTGGAAAAGTCTTCAAAGCACTTTATAGTGAAAATTGCCGGTGCAAATAAAAAACATTTTTCTCTGGAAAAGCACACTGTTAGTGAAGTAGCTCTTCCAAAACATACGTTAAATTATTGTGATCTGTCAGAGAAATTTGAGCACCTGAAAGGTTTGCCAATTGAATCGTATACCGAAGCAGTACCACGACTTCTAATTGGCATTAACAATTGGAATCAGGGCATTCCAAGTGAGACTCGCGAAGGTGGTACTGCCGAACCCGTTGCCGTACGAACTCAAATGAAAATGCAATTTCTCAGCCATATAATTTTCACATCTGTGAGTGCAGTATAGCCAATGACTCTGATATGCACAATCTATTGAAACAATTTTACTCTATTGAACACTTAGGTATAAATGCGTCGCAAACAGTTGTTTGCAAGGATGATGAGCGTGCACTACAGATACTTAACAAATACACCAAAAGGCGAAAAGATTCGCATTATGAAACCGCTCTTCTGTGGCGCTTCCCACATGTCGACATGCCGGAGAGCTATGCAATGGCTAAAAGAAGGCTGATGTGTTTTGAGCGCAGGCTAAAAGGTGAGCCTGTGTTGCTAACAGTTTTACCAATACCATTAGCGATTATTTATCCAGAGGATACATCCGGAAGTTAACGTCTAACGAGTTGGCAAGGCAAAACACCGATAAGTGCGTTTGGTACTTGCCCATATTTGCCGTCTTCAACAAAAATAAGCCTGGCAAAACGCGTATTGTGTGGGATGCAGCAGCCAAAGCTCAAGGTGTTTCACTGAACTCTATGCTTCTCAAAGGACCTGACTTACTTTCATCGTTGTCAGCTATTCTATTTCGATACCGCCAACGAGCTGTCTGCGGGGACATTGCGGAAATGTTTCACCAAATCTTCATCAGAGCCGAAGATCAAAATGCACAAAGGTTTCTGTGGCGTAGTTGTGACAATGAAAGGCAGCCTGACATATATGTCATGCAAGTAATGATATTCGGAGCTTCGTGTGCACCAAGCACATCACAATTCGTTAAGAATCTGAATGCCTCGCGCCACGAGCAAGAATTTCCAGTGGCAGTAAATGCGATACAAAACAACCACTATGTCGATGACCTTCTGGATTCTGTGGATACAGTCGAAGAGGCCATAAAGCTGATATCCGAAGTCAAGTTCATTCACAGGCAAGGCGGCTTCAACATACGAAATTGGGTATCAAATAAAGAAGAAGTTCTCTCGTCGTTAGAAGAAGATCAGCTCTCCTCGATAAAAAAGCGTCAACTTAAGTGGTGACACGGCTATTGAAAAGGTACTAGGAGTCTTTTGGGTACCAGGTGAAGATGTTATTACATTCAAATTATCTGCAATCATTTCCGAAAACGACATTTTTCTCGGTAAGAGGCCACTCACAAAAAGAGAAATGCTAAGAATTTTAATGTCTTTCTACGACCCACTAGGCCTTATCGCAAACTTTCTAATGTATATGAAGATTTTGCTACAAGAAGTTTGGAGAAGCGCCGTTGATTGGGACGAAGCCATTCTGCCTAGCCAGATGGAAAAATGGATCAATTGGATCAACGTGTTGCCTAAAGTGCAAAATATAAAGATACAGCGCTGCTATCTACATCATTTCACATGCTACGATCACATCCATGTACAATTGCATACTGTCGTCGATGCCAGCGAAAAGCTGCGTAGCCATTTTCGCTGGCATCTGCTATGTTAGAATCTCAAACGGCGAAAGCATTGTATGCTCATTGGTTGGTTCAAAGACGCGCGTAGCACCGCTTAAGATAACTTCAATTCCACGTCTTGAACTTATGACCGCCCTTATCGGAGCTCGGTTTTCAAAGTATATCGTTGAAAGCCATACTATTAAAACTGATAAAAATATATAAAAAAAACACCTTTCTAATGCTACCAATCTTTACTATTTATAAAATTGAAAACGCCAATTTGTGTTAACGGGTAAGAGCATAAACTAGCCAACTGATTTTCATAATTTTTTTTTTTAAACTAATTAGACAGCACGAGAAAATAATACCAAACTCTTCAATTTGGGTGTAAATTCAATTCTGATATTATTATTGCCCAATGGCGATATTTATACAAATACTTACACTAAAAACTACAAAAATACTAACAAGCTATTTTGAGAAAACCAGAGATAAAAATACGCTATAGCGTTGGTCTTCTTGTGTACATACAATGGAATTGTTATCAGTTATGCTAGCAACCGAATACCAAATATAGTGTTGGTATCCGTAGACTTACATTAGGAGATAACAATTTACGAGTATTTTGACCGTGAAGGGTTCATATAGCAATGCTACATGCGCGAGTCGATAAGAACATTTGAATTGCATTTTCTTATCTTACATGCTTGGTATAGAATAACAATGTGTTCAATAACTATTGGACATTCTGGCGGCCGGCGTTATAGCCCACCAGAGAAATAAATTACAACTTTCTTTCTAGTGTTACATTTTGATCTTAAAAAATACCCTAAAATAGCTAATATTAAAATACTAAATAAAATTAACGAAGTGTGACCGCTAATGTGATGAAAACTTATGGTCTGCAACTGAATATTTTCCCTCTTTAGGATGTTGATTTGCTTCCTGAAGTTCTCGATATCTTTAGTGTTTTTTACCAGCGTGGAGTCGAACGGTTTTACTTTGTCGTCGGCAATGGATTCAATATCTTTAGTCCAGGGTGATACACTTGTTGAAAGGTTGTCCAGGGATTGAATGGTTAACGAAAGAGTTATATCGTTATAGCGAGCAGTACATCCTTGCTGAAATGTTAGCACACCTTGCAATGCCAATTCCATCAACTTGTTTTTCTATTGCCGCATTCTAAGCTTATGACTGCTTTATCGAAGATTTTGTAAAGCCATGTGTTTCCTTTTGAACTGCGCTTGATAACTTGCTCGAATTGGCATTCCTTTGTGTCAGATTGTTTCAAAGCGGATACCTCACATGAGCTGGCCTTGTTGGCCAATTCGGCTGGCATAAGAAGTGGTTTTCCAGAATCTTTTGACACATATTTAGCTGTGGTTGCGCGAGTAATATATATGAATCCATGATAACATTGTATATTATAAACTCTGCCTCTGTAGTTGCCATTATTACCGTGCCTTTATGTAGAGTTGGTAGTGGAATTATTCGATAGATGTCGGAAGATTCACTTTGTATTAATGGGATCTCCGCCTTAATCATCAAACGGGATCCAACGACCAATCCTTTAGCCGACATTAACTTGTAGACATCTTTTAGCTCGTTGCCCTGATCTTTTCCAGGAAACATCCACTTAGGAGGTAACTTATCCTTAATGAGCGATATTTCTCGTTGTAGTTGCGAAGGCCTTATAAGCGTTGGATTTACTCGCCCGTGATTGATGTCAATATGTAGATTTATTATTGACGATTGAATACGTTCACATCGTACAGGGTTCTTCATAATAGGTTAAAATTTGACACTACTGTTTTAGTCTGTTTACATATTGTTGAATGTTATGCATTTCCTCTAAGTAGGAACTTAAATCGTAGTTAATGAGCAGATCCCATTTCGAAGCTGTTACCTCCAGCTTTCCCATGTAATCAAGATAAATTCCAGTATTATCTTTTAATCCAACTGCTTCACCTTCTGGCATCGTAAAGTTAATTGGTGCTGCGCCTGCTCGCATAATCATTAGTAGAACGAGAATCATAAACGATCCAACAGTTTGACTCTGTATAGAACTTTTTTTATATGTACTCCTGGCCATATTGGTAGTAGTATTACTTGTCAAAAATACTTTCGCTTTTGTTGATGCTTCTTCTCTTTCGTTTTCCTCTTCGGTTTCTAAAGGACATACTTTATGTATTGGACGTTTAAGAGTACCATTTGGACTTTTATGGTCACTACTCTAACTCTGTGTTCCGCTCCAGGGTGCAGATCTGATGTGGCCATTTTAAGGGGTGTTTATTTTCATCCTTAATCAGCACTAGTTGACCTTCGCGTAGTTTTTTGTGTGCAGTCTTCCACTTATTGCGCTGTTGAAGTGATGTAAGATATTCGTCTTTCTAACGGTTGCAAAAATCTCTTTTCATCTTTTGAATAAGTTTCCACCTGTTCAGAGAACTCATTACTGCATCGTCTAGAGGTTCGGGATAATCCAGTAGCCTGAATTTGGGAGAGGAGTGTGCTCATTTCATCAAAGGTCAATTTGCTATCTCCAATGACCCGCTCCAGATGATGCTTCATTGATTTGACACCAGCTTCCCAAATTCCTCCAAAATGAGGGGCTGGGCAATAAAATGTCATTGAATTTTCTCCGATTCCAGTATAGGTGCAACAGTAGAATTATTTTTTATTGCTGCCATATACTCTGAGTCCATTTTTCTACTTGCTCCAATAAAATTAGTTCCATTGTCTGAATATATGTGGCAACTTTTTCCAAAAATGATTCGGTTGTTAAATCACTAACTGCTTCGAGATGAATAGCCTTTGTAGCCATGCAGACAAAAACTGCAATGTATCCTTTATATGATTTTTGACCTCGTCCTTTGGAACATTGCATCGACATAGGTCCTGCATAGTCCACGCCCGTATGAGTAAATGGATGTGACATAGATACTCGACTTTTTGGAAGATCACCCATCATCTGCTTAGCTGTTTCTTGACGGAACCTCGTGCATTTAACGCAAAAACTGCAATGTATCCTTTATATGATTTTTGACCTCGTCCTTTGGAACATCGCATCGACATAGGTCCTGCATAGTCCACGCCCGTATGAGTAAATGGATGTGACATAGATACTCGACTTTTTGGAAGATCACACATCATCTGCTTAGCTGTTTCTTGACGGAACCTCGTGCATTTAACGCATTGTAGCAGAAATTTTTTTATGGCATTTTTTACTCCAATTATCTAAAATTGCCTTCTTAATAATGACTCCATTTCACGATTACCTCCATGTAATGTTATGAAATGAGCGTTTTTAATCATTAATGTAGTCAGTTGAGATTTTTAATCTCCCACCTACTCGTAGTGTTCCCTTTTCATCCATAACTGGATTAAGGCTCAAAATCGTACTTTTCCTATTTAGTTCCTTGTTCATCTTGATGCATCGCATTTCGTCACCAAAATCCAGGATTTGTTGATGTATAATTATTACTTCTTGCGCTTTTCTAATTTCGCTCTATGACAAGTAGGCTGCAACAGGTTTATTCTTCTTCAATATGTTAATGAACCGCAGAACATAGCTAACTATTCTTTTATATTTGTTAATTGAAGAACATCTCTCCAATAAACTGCTCAAAATGTCTTCGTTTTGTTTCGGTCCCGTGGTAGTTGCAACCAAAATTTTTTCTTGAGCTTGTGGCCATTGCATTTCATTCTCTATTGTTAACATTCTGTATTTTTAACATTCTGCATTATTTTCGATATAATCAAATACCTTATATACATACAGTGGTATTAATTTAGCCCAGACATTTTTTTTCGATTTCGCATTATTGTCCCAAAGTTTTAACCCAAACGGATAACTCTAGACCGCCCCATTTTTGGTATTTACAGTGGTCAAATCGAAAAAAATCCAATACAAAAAGTAAAAAAAAAAAAATTAATTTAAAAAGCGTGTTAGAACCAGAAAAATACCTGCAAAAAACCATTGTGATGTCGTCTTCGTTTGAAGCCATCTTTATATGGTTTAGTCGAAGGCTGAGGTATGACTCAAGGTTATCCAGAATTCGCCGAAGGACCAATTACCTTCGGCGGGAAAATATTGCGATATACGGGTATATGGACAATAGATATATGTATCTATTCAGATTTCTTTTCCTTACACACTAGTTAGCTGATAGATATATATAGATATAAGTATAAGTAGATGGATAAGCGACTGCTGAGCTGGTGGGATGTATTCGGATGCTGTCGTTCGGGGATGCCTTCGTAAGGCACAAATGGTATACTTTGATGCGACGGTGGTAGACGACAACGATAAATAGCCGAATTCTTGGCATACAACCGTCGGCGAATGGTTTCCTTCAGTTGGTTATGGCTGTTGATAAAGCCTCGGTGATTTTTGTATTCGGGATACTTCGGGGAATTAAGCATGGCTAACGATGAAGTCTCGGCGATTCAAATATGCGGCTGATTATGGCTATTGATGAAGCCTCGGTTAGTTGGACATACGGTCGATTATGGCCATTGATAAAGCCTGTTGATTTAAGTATTCGGGATACCTTGGTGAATTAAGCGGTGGCTTGGCGATTTACTGTCGACTAATCGGTTTGTATTCGTTGTTATATCTTATTACTTTGTCTTTTTCTGACTTCGGCTACATTCGGGTTTTCGGCAATCGTGTTGTCGTACTCGGCTGACTTCAGCTATAGTTCGGCTTCTGGTAATCGTATTCAACGTTCGGCTTTTGGTAATCGTATTCAGCGTTCGGCTGACTTCGGTGTTCGTAGTAATCGTTCGGCTGACTCCGGAGAATTATAATTCATAATACTTAGCGATTACTACGATACTCAGAATACTTATAATATACAATGAAGCACAATGCCCAAAGGCCAGTTGAAGCACAATTCCCGAAGGACAGTTGAAGCACAATGCCCGAAGGCCAGTTAAAGCACAATTCCCGAAGGACAGTTGAAAATCGATATAAAAATGGCAGAAATAAAAATATTTATATTAGTGCACCTCCAAAAAACAGTTTTTGATTTGCATCGATTTGATGCAAGGAATGAATAATTCTGTGTTGCAGATTCGGCTTGGTTTAACAGAAATTGCAGAAAGAGTGCTGATGAGGATTTTGAGGCTAAAATTCGCAATCTCGGTCAAAGCTGGTTGGTACCAACCTTTTTTTCACAATAATTTTTAGGTAAGACCCAAAAATAAATAATAATAATTGGGACGGATAAAGTTGCGCTATTCAAAAACAAGTGATTTTGCAAACAAAAAATGTTTTGTTATAAAAAATTCTGCTGAATTTTGAGAATTTTTTGGCTGTGAGCCACTGTACAATGAAACGAATATGCAAAATACATATGAGAGTCACTGTGTGTAAAGAAATGAAAATAAAAAGTAAACATATGAAAACGTGATAATTTCTTATTTGATCCCTTTTTATACCCTACACCTCATGAGGTATGGGTATATTCACTTTGGTCTGATGTTTGTAACACCAAGAAGGAGTGTGTCCGGTATGGAAAAGTAAATATATTCTTGATCACCGTCACCTCCTGAGTTGATTTGGCCCTATCCGTCTGTCCGTGTGCCCGTTTGGCCGCCTGTCCGTCTGTCAGTCCTCTTTTTTTGTAAACACGATTGCAGGAGCTAGAAGTAAGCTAGGGATCCCAAATTTTGGATTTATCCTTTTTATGTCCTGGAAGGAGTTGCTATTGCAAATGGGCGGAATCGGTCTACTGCCACGCCTACCTCCCATATAAGTGAAAATCGTGTTTTTACCGTAATTTTAAGATTTCATCAAAACAGTATGAAATTTTGTATAGGGGGGTTTTTGGAATTTCGAATTTGATGTCGCGTTTTCAAAATTCACGATAGCGGATCCAATATGGCCCAGTAGATGTAGGGTATATATAAGTCGGCTTGCCCGACTGAAACTCACTCACTTGTTTCTATTTGGGTAGTTGTAAAAAATCTTTAAAATATGCCCTGATTTGAAGCACAACTTTCTGCAAATGTAATAGGTATACATACTTGAAAACTTTTAAGTTAAAAAAAATCTCCAACAATTTTACAATCACCTCCTCAACAGATTTATTTTTATACTTGAGGAACCCTTTTTTAAAACAAACCATATTTTTGAGAAATTATTTTGATGTGGATTTTGGAAAAGTAATCAATATTGTTTCTTAACCCTGAAAATCCGAAGGACTCCGATTTTCACGGGAAAAACCAAAGCTGGGCATTAACTAGTTAATTAGTTAATAGTTAATTAACGAAGTTAAATTTTTGGTTAACTTTTAACGTTTCAGTTAATTTCGAAAACCATTAACTTTTTCATTTAGTTAAGTTAAATTTCTTCGTTTAACTAGCATTAGTTAACTTTAAAACGATATATTATTGAATGTAAAAAAAGTAGAAATTAAGAATTTATACTATTTTCGAACTGATATTGACATTTAATTTAAAAAATATTTCACAAAACAATTAAATACACAGGCCGATATATTTCGAAGTGTTCTATTTTAATGTATGAATGGGCCATTCTAAACACAATGGCGTTCTCAGCCATCACGTGAGGTTACATCGCCACGATGTTTACATCGTATTTTCCATTTCTCAAGTTTCTCAAAATGGCGAAAAATTAAGAACGCCATTGTGTTTAGAATGGCCTGTGACATTTGTTCTTAACCAAACTTCATTCGTTTCATTTCTATTATTTAATATTCTAATAAAATTTTTATGCCTTTATATGAATATAAATAAATTGTTTCATACACAAAATTTCACTTTTGATAAAAATTTGTGTCATTTATTTTAAAGCAAATTTTCATATAGAAGGCTGAAACCGATCGGAAAAAGGGTCTGTGAGTGCAGGCATTTAAATTGAATATAGTTAAAATATTTTTTAAAGTGCTTTTTGTAAAAAAAAATTTTCTATAGAAAATTTAACTATTTAGTTCAACTTTTAACAAAGTTAACTTTTTAACGAAATTAACTTTTTAATTTAACGAAGTTAAATTTTTGATTAACTATGTCCAGCTTTGGGTAAAACATATGTAAAAATTGTTAAAGTAAAAGACAGTGGGTTTTATATTTAACAAAGTAGTTCTTGTATTTGCAAGCGTTAGAAAAGAAGTGAAGTAATACAGATTAGTTTAAGCATATTTAAGCTAGTGAGAGAACCCTGAACATTAGAGAGTAAATTGCTGAATATCAAAAAGCCAATAGAAAAATGACACGTATCAGTAATTAACGAAGGACGTAGTAAATAGGAATATGATAATAGATAAATATATTACAGGGTTGTAATTAAACAATATACTTTTTCAACACTCTCACTCATTGTTTCAATTCCAACATTCCCAAAAGCTGTAGATTATTATTGAAGCACTGTGCCGTCAATGTCTTAGTAAATACATCAGCTCTCTGTAGATTGGTATTGACATACTGGAAGTCAATTTGCTTGTCCTTCTGGAGATCTCGGACGAATTGAATTCTAATGTCGATATGTTTAGTGCTATGATGTAATTCGGGATTTCCAATCAGTCGGATAGCACCCTGGTTGTCGACATGAAGAATTGTGGGTAAGGCTTGTGCATAGCCTACATCAGATAATAGTTCTTGAAGCCATATTGGCTCCTTTGCTCCTTCACAGGCAGCAATACATTCAGCCTCGGTTGTAGATAAGGCAACTGTTTTCTGGCGATGACATCTCCAAGTAATTGCGCTGTCATTTATGAGGAATACATACCCAGTTGTCGATTTTATGGTGTCAGTGTCGCGAGCAAAATCAGCATCAGTATAACCTTCGAATTTAAAAGATTGGCTTGGTTTATATTTGATACAGTGGTTTATAGTTGATTTTAAGTATCGAAATATGCGCTTTAATGCCTGTACATGGCAATCTTTTGGGTTTTCAACAAATTTGCTCACTTCCCCAACTGCATAGGATATATCGGGTCTGGATACTTTGGCAGCAAACATTAACGAACCAACAGCTTGTCTATAGGGGTACTGCATGTTATTTTCTGTTTCTGATTTCGATAAATAGACATTGCAGTCAGCTGGTGTCGATATAGAATTTGCTCCATCCATGTCGAATTTCCTCAAAATTTTCCTAATATAGGATTGTTGGTTGATTTTGATAGATTTATTGACTCTATCTCTTTGTATTTCAAGACCAACATAGTAATTGTGCTCACCATATGTAATGCAAAAAGATTCAGATAATTTCTCAATGAAATTTTTGATTGTTGATTTTCATGGCGATAGGATCAGTCCATCATCAACATATAGCAACAAAATGATTTTATTGTATTCAATATTGCCAAAGAAAACGCATGGGTCAGCAGTTGATTGCTTCAAATCAAACATGTTCAAAAACTCAATGAATTTAAAATTCCAATTGCGAGATGCTTGTTTTAAACTATAAAGACCCTTTTTAAGGCGAAAAACCATGCCTTGAGGTACATTGATGCCTTTCAGAATTTCCATATACAGCTCTTCATCAAGATCGCCATACAAGAAGAATTGCATCATTTCCATATCCTCGATTGCAGCTAAAGCCAACATTGCTCTCACTGAATCATAACGTACCACTGGAGAGTAGGTTTCCTTGTAGTCGATTCCTGCTACCTGCGAATAGCCTTTAGCTACTAATCGCGCTTTAAATATGGTTCGGATTTGATTTGATTTTGAATACCGACTTGCAGCCAACAATATTCTTTGCAATGGGTTTTTCTACCAATTCAAGTGAATGAATTTCATTATTGATTACTGAGATCCAATTTTCAGCATTAACACGTTTCACAGCTTCATCATAAGTATCAGGTTCTGTGATAGTTGCTAGACAGCCCATATGATCAATACCCAGCCGCTTAGGAGGTATAATTTCTTTGCGTAGTTGATAACGTTTTTCATCTGCTGAAGTGTTTGGCGTAACAGTCTTGCCAACTGCTTCCAACTTCATCGAATTATTTGGATAACCATGCACTCTGCACTCTGTGCCAAAAACCTTCAAATGGCTCAAATCGGGCTTTTTGTCAAACCACGACTCATATGGCGTCTTCAAACGATTTGCAGATGCTGATCTGTTGAGAATATAAACAGCTGTTCTCACTGCTTCAGGCCATAACCATTTGCCCAACCCACTTGAAATGAGCATTGTTCGTGCTGACTCCTGAACAGTCCTGTCGTATGGTTCAATAAACCCATTCTGCTCTGGGGTGTAGGGTGATATCCTCTCCAAAATGATACCATTGTTGGACAGCAATGTAGCAACCTGCTTGTTAATAAATTCCTTGCCATTGTCGCACCGCATGTGTTTAATGCGATCGCCATTCATGTTGCGTAACATAAAAATAAAACCTTTTAGTTTTTCAAGCACTTCAGATTTGTTTAAAAGAAAATAAACATACCTGAAACAAGTGCTTTCGTCCTTAAGCAACATGAAATAGCGAGCTCCACCAACTCCAGTCTCATTCATAGGGCCACACAGGTCCATATGGAAATATTCACATTTGACTGCTTCACGCTTCTCACAGAAGAAATCAGCTTGGTCAGTCAAATTAATTCCGCTTGCCAAATTACTGTTGCTGAACCAGTTGAAAATAAATTTTGTTTCAATTCTGGAACATATTGAACATTAGTGAGAATACGAGGAATCCACTTGTTGTTTACTAAAGCATTTATGCGAACTGTATCACAGCCTTTAATTGGTAATTTATCATCGCAATGTAAAGAAAACGATTATCATTTGACAATTGCAATTCAGAAAACCACTCTTTTCGTGACGGCATATGCTCAGTAGCACCAGAGTCTGCAATCCACACATCATTATATGGAGCTGAGATGACGTCAGATGATAAAGCAATAAATGCAAGTTCACCGCTGTTAAAATCATTGCTCTTTGTATTCGGCTTTGCTTGCATTTTCTTAAGACGACAGTCTCTCTCCCAATGTCCCAATTTGTGGCAAAAATTGCATTTGGATGTTCTCTTTCTCTCAGCAATTAACTTCTTGTAGTTTCCACTTTTTGCATTGAATGCTGCTTCAGGCACCTCACCCTCATTGCCCTTCTTAATTTAATCTTCTTCAAGCTGTAGTTTCGCCATTAGATTTTCTATTGTTCTTCCTTCTTTTATGTTATACCAGACAGTCTTGAAATTTTGGAATCTTGGTGGTGAACTGCTAATTATTCGAACTATTTTAATGTTGTCTGACAACTTCTCTCCTTGGGCTTAAATTTCTGCTGCCAATTATGAAACTTTTGACACGTATGCAGCGACAGATTCATCATCATGCATTTTTAAAGAAAAATATTCTTCATAGAGGCACATCACCTTAACCTCACTTTGCTTATCGTAGATGACGAATTTAATAATGATTTATTTTATACTAGCAGGGCCCGGTCCGCTTTGCTGCCCCTAAAAAAGTTTTTTTTGCCTTTAAGGTCATAATAAATTAATGCAAAAATTTGTCACATATTTTTATTGGGAGCCCAAGTGTAGTATTTTGAAATATTGAATTGTATGTCCGCTGTCCAATTCCGACCATATGTAACATTAAACTTAGAATTGAAAGCATAAAATCATTTCCTGTTGAAAAATGTTCATTAGGAGCCCAAGTGTAACATTTTTTAAAATATTGAATTGTATGGGAAGTGCCACGTTCCGCTGTCCAATTCCAATATGTTGCATTGAATGCATAGAACCATTTCCCGTTGAAGAATATTCAATGGGAGCCCAATAATGGCACTTTGAAGTATTGAATTGTATGGGCGGTGCCACGCCCCTTTGTCCAATTACGCCGATGTGTCGCATTTAGCTTAGAGTTGAAACCATGAAGCCATCTGCCAAATTTCGTTGGAAAACATTGTGTGGGAGCGCTATTACAGCATTTTCAAATATTGACTTGTATGGGTGGTGCCACGCCCCATTATCTTTTCCCGGCCATTTGTAGCCCAGATTATGGCTGGGGTCTTATAGTATGTTCATGGAAAATTTCATTTTCTTGTGATCAAAAACGTCTGAGATATAGCAGTTTTTACTAACTTGTGGGCGGTAAAAGTGGGCGTGTCAAAACCTATCCTATGTCACGACTCACGACCCCTAGAACACATATATAAATTTTGGTGAGAATCGGTGCTGCAGTTTTCGCGTCTACTGGTGACAAACATACACGTCTCTTTTATATATATAGATAATAAAATAAATCAGAAATAAAATTTGTAATGGTTGTATCTTTAAAGATACAAGGGGAATGTAAGGGTTAATTTTACTTCGAAAAACATGGTAATTGAAGGCAACTCATCTAAGAAATTGGTAAGTAATCAAGGGAAAATGGTTACAGAGGAAAATTTTTTTTTGGAAATTTGATCACGCTTGTTTTAGAAATGGACGCCTCACTGAAATGAACTGCTTTTGTTTTGATCTTTCTTTTTTCAATACCATTATGTTTAAGCGGTTTTGTTAAATGAAAATACTAGCCGAGTGTTTTTTCACTGTGACCCAGCGTTTGGGTTTTTCCTCGTATTTTTCTTGTTCTAAAATGCATTAATAATTTTTTTTTTGTATTGGACCATACCCATTTTTTCCAATATTGAGCCTAGTTGGTTTTCTAGAGTTATCCGATTGGGATGAAACTATGGAAATATCATTTTTTGGTCCAATGACACATTTTTTTGGAAAAAGTCATAATAAGCTAAGATATGAGTATACAATCTTTTTCTTCAGGTATTTCTCAGACTTCAAAAGTAATGATATTTTCATTACACATTACCATTACCATTACCATTACCATTACAGGTAATAAAATTTTATTTCATTGCCAAACTTGGACTAACTCACGACTATACGTCTACAACTATATTATTTTACGCGAAAACACAGGATATTTTGGACTTGTTTTTAAAACTTGGGAAATTGAGCGACGATTACCATTGCCATATGCAATTTTATTTCATTACCATTAACATTACTGCAATGGTAAATGGTAATGAAGTAATGAAAATTTCATTGCAATGCTAATGAAATGGCCATTACTTCATTGCGATAGTAATGATAATGAGCTAATGAAATTTCTTTCACTTAGCTACCACCAAGTGTGTCCATGGTCATCCTTGGACATTTTATGGATGAATCATGTCAGGTGGGATTCGGACAGCTACTGTTTAAGCCAAAAACACCCTGTCCGACACCCTGTAATCCTTATTACACGGCTACCAACCCTGCACTTGTAAAACTACTGCGATACCGCTTAACATTCTGTTAAGCTGTGTCCCAAAAATGTTTAATTCAATATGAAGGCCTTCAGCCATTTTAAGAACTTTCACTTCCTTCTTCTTGAAATAAGATCCCGAAGTGTACAGACGTTTTTTATACGCTCCTGTCTATCAATTGTGAAATCTACCAAAATTTATAACGATCATCATCAACCTACCAAAGTAAGCATCCTCCTTCCTCTGCTCCTTAATAAAGACATAAAAAACCTAAATTACACGACTTTTCATTCCCGTTGGCTAACCAAACGTTTTTTCCCTCTTTCTTTTCTTGCATCGTTCTACTGCTCCCCGAGCACCCGAACATTTGGTTCAGTCGAACCAGATCGGAATCTGGAAAAATTTTGTTCTCTTTTTTGGCAGCATCTACGACGCTCCATCTCGTCGGAAGTCTCTTTCTCCGAAAGAAAGCCACCGGCAACCGAAAGACGAGTCACCAGGGAGAAAAAATCTAATTCAACGGCATACAAAAATTCTAAGGTACGTGTAGTTTTTTTATATAAAAGCATAGTTTTTTTTTGTTTTTTTTTGGATGTAATTTTCATACAAATTACAAAAGCTTATAATCCAACACTCTCAACTAAAGACTAGAAGCAATAAAAAGTAAAATCCTCTCTGTGCTAATTTGTTCGTTTTTGTGGAAAGTGCGGAAAGCCACAAAAGAAACGGCTCAAAGTACCTAAAGAGAAATAAGGTTACCGCAAAGCGAACAAATCAAGACTTAAATACAGTAAAAACGGGAAAAAACGACACGAAATCGTATATTGTGCTTCGTAGTTGACTTAACGAAAATTTTAAATGCGTCTTAAAGTAAAAAAGGTCTTAAGCACTGAATTCTTTCAAATTCTTAAATATTTGTTAAATTGAAAACCTTTCCTTTTCTTAAGTTGAGAGTAAAAAGTTGGTTGGTCACCTTGGTACATTGGTTCCACAACCAAAAGCTTTTGGCTCTCAGCCGTTCCTCTGATCTAGTTTGACAGTTGCTTTGGTTTGTGATTTTTGGTGTTTACTTTTTCTTTTAGTTTGTTAAAAATAAAGTAAAATTTAACTAATTTAAATTAATAAAAATATACCTACATTGAGGTTATAAAGTGGAAAAACCACAATAAAAAGTGCCAGTGAATTAATAGAGTGATATAGTGAAAACGGAATAAAATTACAATCAGCGACTGCAGCCAAGGCAGAGTATTCTCAGCTTATACAATTGTGTTCCAATCGAGTGTTTTATCGAGCTTTTTTATTAAATTTAAAGTAAAAGTGAAACTTTGTTCTGCCTTCTGCTTCGAGAGAATAGTCTGCACAGTCGCTGGTGTTTTTTATTTCGGCTATAGAAACAAAATTGTTTTGAGTTTTGTGAGCGTCGCTCGGCGGCCCTTTCGCACAAAACCCGCACGGTGTAATTTTTGTTTCGAAATACTTTTTTTTGCAAGTAATTTTCTTTTGTGATATTCTTGGAATTTTAAGGCAATTTCTATATAAACGGCAGTCGGCAGTGTCTTTCCCTTTAAGATTTTTTTTTGGCGCGATATTAAAACAACACTAGTTTCTTTTTACTTTGTGCTGTGGTTTTCGGCCTGCATATAGTAGGCTGCGCAGTGCCCGTGTCATTTTTAAAAATTCAAAATTTTGTTGCCGTTTTTAAATTCCAAATTAAAAAGTTTTTTAATTTACATTTTCGTTCTTTAAATTTTAATTAAAGTAAATTTAATCAAGTTTCAAAAGAAATTAAAATTCCATCACTGTGCTAAGGGTTTTTAAAGTTTTTTTAATAATTCAAATAATTTTGTTACCAAATCTGCGAAATATTTTTTCACATTTTTATTTCGTACGTATGCCTTTTTGTATCTATTACTTATATAAAACTCTTCGTGAGTATGTATGTATGTATGTATGTATGTATGTTTGTTCCCTTATAACTCAAGAAACACTTTACCGATTTTAATGAAACACATACCAAAATGTAGGTAATTTCATTGATCTCATCATAGGCTATATGCCATTTCATTAAATTTGGGCGTTCGAGGTGGGCGTGGCAAATATTATTCTAAAATGCTTTAATTTATGCAGTGTTTAACCGATTTCGCTGAAATTGTATATGTGATTTTGGAGGCCCACTGCCACGCCCCAAAACTTGTAATGCTCTGTAACTCGGGTCCTATTCAAGGGATTTCGCTTAAATTTTGGATTTCGTGCTGGGTGGTGAATGTACAGAGGGTTGACTTTGAAAATTTGAGGTTCGCCCACTGCCACGCCCTAAAAAATTATAAGCTCTGTTACTCGGGTCCTATTCGGTGAAATTTTGGATTTGGTGCTGGGAGGTGAATGGGCAGAGGGATGACTATTGAAATTTAAGATCCGCCCACTGCCACGCCCTAAAATTTTTAAAGCTCTGTAACTCGGCTCCTATTCAAGGGATTTCGGTGAAATTTTGGATTTGGTGCTGGGAGGTGAATGGGCAGAGGGATGACTTGCAAAATCTATTTTTATTTCAGTTGCTTAAATAATGCATATAACATTTCTACGTTAACATGAAATTACAAAATTATTGCGAGCGATGCTGTGGGTATAAGCTAGTATATTATATTTTGTTTATACACTACACTGCACGAAGTAATGATAAGACCAACATCAAAATGTTAAAAATCTTTTATTGCATTATTGATACAGGGCATATTTATTGCCAAATATTAAGTTGTACTAACAATTAATTAAATTAACTTAAAGAAGACTAAATCGAGCACTCAAATATTTTTGATAAATAAATAAAAAATCGTTTCATACGAACAAATGATAAGACCAAACTATAAAAATTTCGGAAATATTATAAATATTTTTTTTATTTAATTATTAGTAGTTAGTATATGAACCCTTTTTAATTATAGCATGTTGAAGACGCCGTGGCATTGAGTTAATTAAAGACTTAATACAATTTTCTTCAATTTTGTTCCATTCAGCAGTAATGGCACTTTTAAGGCATTTAACATTGTCAAATTGTCTCCCATTCTTGAAAATCCACTTGGATAATATTGCCCACATGTTCCCAATGGCGTTTAGACCGGGTCTGCAAGCGGGCCAGCCCAAAACAGGTATGTTCCGCGTACTCAAGAACCGTTTTGTTGCCTTGGATGAATGAATTGCAGCATTATCTCCACTCGCAGGCAGCCGTTTCGTCAACCAAACTCAAAAGAACTTTATCAAGTAGCTCTATGTACATAGGGCTGTCCATTTTGGTCGAAAATAACACATCGGGGTCTTTTCAACTACCCACACCCCCATATGGTGTGGGATCCCAACCCGCCAAATTTGCGCTTTTCGTGCCAAGATTAACATTCGCTGAAAAGTAACTGTTTTGGGAAGAAGAGTGGTCCAAAATTATTTTTTCTGATGAACAAAATTCAATTTGGATGGTCCTGATGGTTTTCAAATGTACTGGCACGATAAGCGGCAAAATAAGAAATAAAAAAGAATGGCTCGAAACTTTGGCGGTGGATCCCATATGGTGTGGATTGTTGGAAAGAACCTGATTTGTTTTTTTTTAATTATTAATTTTAACATTTTGATGTTGGTCTTATCATTACTTCGTGCAGTGTATATTGTTTTAAATACATTGCATATATAAAAATCATTCGTGAGCAGTAGGTTTTAATATCCAACTGTTGGGAATGTTTTTTGGGGTTCTTTTTTTTCCCATATACTTCATACGAATTTTTATAAACTTTCTTGAGTACCTTTTTATTTTTGAAATTAATAAATATTTTTTTTGTCGATACCTTCGTACATCCTCGTGAACTTCGCGATTCAACGGACATTTTAGAGTTCGTTTGGAATTTATTCTTTTTACATTTTTTGTAAATTCAAAAAAAATTTTTTTTTTAATTTTTTAAATATTTTCGCGTTTAAAGCATGACCGTTTTAGATGTTTTTATTCCGGCTTCCGACCAGTTGGTCGAATTAAAGGCTAACTTTGCTGAGTTGCTTCCAGCTACTCACGCAAGTTCACTTTGGACATTCAGAGTGAGGAATTGAAAGGCCTCTGGTCTGCCCTTAAGCCTTCTTATAGGTCATGTCTGTCCTATCTTGAGTCAGATCCAGAGGATGCGGATTATGCCAACGCGGATATCGCTGCTGTCAAGGCGAAGTATGCGCATACATACCAGACATATGTAAAATGTTTGGCAAAAATAAATGAGCTTCTTCATGAGTTTGTCCTAAAGTCTTCGCCTGCGCCTCCGTCCGATAACATTCCTCCGGTTCTACCGCTTTTTCAGACTTTTCTGAAGCTTCCTCCGTGTGATACGGACATTTTCCGAGGCGACTATCTCTCTTGGCCCACTTTCCGGGATTTATTCAGCGCCATCTACATTAACAATTCCCGATTAAGCAATGCTGAACGGCTCTACCATCTGATTCAGAAAACCAGTGGAGATGCCCGTGAAATTGTGCAGAAATGCCCTTTGACCAACAATGGCTTTAATATTGCTTGGGAGAATTTAATTAGCAGATACGAAAATAAGCGGATTTTGGTTCAAAACCAAATCAAACTGCTTTTTGAACTTCCAGTGCTTACTACTGAAACCGCTGCGGGAATCAAATCGCTTCAGCGCGGCGTTGATAATTGTTTAAACAATTTGAAAAGTTTCGGTGTAAATACCTTGCATTGGGATCCGATCCTGATCTACCTTTGTGTGCAACGGTTGCCTCCGAGCACGGTTGTTATTTGGGAACAGGGTATCACCGACAAAGCCGAAATTCCGAAGTGGAGTGATTTCGATATTTTTTTAACCGATAGGTTTAAGACCCTGGAGTGTTTAGACATGAGGGCTCCTACTTGCAGTAGTTCTGTTCCGAAAAAGGCTTCCATTTTAAATCCATCTCAAAATAATCCGAGAAAGTTCAATTCGTATCATGCCAAGGTAGCCAATAATAATAATTGCGAAAAATCACGATGTGAAAAGTTGTAAGAGTAATTACAGCTGCTCCAGTTGTCAGAAGCGTCATCATACACTTCTGCTTCGTGAAGGGACACAGCAGCCTGCTCCCCAATCATCGCAAAATAATTCTCCGTCAGGGTCACGCCCTTTAAATCATGACGTGTCACAATTGCAACCCTCAACTAGTGGAGGTTATTCTTCAGGGTCCCGCCCTAAGGATAACCATAATTCACAAACTTTTCACCAACAACTACAGTCCACTTCTCTCCAAGCTGAGCCATCATGCTGAACATTTGCCACTTGGGCACCGTCTACTCAGCCCGTGCGTTGATAGACTCTGCGTCGGAAGCTTCTTTTATTTCTGACCGCATGCGGAAGTTATTGAAACTTCCCGCGACTGCAGCTCAATCCAGAATTTCTGGGATTAATCAATCGATTTCTGCTTCTTCTAGCAAACAGTGTTGTTTCACGATCGGGTCTCCTTTAGATTTGAATATACAAATCGAAGCAGTGGCTTTTGTGTTGCCTCACATTACGAACAATTTACCCTCGTACACTATCGCATCACTACGTGATCAATCGCTGCCCAACGTTGCGTTGGCAGATGCCAACTTTTGACAAAGTTCGCCGGTGGACATTCTCATCGGCGGCGATCTCTATGCAGATGTTCTGCTGGATGGAATCAAACTGTCTTCGGTTGGATCCTTACGGGGCCTGTACCGACCAAACAATTTTCTTGTTTTGCTACTAAGGTTTCCTGTCCTACGGATGAAACCTTAGATAAAAGCCTCAAAAAATTCTGGGAACTTGAGGAGGTTCCCAAGAGAAAGTTCGTATCTGCGGCCGATAAGTTCTGCGAAGATAATTTCGTCAGAACTACCCGGCGTGACCCATCTGGACGTTACATCGTAACTCTCCCTTTTAAGTCGAATTTGCCATCTGAGAATCGACTGGGCTACTCACGAAATATAGCCCTTAATCAGTTTCTCCGAAACGAAGCATCTCTGATGCGAAAGCCAGAATATAAGGCACTCTACGATGCCATTATTTCATTATTGCCATTATTGTCCGCTTGGCATCGATGGTGAGTGACGCAAAAGCTATATGAGCAATACCCCGATCATGTCATGACGCATACAAAATCCACGTCTAAGATGGCTAGGTCATGCCGAGCTGATGAATGTAAAAAAGTACTACTAAATGAAGCACATGTGAGTACCGTCGGTGGAATGAGCAAAAGATGGCGACCAGGTCTCAGATGGAAGGGTGCATGGTATATATAGGTTTACTTCGACCGGTTGAAACTTTCTCCATTGTTTTTTAACAAATTTACATTACGATGAAGACATTTAGGCGAGCATAATTTTATTCGGCTGGACAAGATGATTAGGAGGAAGATGAAGCAGGTACTTCCTATGGGCTTCATCGTAAACCTCTTTTACAGCCATGTAAGTTGTGTATGTCAAATGAAATGATGACGAGGACCTTACCAATTTCAGTTCATATGGAGATATTTCTTATGTTATTGAAAACCTAAGCAGTATTTTGGTGTATGTGTAGATACATATTATATACAGTGGCGGACAGATAATTAGGGCCAGCCTTGAGTGACTGCCAAAATTTTAAGAATATCAACTTGATTACTATTGAAAAAGTCTATTGGACCCCATTCTATGATGACTACCATGACACTTATCAAGAAAATCCTAGTTAAAAACTGACCTACTTTTCTAACTTTTTTCCTTGGGGCTAAAAAATTTTTTCTTTTGATGCAAAAATGTACGTTTTTTAAAAACAAACTACTTTGCTGAAGAAACTTTTATGATCAAAAATGCTCCTGAATTTACAGAATTTTTTTGACCAAATTTTTTTTTAAAAAAACTATTAGATTTAAAAAAATTAGTCGATTAAAATTTTTTTTAAAAAATAAATCTTAAAACATTGCTAAACTTTCAAAAATTTCAAAAAAAAGTAGTTGCAAACAATAATATTTTAAATTAGGTAATTTTGCTAGGGTTGTGACGAGTGTTACCATATGGTAACGGCCAGGGCTGGGCAAACGGAGAGCGGTCCAAAAAAAAAAAGGTTAGAAATTCGTTTCTTAGATCATTTCTAGGTAAGCCTGAAAAAATCTTGAAAAAATTCCGAAAATTTCGCTCTCGTCATTAATGGGTTAATTTAATTAAAATCCCTCGGTGGGTGCAGTACACCCCTCAATCGAAAGTGCAAATTCATGCTTTTTGCGATGCTTCCGAAAAAGCATACGCGGCGGCCATCTATATTCGTGTCCAAAAATCTACCTCGGACATTACGACTCATTTGCACCCGTAAAAACCATTTCCCTTCCGAGATTGGAACTCTGTGGTGTGGTTTTGTCGTCCGAAATACTTTGTTCAATTCCAAATGAGTTTGAAATCGAAATCGAAAACATTTATTGTTTGACCGATTCTACGATTGTCTTATCCTGGTTACAAAAGCCACCTTGTATGTGGACTACTTTTGTCGCCAATCGCGTTTCCAAAATACAGCAATGCGCCTCCATACACACTTGGTCTCACGTGGATACCCACGAAAACCCTGCCGACTTAGGCAGCAGAGGAGTATCGCCTCAAGATCTCCTTAAAAGTTCTCTTTGGTGGCACGGCCCTCAATGGCTGAGCCTAGAGCAATCCCAATGGCCGATTCTTTCGCTAGAAGACCTTGAAACTTCAGTCGAAATGAAGTTCATTAAGTCGCATGCGGCGGTTATGGACAACTACGAGGATATTCTTGATAGGTTCTCGTCGCTTCCGCGTGCACTGCGTGTGATAGCCTACATGCTTCGGTTCTATAATCGGACGCATCCCACTTTACGAGCTTCTTGCTTTGAATCTCGTTGCCTTTCAGGCGCAGAGATTAAGCATGCTAAAATACGCCTGTCAATTTTATGTCAGAAAGCTCATTTCAAATCAAATTACGAAAATCTGCTTGAGGGACGGCCCTTAAGCGCAAAAAGCCGTGTTTTATCCTTAAACCCGTACTTTGACCGCACACAGGTCATGCGCATTAATGGCCCATTGGCAAACTCACCGGTTTTGTCCTTTTCCGAGCAACACCCAATACTCCTACCGTACAACTGTAGATTCACACAATTAGTTGTGGAATTTGCTCACAGAATTACGTTACATGGTGGCAACCAGCTGGTCTTACGGCAGCTTCGACAAGAGTATTGGGTCCCTAAATTAAAAAACTTACTCAAGACTACCCTACATAAATGTAAGACGTGTCTTTTGCAAAAAAAGACGCAGAACGCACAAAAAATGGCGGCGTTGTCGCCGGAAAGAACCACCTTAGACCGTCCCTTTCAGAATACGGGGGTGGATTTCGCGGGTCCTTTCGACATTAAAACATACACCGGTCGAACGTGCCGTGTTACGAAAGGTTATGTCTGTGTTTTTGTTTGCTTTTAGACAAAGGCCATTCACCTAGAGGTCACTAGTGACCTATCAACTGCAGCTTTTCTTGCGGCTTTCTACCGGTTTACCTCTCGTCGGTGTTGCCCCGAAAAAATGTTCTCTGAGAACGGCACCAATTTTGTCGGCGCCGCTAAAATACTAAAGAAACAATTTTCTCAATTCTTACGCGATTTTCGTGACACTGTTGTTGACTACTTCCATCACAGCAACTTGTCCTGGAACTTTATTCCTGCTGGAGCGCCTCATATGGGGGGACTCTGGGAGGCGGGCGTTAAAAGCTTGAAACAACACTTCCGGAAGATGCCGCAGCCACACAAATATACGTTTGAGGAGTTTTCTACCCTTCTCACACGTATTGAGGCGTGCCTAAATTCGCGTCCACTGGGTCCATTGTCCGAAAACGCCGCCGAGCTTTCCGCCCTAACACCTGGTCACTTCCTGATTGGTGGTCCGCTATTAGGTCCAGCAGAACCTTGTCTGGCTGATAACCCTATCAGTATCGTCAACAGGTGGCAAAAATTAAGGACATAAGCCAACAATTTAGTTTGAGATGGAAGGAGGAATACTTAAAGGAACTCCACAAGCGTTATAAGTGGAAGTTTCCCACGCGTGACTTAGCGCTCGACGATTTCGTAGTAGTTCGGCACGAAAACCTACCTCCTTCCGAATGGCGACTAGGACAAGTTGTTAAAATTTATCTTGGTCAAGATCGACGCGTTGCGGACGTCCGTACGGAACGCGGCACGATAACGCGTCCGCTAGTCAAATTAATTGTCCTTCCGAATTAAGTCTCGGTTACTTTAGTCGAACTAATTCTCCGCTGCATTTTTTCCGTAATTAACTCTCCGTTACAAATGTTTTCTCTTTTCCCTTCGACAGTGTTATTATGGACAAATCCAGTACCAGCTCCGACGTGGTTAGGAAGTACGCCTGTGGTTTGTGTCAGCGCAACCTCGCAATAGCGAGGCTGCAGGAACCCCTGCAGCGAATCAACGCGCTGTGGCCTACCGCAGTGGTCCACTTCCGGCTGAACGGGAAGCTGTACTTAGCGCGGGCTCTCATCGACTCCTGTTCGGAGATGAGCCGCATCTCCGAGTCACTGGTCACCGAGTTCCGCATCCCCACGAGCCCAGTTGTCACAAGCAAGGTGACGGTGTTGACGCTGATGTCGCAGCACAACTCCGCATCGCGAGTGACGGTCCACTGTAAGGTCGTACCTCGGTTCGAGTTTCGAACTCCGGTCAGCGATGTGGCGAGTCCGGCTCTGGCATGCTTTGCGAACATGTATATGGCGGACCCAAACTTTTTTACGTCGTCGGCCGTCTCCATGGTTCTGGGTTCGGATGTCTACCCGAAGGTCGTGCAGCCTGGATTGATTTGCAATCCTGGGGTGCCTCTAGCCCAGAATACGATCTTCGGCTGGGTCCTTTCTGGCCGGTGTTATACGTAAAGACCTCCGGGTCCCTTCTGACCCGGGGTCGTAGGGCCCCTTTATGGCCCATGCTAGCCTACTAGCATTCTTCTTTTTTGATAACTTTTACCTGAGTTACTGAATTATTATACTTGAATGAATTTCTTTTTTTTTAAATATACTATGCTTTTATATTGCTTAAAACTACATGTATTTAATTTACACTTCTTTTGCAGCGTTGGTTACTGCAAGGTGGGCGGCAATGTTTAAGCCAAAAACACCCTGCCCGACACCCTGTAATCCTGATTACACGGCTACCAACCCTGCACTTTTAAAACTACTGGGATACCGCTTAACATTCTGTTAAGCTGTGTCCCAAAAATGTTTAATTCAATATGAAGGCCTTCAGCCATTTTAAGAACTTTCACTTCCTTCTTCTTGAAATAAGATCCCGAAGTGTACAGACGTTTTTTATACGCTCCTGTCTATCAATTGTGAAATCCCGTTGGCTAACCAAACGTTTTTTCCCTCTTTCTTTTCTTGCATCGTTCTACTGCTCCCCGACCACCCGAACAGCTACTAAGTGCGTCCTTGGACATTTTAGGGATGAATCATGTCAGGTCGGATTAGGACAGCTACTAAGTGCGTCCTTGGAAATCCTACCTGACATGATTCATTAAAAAAATGTCCAAGGACGCACTCATAATCTGTCCTAATCCCACCTAACATGATGCATCCAAAAAATGTCCAAGGACGCACTCAGAAGCTGTACTAATCCCACTTGAGATGAATCATCCAAAAAATGACCATGGACACACTTGGTGGTAGCCACAATTAAACTTGGCATGATTCGCCCCCAAAATTGCAAAAACGCAATTGGGTAGATAGGTAATGAAGTAATGAAGTAATGGAAATTTCATTACCTCATTATCATTACTATCGCAATGAAGTAATGGTAATTTCATTACCATTGCAATGAAATTTTCATTACTTCATTACCATTTACCATTGCAGTAATGGTAATGGTAATGAAATAAAATTGCATATGGTAATGGTAATGGTCGCTAAATTTTCCATGTTTTCAAAATAAGTTCAAAATATCCTGTGTTTTCGCGTCAAATAATATAGTTGTAGACGTATAGTAGTGAGTTAGTCCAAGTTTGGCTTTGAAGTTATGTTTTTCGTAAAGAATGGACTTTAATATTGTATGTGTTAAATCTTTCAGAGTGCGTCTTTTTGCGTTTTTTGAGAATTGATTTTTTGTTAATAAAAGACATATTTTTCTAATAAAAAATGTCCACTAACCTATGTCAACTTACGATTTTTTCAACTTAAATATATCGACAGCCCTTACGAAAAGTAGAATGTTTCAAAAACTTGTATGGGAATTTTCATATAAGTTTTTGAAACATTCTACTTTTCGTAAGGGGCGTCGATATAGTAGTAACACTGAAAAAAAATCTAAAACGTGCGTAGGAAGCCTGTTTGAATTTATCTCCACTATTCGTAAAAATACCCCCCTGTGCGTGGGATCAAACCACCTGACATTTAAAAAAATTTCAAATTGAGTTGATAATTTTGTTTTTGCTACATTTTAAATCGATCAGCGTTACAGACGGACAGATCAGGACAAATATAAATTTTAATTGGGTCACTTACTTCTAGAAATGATGGCATGATGTTGTCATAAAATACGCCGCTAGCAAGTCCTTTTATTCCTTTAACTTTGGTTACATTATTATCTAATGATAATAGAATAACATATATATTATCATTTGGAATATGTGAAAATTAATTATTTGTGTTTACTTGAATAGTATTCATCGCATTTATCATCCGGACAAAATATATCATATAAAAATGTATCATCTTTAGTACAATTATCTAATGGAACGTCCTTCAGCAGTCTTTTACCAAGGACACATAAACTGAAAAAAAATAAATAAACGTCATGAATTATTTTCAATTTTTAACAACATTATTTTTAATTAACTTACTAAAGCTTTTCATTTCCGTTGATGTTATCGAATATTCCAACATAGACTGCTATTATTGAAAATATAACACATGCCAGTGCGATAGCAGCAAACTTATTTACAAATTTAACACCCAAGAAGACTATTAAGCCTATTATGAATTAAAATTTGTTATGGATTAGAATTTAGTTTTAGAAAAACATTCTCAGACGTACCCATAAATATTAATAGAAAAGTTCCGTAAACTCTAAAGTTGTTGTACATTGCGTCCGCATCTTTTGTAAAATCTCCAAAAATAGAAGCCCACGGCGCCATATAAGTCTGAAATATTAATATTGTGTTAGCAGACAAGTAAGCCACGCAATAGCCGGAATCTATAATATGAAATATCAGTTATATTTTACACACAAAAAAATATTGCATGTAAAATTGATAAAATAATTTTGTTAAGTTTTAACCAAAACATTTTATCGAAATGAATAAATTTTGTCAATTGGGTCATTTTTTTTGTTAAATGGAAAATTTGTTTTTCATTTCGATAGAATACCAAATTGTTAATTTTGAAAAAATATATTTGTCGAATTGAATAAATTTTTTTGTTATTATGATAAATATTTCTTCAAATACGCTGACTTTTAATAACCTAAAAACATTTTATCACTTTGATAAAAAAAAAAAATATATAAAAATGGTTACAGTAGAAATTACCAAAAAAGTTATCAATATGCTGAAAATAATTTTTTTATCAGTCTCCGACTGTCACTCGTGTCGAGCGTTTCTACTTCTTTATCGTGTGTATATCTCTCCTTGTGCTTTCACTTACCGTGATCGAATCTATACATTTCGGCTCATTCAGTTTTTCTCTCAAAGAGAATACTTATTTACTTCTAAAGTTAAAAAAAAAAAAAAAAATATCTTGCCTTTTTAAAGATAATAACCATGCCCTCAGGGGCCGTCTTAGTTGGAATTAATCAGTTTGCGCTGCTAGCTGATAACTCCAAAATTAAAAAACGAAAAAAGGACACTTTTAACAAAAATCTAACCTTTTTCCCTGAATTACCAACTGTTCAAAAGAGCAATCTTAAATTTGTTGTATTGGAATCAGTCGACAAACAAAAGCCCCTCTCCCAATATTCGTGTTTTTCAGTCCACAGGTCGATTAACATAATTAGCAAAGAAATCCAAACAATTTCCGAACTTCGTGATGGGAATCTCTTGTTACTGGTAAATAACAAAACCATCGCTGAAAGGTTTCTAGCCTTGAAGGAATTATACGGCATTTGCGCTATTAAGGCAAAATACCACGAAAATTTAAATTTTAACAAGGGGACTGTTTACGCCTCTTTTCTTAACAAAGTTGCAGATGACGAAATTGTTAAAGAACTTAGCTCTCAAGAAGTGGTAGCTGCATACAAGTTCCAAAAGAAAATTAATGAAAAAATGCAACCATCCGGAGTAGTGTTACTAACTTTTGACCTCTTCCATATTGGAGCAATGTGCGGGTTAGGCAACATTTCCCCAATCCCATGCGCTGCAGAAACTGTCAACTACAGTTAAATTCTGCAAACCGGCCCCTGCCTGTGACAACTGTAGCCTACCTCCCCATTCCCCCGAGAAATGCACACGTACTTTTTGCGCAAACTGTTCATCTGAATACCCCTCCTCCTCAAGCTCATGTCAGAAATTCATTCAAGCTAAGGAAATATTAAAAATAAAAACAACAAGAAAATGCACAATGCGAGATGCAACTAAAATTCACAACAACTCAGCTCCAACTCTCTCTGATAAATCTCCCTCTTTTTCTTCTGTCGTTTCGCAGGTAGAAAACAAACAGCACGTCAGCAAAAAACCACATCTAAAGCTCCCATTTCCCAATCCATCAACCCAACATCTTATAACCACCAAAACTTCAAATCTTCTCACTCCTCTCAATCAAAAGATCTCACTATTAACAATACATTTCACATTCAATCAAACGACATAAATCAGTCAATTGACAGTAACGCACATACCACTCAAACGAACAACTCACTCAATAACCATACACCAAACCAATACTCATCACACTCTACCGATATTTCAGAAAACAATATATCCCTTGAACCAATTTTATCTTCTCTTTCCCACAACTCTCCTATTCACAACTCTACTATGAACATTTCTCTTGATCTCGCAAACAACAAAAACGACTTTCAACTAAATAATAATGAATCCATCAACAATTTAAAAAATCCCTTCGACATTGAAATTTTAACTGACGAAGACGCCTAATTTAACTTCATTTATTTATATACAATTATCCATTATTATTCTTTTCGTTGTATTAAATAAAATATAAATATACACGGAGAGAAATGTTGGCTCATGATTTACGATTATGGAATCCATAAAATTATTGTTACTTAATTACTAACTATAATCATTAATTGTGAATATTAGTCACAAATTATGCAAATTCGTACATAAACTATGCATATGGATTGTGAATACATTATGATAAGGGTTTATGAATTTCGTGATTTATTTTATTATTCTTGAAGAATAATTGATGATTTACTAGGACATGAAACTGCACGTGTTATCATGAATTATGAGTAACTGAGTTCATTGTCATGAATTGCTGAACAATATACAATACATTTCGACGCATTTACAATAATGCCAGGGTAACCGAATCGGTTAGGCGTCCGGACTGGAGAGGATGATGTCGGTTCGAATTCCGGGAAAACTGAATTTGTGAAAAAGTTATTACAAATTATTCTAAGCAAGTTGGCAAATAAAAAAGTAAAATTAAATAAATAATTAAGTAAAAAATTAGCAAATAAAAAAAATTTTAATTTATTTAATTGTAAATATGTGATCAAATTATTATTACGAATGATTCATTTATTCTCACTTAAGCCTAAAATTATGAATTTTTAATCATAATTTATGATTTTTGTTTGCACAACCCTGTTCAACTTGTTCATAAGTGAATTTTTGCTGCGATTTGAATAAATATTTTTAAATAGTTATACCGTGTTAATTATTTTGAAAACCTTTTAAATAAATTAAATAAATTAAATTCTGGCTAAGTGCAATAAGTTTTGTGCAAATAACAAAGTTTTGTGCTATATTTTCGTGAATTCCTGTCAGCTAAGTATGACTACAACAAAAATTGCAAATTTTTTTTGTTTTTGCTTATACTGTCCACTTTGACATTTCTTGTGTCACCAGCTTTATATAGATTCCACATTCTCAGACTGATCATATTTTCAGAGCATACTTTCAGGCAATTTGTCAACATTTTGTCTCGTTACAATTTACACTTTTTTACACTTTTTGATATTTTATTTTTTATAAATTTTGCATTTAAATATGACTTGCTTAAGTGTGCCATTAAAGTCGATAATGAACGCATGGTCTCTTGTTGGCTATGTGATATCTTTTATCACGTCAAATGTGCATCCCTTACTGGTACAGTAGTCGATCTGATCGAGGGTAAAAAAGGTCTTCGTTGGTCCTGCGAAGATTGCCGCGATACAGAGCTGGACATCTGTAAATTGGTACGTCAAGCCCGAAAGGGATTTAATGATGTATCAAAGGACTTAGCAGCTGCCCAGTCTAAACTGAAGGAGTACGAAATTAACTTTCAGAAGTATAAATGTTTGGATGAAACAGCTCCGAAACAAAATACTTCTGTTGGGCTTTTACCACCTACCCCAAAGCCAATTTCAACTCCGGCAACTCCATCCTTTTCCGATATGTTTGCTTCACCAGTTACATTTTATTCTCCTGATCCTGCGGTTTTGGAAACGAGGGTAGATGACGCTCCTGAGAAAAATATGAATGGAATCTCAAATATTGATAAAAATGTTTGTCCTTCCATAAATATTATTTCTCCAAAGGATTGTTTGCGGGAAGTACAAGAAACGAGAACCCCAAAAAGGCTTGTTGTTGTGCAACCTAAAAAATCTATTTTCGTGTCCAGATTTGCACCAGACACATTAACTGAAGATATTATCTATATATATAAAAGAGACGTGTATGTTTGTCACCAGTAGACGCGAAAACTACAGCACCGATTCTCACCAAAATTTATATATGTGTTCTAGGGGTCGTGAGTCGTGACATAGGATAGGTTTTGACACACCCACTTTTACCGCCCACAAGTTAGAAAATACGTATTTCTCTCACATTTGTGAATCTTTTAAAGCAAATACCATATGATCAACAATCAACTTGGTTGCCACCTAGGACTTAATTTTTCCCCACCCAAGCAGTGTTACCATATCTGCGGGTTAAAAAACCCTTTCGGTTTCTTTCAAAGTATGAAATCGATTTGCTAAAGTATTTCAAGTCGATGTACCGATCACAAATTTCAACAACTTCGTGTATTTTCAACATTAAATGCAGCAGGGAGTAATAATTAAGGTTATTTCCATTTGATTGCATGTAACTTTTCAACAATGGAAAAAACCTAAGGCAGTGCCAAAATAACACGGCTTCTCATTGAGTATTACATATTCGCAATTCCATAATTTGCCCCAATCTCCCAGTGCACATTTTACGCCCACTTTCACAGTACTTCATTTCCACTTAAATGCATTTGCCATTTACATTCCAAATAACTACGGAAAAATGTCTATTGTGAATGGAAATTAAATTATACCCAACTTAAAGCTCCCCACACACTGCCGCGAAATTTCCCCAAAAATTGCTCAAAAATTGCAAGGCGATATTCGGCTCGGACAAATTTTTTCGTGCTGAAAAATTTCACAAAAACAAAAACAAATGCATATCATTCTAGAGCGCACTATCGTATTTTCAAGAAAAAGTACCACGACACCAACGAAATTTTGCATTCATGCGAAAGGCGACCTTAAATGCTCACTGCGAAAGTCGCCCACTTTCACAGTAACCCTACACACAGTACTTCATTACAACTTAAAATACCCAAAATTCCGCCGCCGCGGTACTTTCTCGAAAATTCTTCCAGCAAAGATATTGGAATGAAAAAATTTTGTTGCGGTGAAAAATTTCAAAGCTACAACTAAAACTGTGTATCATTTATAAATTTTCTTTAAAAAAAACGCAGTATCGCATATTCAAGCAACATTTTTGTTCAAGTTCCGTACCGGCTGCGGAATTTAGCGTTGGCTTAAATGCAGACAAACCGCCGTTAATATTACGAGAAGACGTCCATTGCGAATGAAAATTAAATTAAACTTGACTTAAATGCACACACTGCAATTGGCCTTTTCGGCAAATCAGCACTGCAAAATTGTCCCAACAAGTTATAGAAATCACTTTCTTCCCACAAGAAAAATTTACAAAAACACAACAGAACGTCTCTCAATGTGGCAACACTCCTCACAGACGGGGCGCTCAACCAGTGCAGCCAACTTTAGGTAAATTTCCCTTCCTAAGGGAATTTTTGGTTTAATTTTGTCTAAAAGGGATAAAGGTACTTAATTGTTCTTAATTTGAAGGTGCACTTAGACCGTAGGAGCGAACACAATTTTTGTCGCGAACTCCAATCGTAAACGAAATTCCGTTCGTGCAACCGTTTACACTGACTGAATATTCCCTCCCGCACCAGCATCGAAATCTACAGATTTGTTCGTTTTCAAGTGTTTACACTGCCGGGCCATTTTGTGCGAGCATTCGCCTACGTACCAAAGCTCAAAGATCGTAGTCCAGTCGTTTGCACCGGCCGAATTAACGGCATTTGTTTCAAATACTTATACCACATGTCATTTAATTTAATTTCAATAATCTTCCAAACATACTTTACTGCGCAATATACATACATACAATACGAATCATTCATTCATGCATCAAAACCTATTTCAATACCAATCGCTACATAAATTTTCCTCTCTATAAAATTGTACAAAATTAACTCCACAGTATAAACAGCAATTAAACATATATATTTAAAAATTACTTTCATCCATTCATCCATTACATTGCAGACAATGCAACAACAAAAAATTATTTAGGCCCAGCGAAGCGGACCGGGCCCAGCTAGTATTTTATATTGATTCTAAACTCAATAAAACCGGTAATAATATAAATGCTTTTAAATTCAACTTTTCATACGCTAGAAACATTTCATCTTTCAAATTATCTGTTCCTGCAGAATTGTTTGATGAGATTGTTAATAAAAATTTTTGGCCGGATAAAACTTTAGTTCGTGAATTTGTTTATAAAGAGAAATCAAATCTAGTAAATCCAGTTCAACTTCCTCAAAGAAAATTAAATTCTAATCAAAAAAACTAAATAAATTCCCGAATAATGTTTTTTGTCTTCTGTACCAAAATGTTCGAGGGCTAAATACAAAGTTGAACGATATTTATATTAAAAGTTTCGATTGTAGTCATAATGTCTTGGTATTTACCGAAACTTGGCTTAAACCAAATATTTTTGATTCAGAAATTCTGTGTGCTGGGTATCAAATTTTTCGGAGGGATCGTAAATGCAGGACTGGTGGTGGAGTCCTCATTGCAGTAAAAACACTTTTTTCATCTGAGGAAGTCATACTTTCAGATGTCTCTGACTTGGAATTTATTTGTGTACGAATTCGAGTTTTTAGTATCGATATTTTCGTTACTTGCTCGTATATCCCACCGAATTCCGATATTACCGTTTATCTAAGACATGTGTCGCTTATATCATTGGTTTACTCAAATGTTAAACCTGCCGATTCCATTTTGGAGACTTTAATTTACCGAATATATCTTGGAATTTTTGTGGCGATTCAAACCAGTTTCTTCCGTATTCTTCTCGTGACTGTTTAAATGACTTTCTGGATTCATTTTCAGATATGAGTTTACAACAAATAAACGGGATTGAAAATAAGAATAGTAGAATTTTGGATTTAATTTATGTGGATGACTCTTCGAAGTTTTCAGTGCAACGCTGTGATGCTTTTGCATGTCCAGAAGATAACCATCACCCAACACTTGAATTATCTTTCGAATTTGTTCAAAACAACTTAGAACCAGTTTCTACACCGTTGAAGTCATTTTTTTGCTTCAAGAATACAAATTTTGTTAAAATGAACCAACTCTTATCTGAAACTAGTTGGGACATGAACTTTGAAGATGTTGACGACTGTGTATCAATTTTCAATTGTACGCTCAGCAAAATCTTCGAGACATGTGTTCCAAAGAACATTAAAAAGAATTCGAATGAACTTGGTGCTGTATGGTTTACAAATTGAAATATTGAAATATTCATATAGTACTGGTCCAGATAATATTCCTAGCTGTATTTTGAAAGTTTGTGCAGAAAATTTATACATTCCACTTTCAAATATATTTAATGTCTCTATTGAAAGAGGTTATTTTCCGAATTCATGGAAAGAGTCATACATTATTCCTCTTTATAAAAGTGGAACCAAATCATTCGTATCTAACTATATGCTAAACTTAGCACAATACCAAAGTTATTTGAACAAGTTGTCACAAAGCAATTGGTTCACTCGGTCACAACTTTAATATCTCCTTCCAGCATGGTTTTCTGAGAGGTAGATCAACATCTACAAATTTATTGGAATTTTCTTCATTAACAATAAAGGGATTTTCAAAGAATCTTCAAACAGATGTCATATATACTGATTTTAGTAAAGCTTTTGATAAAGTTAATCATTATTTGTTGATTGAAAAGCTTAAAAGATACGGATTCCCAGATCTTCTTTTAAAATGGGTAGAATCGTATCTGACAAATCGGAAGCAACAGATGTTATTCGAATCATCAACATCAAAAACTATAGATGTCACCTCTGGAGTTCCTCAAGGAAGTCACTTAGGTCCTATTCTGTTTAATCTTTTTATAAATGACCTTCCTTCTGTCATTAAACATTCGAATGTACTGTTGTATGCTGATGACGTTAAATTGTTTCTATCCTATGACATCTTAGATCAACATAAGTTGTTACAATCAGATCTGACCAGTATAGCTATCTGGTGTGATAATAACTTAATGGTCTTGATTCTTCATCTAAACCAATCTGATGAAAGGAACTAGTCATGTCCAAAGTGGAAAAATACTTCGCTCTACCTAATTGGTCCAAAACGTCTTCCAACCTTGTCAACGGAAATTTATCGTTAATTAGTTTCTTATTTAACTGTCTGTAATCAACAACTAGCCTCCATTTCTTCTCATCATCCTCACTCTTTTTTGATACTATTAACAGTGGTGAATTGTACGCACTAACAGATGGCTCTATCAAATCCTCGTCAATTAATTTCTTTACTTGTTTGTCAATTTCCTCATTCTGTGAATGTGGTAGTCTATAATTTTTAATATATACAGGAGTATCATCATCCAACCTCAAATTCTGAGTATAAAAATTATTAACAGACAAATTTTCACCCTCAAGATGGAATACGTATTGATAATTTCTAACAATCGTTTCTAATTCTTTTGCAGATTGCACATCCAAGTCTTCTAATTTCAACTCTGCTAATAAATTCTTAAAACGTCCTTCATCATGGGTTCCCTTAACCTTTTCGTTATATCTCAAAATTTTATATTCACTCAAACATTCTGTTTTAGGTAAAATTTCCTTCAGTGTAACTTCTTTATCATTTACATTAATTACTTTTACGTGACAGACGCCCTTAGCTGGTGCTATAGAATTTGCCAAAAACACCCCCTCTGCCAATTCTTGGTTCAGAATAACACTATCCTCCTCCAAATGCAACTTTATGGGCACAATCATTTCAGACCGAGGTGGAATTATATAGCAATGTTGTGTAGGAATTTTAATAGCCACTGGGACTATATATTCATCTTCAATAAACATTACCGACATCGTAAAAGTCTCGTAATCAATTTCTGTTCCGGTTTCTGTTATCGTTTTGGTTTCTATTATAACTATCATTTTGATTCCTATTTTGATTGTTATAATTTCTGTAGTTGTTGCCTCTAAAATTGTTATTATTTCTGAAAGTATTGTTATTATTGTAATTTCTAAAGTTGTTATGGTTTCTGTAACCATTGTTATTGTTCCCTAAATTATTGTTGTTATTGAAATGGTTGTTGTTATTATAATTCCTAAAATTGTTATTGTTTCTGTAACCATTCTTATTGTTCCTAAAATTGTTGTTATTATTGAAATTGTTGTTGTTCCTATTCAACATTAAGACCTGCTCAGTTTGCCTGCTCTGTTCTAACTCCAATGATAAGTTAATAGCCTTAATTAAAGAATCTGGTTGTGCCGCAAAAATTGTTAGTTTATAATTTTCGTCTAACCCATTTTTAAAACCAGATAGTGCATACTCATCATTTGAACTCACTATCGTTAATCGCTGAGCTTCCGTTGCGTTCACCCCTATATTACTTATTTGCAATTCATTTAAGTCAATAATAAGTCCTAACCACTTATCCTTAAAGTTAGTAATTGACAATCTTCTCTGTGTCAAGCCAGACAAAGAAGTGTGTAACTGCTGTATAGTCACAATTTTCTTATACGCCTCCGACAGCCTTTTCTTAAGCGTCTCAAAATCTTTTGGTACCGATACCGCGCCCAAGGTTGTCCTAACAGATGCACTGCACGCTAGCTAAAAGGTCGAATTGATTTTTTATTTCATTTATTTCTACCAATTTTGACAGCAATGTTGCTTCTTGTAACCTCTTTTTGAACTCTTTTTTAGATTACTTGAAATCTTATCTATTTCCTGAACTAATTTCTCCATTTATATTGTGGTTTATTTAAAAGAAAAATAATTTTTATTTAATTATATGTTTGTGACGTAAGGCCTACTAACGTTATGCTTATGCACGTAAGTTTTGAAATACTTATTAATTTTATAAGCTACTATTAAAAAAATAATTATTATAATCAGCGTTATCGCGTACTCCGGGATTGCTGTTGATGTCATCGTCTCTGAATTGTTGTTATTTATTACAGTCTCCTGAAGCTGCGGCTTGCTTTGTTGCTTTCCCATTCTGCTTCCTTTTGTCTTTTGTTTGCTTGGTTGTCGTCTATTGCTATGGATGAATGGCGCACAAATTGGTGTCCGCAAATAGATTGATTAAATAGGCCTCTGAAATTTCATGAAGTATGCCAATGGTGGACTTTCGGTAGCGAAGGATTGGAGAAGGCGCAATGTTTGGGCGATGACGACGGGTTTTATCATGCAACCGGTGCAGCTTTGAACGATAGTTGTCGAATTTATCAAATTAAAAGTTATGCTTAGCAGACTCAAGTTGTATGCGATCATTGTCGATACTCGAAATCAGTTCCTTGGAAGAAATGTATTTGGTTACATGAAATTCTGCCTGTATTTATTCTCATAGCGCAATTTGAATTTCGGTTTGTCAAAAGAACAATTCCAAGGTTGGAAATTGGCAAGATCGCCATATAATATTTATGTAAAATCTGTTTTGGTCAGTAGTCCCTACTCTATTGTTTGGATGTTTAAAGCGGTCCTCCGCTGACAGTTATGCTTGGCGAAGTCGCCGCAATTAGTCAAATAAAAGAAGTTTTCGGTTTAAAAGCCAAAAAGTATCTCTGATTTATTTCTGAATCGCCATGGCTTTTATACCCTGGCGACCCTTTCAATTTCTTTTCAATTTACTTTCAATTACATTCAATTCCTAAAAAATATGCTTACATCTACAATTCTATAATACAAAAATCATTTCTACATTCTGATCAATATTTTATTACCGCTGCCAGAAGGGCATTGGCCGATCGCATTTATTGCCAAAGCCAGGATTCAAATTTCATTCTGCCTCGCGCTGACAGAAATGCAAGCGAAGGGAAAAGTGACAAAAGCAAACAAACGTTGGTTTACGTACTATTATGCTGCGCTCCTATTCAGGGCAGCAGCGTATGCTATTAATGCAGTTTCAAGTGTTCGCTGCTAGCGGTACTTTTTCGTTTGTGTACTCTTGTGGGCTGGTGCGCTACACTGTAGTATATGCATATACACCACAAAATGTAAATTTATGACATTTGCTAGAAGACACCAACTTTCATCGCTGTATCATATAAATAACTGTAATCTAGAAAAGGTTTTTACTTTTGTGGACCTGGGTGTTACTATGGATCCAAAACTTCGCTTTCATCTACATATTGACTTATGTGTGAATAAGGCGAGGGGTGTTCTAGGTTTCATTAAAAGATGGTCAAAAGAATTTAATGACCCATTCGTTACCAAAAGTCTTTACATATCACTTGTAAGACCAATTTTGGAATATGCATCAGTCTTGTGGAATCCACAATACAACTGCCACTCTGATAGAATTGAATCGGTTCAAAAACAATTTTTATTATTTGCTTTAAGAAACCTTCGCTGGAATCCGAATCAGAACCTACCTCCATACGAAAATCGTTTAAAACTCTTGGACAACCCTACTAACTTTGACTATAACAATGCGCCAATAAATTTTTCTGAATCTTATAATAATGAAAAAACCATCGTTTCTTTACCAAAATTTATAAACACCCCAAGAAATTTTATCAATCGATCAATCAATCAATTTTATCGTAAATGCAGGACTGGTGGTGGAGTCCTCATTGCAGTAAAAAACCTTTTTTCATCTGAGGAAGTCATACTTTCAGATGTCTCTGACTTGGAATTTATTTGTGTACGAATTCGAGTTTTTAGTATCGATATTTTCGTTACTTGCTCGTATATCCCACCGAATTCCGATATTACCGTTTATCTAAGACATGTGTCGCTTATATCATTGGTTTACTCAAATGTTAAACCTGCCGATTCCATTGTTGTTTTTGGAGACTTTAATTTACCGAATATATCTTGGAATTTTTGTGGCGATTCAAACCAGTTTCTTCCGTATTCTTCTCGTGACTGTTTAAATGACTTTCTGGATTCATTTTCAGATATGAGTTTACAACAAGTAAACGGGATTGAAAATAAGAATAGTAGAATTTTGGATTTAATTTATGTTGATGACTCTTCGAAGTTTTCAGTGCAACGCTGTGATGCTTTTGCATGTCCAGAAGATAACCATCACCCAACACTTGAATTATCTTTCGAATTTGTTCAAAACAACTTAGAACCAGTTTCTACACCGTTGAAGTCATTTTTTTGCTTCAAGAATACAAATTTTGTTAAAATGAACCAACTCTTATCTGAAACTAGTTGGGACATGAACTTTGAAGATGTTGACGACTGTGTATCAATTTTCAATTGTACGCTCAGCAAAATCTTCGAGATATGTGTTCCAAAGAACATTAAAAAGACTTGGTGGAACTTGAGGAAACTAAAAACTTCGAAAACTCGGGCATTTAAAACATATAAAAGAACTTTAAACCTTCAAGATTATTCAAAATATTCGCTTCTGAGACATAAATATCAAGTACTTAATAAAAAATGCTATGATGAATATTTGAACGATTTGAAATCCAAAATCAAATACGATTCTAAAACTTTTTATAACTTTGTAAATTCAAAAAGGAAAAACACTGGTTTTCCAACTACAATGAAATTGAATGATCGTGAGTCCAACAATCCTACTGAGATTTCCAATATGTTTGCTGACTTCTTCAAAACGACATATTCTGATAATACTTATGGCAACACATCGTATCCATATAACATCCCCACTTATAATTCCATTCTCAATCCTGTTATAGAATCTGATGATGTCTTACAACAACTAAAATCGTTGAAATATTCATATAGTACTGGTCCAGATAATATTCCTAGCTGTATTTTGAAAGTTTGTGCAGAAAATTTATACATTCCACTTTCAAATATATTTAATGCCTCTATTGAAAGAGGTTATTTTCCGAATTCATGGAAAGAGTCATACATTATTCCTCTTTATAAAAGTGGAACCAAATCATTCGTATCTAACTATAGAGGTATTGCTAAACTTAGCACAATACCAAAGTTATTTGAACAAGTTGTCACAAAGCAATTGGTTCACTCGGTCACAACTTTAATATCTCCTTCACAGCATGGTTTTCTGAGAGGTAGATCAACATCTACAAATTTATTGGAATTTTCTTCATTAACCATAAAGGGATTTTCAAAGAATCTTCAAACAGATGTCATATATACTGATTTTAGTAAAGCTTTTGATAAAGTTAATCATTATTTGTTGATTGAAAAGCTTAAAAGATACGGATTCCCAGATCTTCTTTTAAAATGGGTAGAATCGTATCTGACAAATCGGAAACAACAGGTGTTATTCGAATCATCAACATCAAAAACTATAGATGTCACCTCTGGAGTTCCTCAAGGAAGTCACTTAGGTCCTATTCTGTTTAATCTTTTTATAAATGACCTTCCTTCTGTCATTAAACATTCGAATGTACTGTTGTATGCTGATGACGTTAAATTGTTTCTATCCTATGACATCTTAGATCAACATAAGTTGTTACAATCAGATCTGACCAGTATAGCTATCTGGTGTGATAATAACTTAATGGAACTGAACCTGAAAAAATGTAAATTTATGACATTTGCTAGAAGACACCAACTTTCATCGCTGTATCATATAAATAACTGTAATCTAGAAAAGGTTTTTACTTTTGTGGACCTGGGTGTTACTATGGATCCAAAACTTCGCTTTCATCTACATATTGACTTATGTGTGAATAAGGCGAGGGGTGTTCTAGGTTTCATTAAAAGATGGTCAAAAGAATTTAATGACCCATTCGTTACCAAAAGTCTTTACATATCTCTTGTAAGACCAATTTTGGAATATGCATCAGTCTTGTGGAATCCACAATACAACTGCCACTCTGATAGAATTGAATCGGTTCAAAAACAATTTTTATTATTTGCTTTAAGAAACCTTCGCTGGAATCCGAATCAGAACCTACCTCCATACGAAAATCGTTTAAAACTCTTGGACATCCCTACTCTAAAAAATAGAGGAACGATGCTTAATGTAACATTTTTGATTAAATTGATAAATGGCTCTCTGAATTCTACATTTTTGCTTCAAGAAATTGATTTTAATATCCCAACCCGTCGTTCCAGATCTTTCATTCCTTTGATATTAAGTATGTTTATCAGCTGATGATTTTAATCTGTAGCTGAAACGAATTTCCAAATATGTTTACCCGTGATCGGTAATCCGGATTACGGCTGTTCGGTCACCAAATCCGTGCGTCATGCGGTTGTGCCCCTCGGTCGGTTGGGCGGGTTAGTTAGACCGTTGGGATTCGTCGTTAAAAAAAAAAAAAAAAAAAAAAAAATGTATTCCATCTGGTCATTGATTATGTCAAAAGGGAAAATAACAATTCATGTTTAAGTAAAACAAATCAAGCAAACAAAAATCACAAACTATGATTTTCACTTTTAACTGTTCCTATGATTAAGAATTCTTGATTATTGACTTCTAATTAATGGATCAATATCGTGACTAATTTTTACTTAATTTATTCCTATAAGGCATGATTTCAGCCAGCATTTCCCTCCGTGTACTTATACAATTTTCTTTGTTTTTTTATTTCTGATCTAAATGGCTTCCATACTACAATGGAATCTTAAATGATACTGGAATAATTACCAAGAACTCCAACTACTTCTAAAGGAAGTTAATCCATTAATTGTTTCTTTACAAGAAACTCATTTACCTTCTAAAAACACCCCTGTCCCACCAAATGCCTATAAAGGTTATTACCACAACTTAAGCCATAATACCTCATGCAAACAGGGCATATGTGTACTTATTAAAAAAGAAATCCCCCATACCAATCTAAATATAGTCTCAAACATTTCTATCATTGCAATTGAAATTAACATTGGTTTTAAACTAACCTTAGTTTCAATGTATATTCCACCAAATCAGAACTTTAACGCAAATGAAATTTTCTCGATTCTTCGAAATATTTCAACACCCGTGTTATTGTTAGGCAATCTGAACTCATGGAGTCCTCTCTGGGGTTCAGCCGCCACAAATCAGCGAGGTAAAATCATTGAAGATGTAGTCCTCGCCTCCAACCTTATCGTACTAAATGACGGCTCACCAACACATTTTTCTACTCACCAAACCTTCACTAATATAGATATTACACTGTGTACTGCTAATTTAGCACCAAAGTGCACATGGAAAGTTTTAAATCATTTGCACGGAAGTGACCACTTCCCAATAATAACAATGATCAAATCTAATATTAATAAAGAAAAAATAAAAAATATACCTAAATTTATCACTGATCTGGCTGATTGGAGTAAATTTCAAATAAGCTGTGAGCGGGAATTATCCAAAGTACCCATTTCTATGAATATTAACAAAGAAGCTGCAAACATAAAGAAAATAATAAGTACCTCATGTCATTTTCACATACCCCAAACAAAGACTAATTTCAGTTCCTTGGTGGAATCGCAACATCGCGGTTCTTAGATCCGAAAAACAAAAAGCATGGGCAACGTATAAAAGCCAAAGAACCGATGCCAACTTATTAAGCTACAAAAAAGCAAACGCCATCTTTAGATACGAGGTAAAAACTGCCAAAAGAACCAGTCTAGAAAAAATAACAAGTTCAATCAATCCCAACTCTAGGCCAAAACAAATCTGGCATGATATAAAACTCTTAACTGGGAATTTTAAGCAAAGTAAAATCGCTATTATAAATTCAAATAATGGCGTTCTTATTTCCGCTAAAGATATAGCAAATTTTTTTTCCTCTACCTGGTCTGCGTACTCCAACGATTGCAACTTTCCACCAAATTTTATTTCCGAAAAAACTGCCTTTCTAAGTACACAAAATTATAACCCAGCTTCAATCTCTACTATTGCCCAACGTATCGAAAAACCAATAACGATGATTGAATTGGACGAAGTTATAAAATCCGCAAAAGGAAAAACCCCCGGGTACGATAGGATATCCTACCCTATTCTTAAAAAAATTTTAGGTATTATTTTTGATAAATCATTAAACTTTAAAGAACATTGTATTTACACAAGAAAAAAACTTGCATCTAGATTGAATATTATAAAATATCTTGCATCAAATCACAATAAAGTACACCCAAGAACTTTGATAAATGTAACAAAAGCTCTAATATTGTCGGTTATCCATTACGGTCTCCCTATTTATGGACAGTGTGCAAAAAGTATAATCGGACTTTTGGCGGCACCTTACCACTCATCCATTCGCCGGAGTCTTCGTGCGTTTCCTACTACACCAATTAAAAATATACTAGCAGAATCTGGATTTCCTTCAATTGATGAGCGTGTGAAGCTAACTACAATCCGGTTAATCTCCAAACTCTACATTTCAAACAACCCTATACTTAACAACGACACGAAAAACGTTACTAAAAGAACACGAGCAATGAAGAAACCGTCAACCATTTTCAACATTGTTCAATCCACAAAAGAAATCACCATTCCCTTGAAACCAATCCTCACCAAAGCACCCAAATACCCACCGTGGGATCTACAACCCACTTCATTTATCTCCAAGCTTCTGGAATACTCCAAACAAAATACCAGTACCACAATAAGTATATCGAACAATGTTCATTGAGACAAAATCGAATTGGAAAACGAAAGGTTGGAGATTCCTGTTCACAGACGGATCCAAAGATGCTAGGTCGACCTCTTTCGCGGTGGTCACTGAGGAAGGAAATACAATACAGCTAAATTTTTACTGCTGAAGCGTTTGCTGTTGGTCTCGCCATTCATCATGCCGCGACAACTAAGGGAAAATTTATAATTTGCGGTTAAAGCATTACAAAAAACACTTAACAACGAGCCGTTTATTGAAAGCTTAAGGGAAAAATTAATACAACACTATGTGGATATACAACATAATGTGGATACCAGGGCACTGCGGTATTATAGGTAACGAATATGCAGACACAGCAGCTAAGCATGCCTGCAACTCACCATGCATATTTTTTGAAACGTCTATCAAATCAGACATTTTACGGGAAATTGATAACATGAGAGAGCTTATGATGACAAATTGGACAACGTACCAACACTACTACAAATCAAACAACCAACACCGTTGTAAGCCAAATCTACCAACGACAGCAACATCTAACCAATTACAAATTTTTACCAGACTGCGGATGGGCCACACGAGGACTACTCACGAGCACCTACTGAAAGGGGGGGCAGCGCCAACTTGTACGGTGTGCAACTGCCCACTGTCCATAAACCACATTCTTAACGACTGTACAAAAATTACTAATGCAAAAATCAATATTTTTGTAGACAAAAAACCCACAGACTTTAAAAAAATATAAATTATATATTCAACTTCATTTATCAATGTAAACTTTTATATAGTATTTAAATATTTGTATTTGCATTTTATCTTGCACTAAGGATACTTTGTATTTCCATATAAAAATCTTTTAGAATAAATTCAGGCCGATAGCCTTCGTTGCTAGTTGCCCAGTTATAAGTAATATAATTATTAATAATTATATTTCTCAAAATAAATAAAAATAAAAAAAAAAAATTAATAATTTTTTTATACTGATTAAAATTTTTTCATTTGACAAATCAGCTGAGAAAAGTTTTGTCGAATTGAAAAATTTTATTCAGGCTGAAAAAATCGACTGTAAAAATGTGGGTTTTTTTCATCAAAGCAGCTTAGGAAACTTTTGAAGTAGAATAACTAAACACAGCTCTGACAGTTGCGCAGTTGCCTATGCTCTTTCATTCTAGTTTTATACTTTAACACCATTGTCAATCTTATTCTTCTTAATAAACTCTCTCTTCTTTTTGCCATTGAAAATGACACACGTTTTTACTTCTTGCTCCGCTGTTCAAAAGGTTATGGGCCTTTGACACAAACTAAATAATTTGAAAATTAGCACGGCAATTATTTGTTAACGAAGTGAAAAATTGGATGTGTCCGTGATCGGTCGAGATTAATCTAATAAAAATCGATTTAAATAAATCCGTGAATCGCTAAAGAGAAATGGCATCAAACGTGCTCTCGGTACCGTTCGAAAAATTGCGTGGCCGCGAAAATTGCGATATATGGCGGAGACATGCGAAGTCATATTTAGTGATTAAAAGATGTTGGACGATAGTCGAATCTGGACTGTCTGAAGAATTGACTGGAGATGAAAAAGAATCTGAAATAACACTTATGGTAGAGCCTAGTAACTTTTCCAATATCGGGACGGCTAAAACTGCAAAAGATGCGTGCCAGGCCTTGTTATCTGCGTAAGAGGATAAGTTACAAAGTGATCCAGAAACCGTCGAAGAAGCTATGTTGTCACCGTATGCTGATTAGTGGAGGACAGCAATGCAAGATGAAGTTGACTCGCTTATGCTGAATAATACGTGGACGCTAACCAGCCTGCCTGCAGAAAAAAGGCCATTAAATCGAAATGGGTTGTCAAAACAAAATCTAACACTAATGGCGAACAAATACGACGAAAGGCAAGTGTGGTGGGCAAAGGTTTCACACAACAAAAAGAAATCGAAACCTTTGCACCCGTGGTTAGGTATACATCGATTCGCTACTTGATCGCCTTAGCAGCTAAATACAACCTGATCATTCATCAAATGGATGCTGTTACCGCGCTCTTGAACGGCGAGCTTAGAGAGGAAATATACATGACGCAGCCGGAAGATTTCAATGAAGAAAAGTGTGCAAGGGACGCAAATCGATTTATGTGTTAAAGCAGTCTAGCCGGGTATGGAACGAGAAACTGAATGGGGTCCTGGTTGGCCTAGGACTGAAACGCAGCTATGTAGATCAGTGTATATACTATCGTAAGGAACGAAATAAAATGCTAATCATTGCAATTTATGTTGATGACGTGTTACTATTTGCCGACGATGTTGGTATTTTAAACCAAACAAAATTCCAACTTTCAAAGAACTTTGAAATGAAAGACCTCGGCTAAGCATCGTCAATCTTGGGGCTGTGCGAACAATCGCCCAAAAACCAAAAATGAATAATCGCCCAAAAAATTGTACCAACATTTTTGGGCGATTGTTCATTTTTGATTTGGGTGTTTTTTCATTTTTTTTTGGGCAATTGTTCATAATGGGCAATTGTTCATATTAACGACACACCAAAAAAGATGTACAAAGATGTTTTTTGTAATAGCTAAACACACATCCTTTTAAACTTGAAAAATTTTAACCAAAAATAATTTTTCTGAATGTATTTTCCAAGTATTTCAGCAAATATTTGCCTAATCTGACCTTAGCTTTACATAATTTACAGATTGGGCCAGCTAATTTCTCTGTTTTCAAAAAACATTCAAGAACTACATCTGAAGTAGAAGCATACAATGGTGTTTTAGGACAAATAATTTCCAAGAATGGAAATTTTTTTAAATTCGTCAAATCCATTCTCTAAAGCTACGGTCAGATTAGGCAAATATTTGCACAAATACTGGGAAAATACATTCAGAAAAATAAAATCGTGGTTCAGTCACATACGATTTTAGTTGATATTAAAAATATCTGAGTGTATTCGGGCAAATATTTGCCTAATCTGATAGCAGCTTAAGAATTCTATAAAAGCAGAAGTTTCCAAATTCTTTGTTTCTTTGAAATATGAATATCTGAAATGTTTTCTTATTATTAAAAAAAAATAAACATTTTTTTGGGCGATTGTTCATCTTGTTTTTGGGTTATTATTCATTATGAACAAAAGCCCAATATTTTGGGCGATTGTTCATTTTAACTTTTGGGCGAAAATTCATAATTTTTTGGGATTTTCGCAATTTTTTGGGCTTTTATTCATTATGAAGAATGGCCCAAAATTTTTGGGCGATTGTTCATTTTTGGTTTTTGGGCGATTGTTCGTTGGGCGATTGTTCGCACAGCCCAATCTTGGGTCTACGCGTAATACGTGACAAGCAAAACGGCACAATCAAACTGGATCAATCGCAATATATAGCCGATATACTGAAACGCTTCGGGATGGATGAATGCAACCCAATTAGCACACCGGTCGATTTAAATCAAAAGCTCAATTTGGAGATGTGTCCTAAAAATTAAACTGAACATGTCGAGTGTACCATACATGGAAGCAGTAGGCTCCTTGCTCTTCGCTGCACAGGTCACACGTCCAGACATTTGTTTTGCCGTAAATTTGTTGAGCAGATTTGGCACTAATCCAGGGAAAGCACACTGGGTAGCAGTCAAGCGAGTGATGAGGTACCTGAAAGGCACTCTAGACAAAGTTATTGTGTATCGGAAGGAAGCTAGTGAAATCACAGGGTTCTACGATGCCGACTGGGCAGGTAACGTTGATGATAGGAGTTCAACCACCGAATATGCGTTCACGTTTCAAGCAGGAGCTACGAAACGTCAACACTTCAACTTACATCAGATGCCAAAATAACGATGTCCATATACTCTGACAACAAAAGCGCTATTCATAGCGCTACAAACAATTCATACTCACCAAGAACAAAACACGTAGATATAAAAACCAAGTTCATTCGTCAAAAGTTAGAAAGTGGTAAGATCAAACTAATTTACTTGCCAACAGATGAAATGTTAGCGGACATTTTAACTAAGGGCGTTGTTGCAGCCAAGCAACTTTCTTTAACAAATGAACTAGGTCTAATTTAACTTTCATTATTAGAACTAACCATTTTGAGCATTACTTGAAATGAATTAATTCAGAATGTATCATCATTGAATACTTATTTTAAACTTGAAAAAAAAACTACACTGAGAGGAAATGATTTGTTCAATTTTAAAACACCTGTGATAAAAACGAAGTTTAAAACGCAAATTTTCAATTTTAAAACATTTTTTTCAAAATGAAAAAATTTTTTTTAGGAAAAAAATTTGTTTTTGCAATTATTTTATTTATTTATTTTTAGTTAACTTTTTACTTTTTCAAATTCGAGACCGGGATTCGAACCCACGGCTACGGAGTTTGGATGGCGCGCTAAGCGCTCAACAGGTTGGTCTACTGTTAACATTATTTAACAGAGTCTAAATGTATTATATATACATATGTTGTACTTTGAATTTAAAAAAAAAACGCTTTGTTTTTTTTGAAATATACTATTATTTTTTGAAATAGAAAAGAACAACAGTATTATCAATTTCATACAACTAACGAAAGAGCAAGACGATTGAAATTGAAAGCATTCGTTTTAAAAATGAAAACATAAATGTACTGCAGAAAAAACTGTGTTTTAAAATGCAAATTGAAAAAAAATGTTTAATTTTAAAACATGTTTTTTCTTTCAGTGTAGAGAGTGGACTATCTTCGGCTATACGGAAGCTGAAATACCCCCACATAGTAGGAAGAAGTACCTCGAACATAAAATGATGTGGTCGCAAGACCCCATTTTGAGCCACCTATAAATAGTTTTGGAGCGCGGACCATGTCCAAAATCCGTTTCTAAAAATTTCCAATCAAATCGACCAAAAAAAAAAATTGGTCTCAAGAAACCATTTTGACCCTTATATATATGGCTTCGGAACATCGGACTATGTCAAAAATATGAAAAATGTTGACCTTTTTTTTCGGTGCATGGAAGCCACGCTCAGTTTTTATCCGATTTGGCTGATTCTCGAGAAAAACATGTACCCAAAGTTTCAAATCGATATCTCCAAAACTGCGACCGCTATCGTGCGGACGGACAGTCGGACGGACGAAATATATATACTTTTCCATACCGGACACGCCCCCTTATGGGCGTTACAAACGTTGTGTCAAAGTTAGTATACCCTGCCACAGTGAGTGTGGCAGGGGAATTTTTACTGAAGTACGAATTTAATGAATTTCTTAACTATCATTTTGGAAGTGAATAGACAATTTCATAACTGATAAATTATTTATTCAGGGAAAGTGTTGAAGTAGAATAACTAAACACAGCTCTGACAGTTCTGCAGTTGCTTATGCACTTTTATTCTAGTTTTATACTTTAACACTTATAGATTGACATCTTATTCTTCTTAATAAACTCTCTCTTCTTTTTGCCATTGAAAAGGACACACGTTTTTACCTTTTGCTCCGCTGTTCAACAGAAACAATTTCCATGCGCTGAAGGGTTTTTTTTTGCACATAAAAATGTTTTTGCTTTTTTCCATACACAAATACAACTCAGCAAACCGTGTTTTCGACTCTCATACTCACTATTCTTCTCATTTTAAAGTTGTTGCCAAAAAAGCAGTAGGAATTTGTGAAAATTGGACTTTTTGGACTATTTTTAATGCATAAAACGAGCACGACTTGCCGAAAATATTGCAACAAAGATAGTGGAGACCACCAAAACTCTTCCGACCATCAAATTTGGCCAGATAATCACTTGCACCACAGGACCCAGAGGATTTTGAAATCATTTTGAATGCATTAAACATGGGCGACTGCTTGAAAATATTGAAACAAAGCTCACGTGAATTACTTCCGAGAATTGATTTGGGTTGCATCATCACCTCCGCCATTGGTGGCAGGGCCAACGAATTAGGTTAGGTTCGACATTTGTAATGTAAGAGAGTTTATTTTGAAATGAGAGGGCTCACAACTATCGTATATTTTTCAAATATGATTATATGACTTTATGATTATTTGTGAACTCCCTTATTGCACGTATGTTGTACGTGCAATTATAGAATGTATATTCGGCCATTCCATTTTAAATCGGCCATAAAAAGGGGAATTCCGGACTTTAGGTCTCCAATTTTGAGTTCGGCTCGTCAATTTAAGATACTGATTTGAACCGTTTTGCAAAAAAACACTTCTTAACGGATTTATGGTTATTTGAATTTTAAGAAATTTTGGCGAAAATTTAAGTAGCAAACAGAGAAAAATCCCCATAACTTTGTCAAATCTCAACCGATTTGAAATTGTTCGATATCGTTAGAAAGGTAATAAATTGTACTTGAATTTACCTTTTACCGTCATCAGATACCGTTATTTATGAGAAATCCGTACGCTTTCAAAAGGGAAATTTTGTTGTAACTTTGACTCGATTTTTAACAACAAAAACACTCTATATTTTTTAATGATTTTTTTTTGCAAGAAAGGACATTCAATTACCTTTTAAAAATGGGCGGATTTTGGATGGACACTTGATGGACACAGAAGTTTTGGCCATTTTTGTAAAACCTAAAATATACGTTTTTTTACTGCTGTATGAACAAAATTCGTTTTTGACATCGCAACTAGTTTCCGACCGAAGGTGGTTTTTTCTGCCAAAGCCAAACTTCCGTTTTTTTAAACTTTCGGCCAAAACCAAAGTTGAAGCCATAGCTCAATATGAATAAAAAATTAAAAAATATTAAAATACTACTACGTACGGACCATCATTGAACACGCCCATTGCCACGCCCCTTGACGTTTTTATACTCCATAAATCAAAAGTTGCATTTCTTATAGATTTCAAAGCTGATTTCTCAGAAATTTTCTTTCACGTCAGATTTCTGAGAAATTCAGGATCAAGGAGTAAAAAAATGTTGAAATTGACAAAATTCAGTAATTTATATTTTAACTCTAAGTAACAATGAAAAATAATGTGGTACTCAAAAAACCTATTGATCCTTAAAGATTTTTTTGATACTAAACACGATGGCGTCCACAGAATTGCTCTATCTCGTCTAGTTTTCTAAACAAGAGAATTTTGCAAATGGGATTTGCCAAAAATTCCATGGCTGCTAAATTCTGTAGTAGATTTTCATTGCCAATTCTTGTGTGCAATCATTGATTTAAAAAAAATAAAAATTGTTTACCTTTTACATATTTTTGACATTCGGCCGTACATTCAACTCCGAATGTGAAATTTTAGGCCAAATGTTGCCGAAGCCGAAGTCAAACCGAATAATCGGTCGGACACTAATCGCAACACACAACATCCAACATCGCTATTGTTTGTGGTTATTTGTGTTTTACATGTCGAAAACGAATTTTGTTCAAAACGAATTCACTCTGTATTGAATGGTATCATTTTGCGTTATTCTCAACGATCAACTGTGTTAAATTGTATTTTGAGCACTTTAATTTTTTTTCGCGATGTTGGATGTTGTGTGTTTCGATGTCAAAAACGAATTTTGTTCATAATACAGCAGTAAAAAACGTATATTTTAGTTTTACAAAAATGGCCAAAATTGCAAAAAAAAACAAATTGCAAAAAAAAATCATTAAAAAATATGGAGTGTTTTTTGTTAAAAATCAAGTCAAAGTAACAACAAAATTTCCCTTTTGAAAGCGTACGGTTTTCTCATAAATAACGGTATCTGATAACGGTAAAAAGTAAATTCAAGTACAATTTATTACCTTTCTAACGATATCAATCAATTTCAAATCGGTTGAGATTTGACAAAGTTATAGGGATTTTTCTCTGTTTGCTACTTAAATTTTCGCCAAAATTTCTTAAAATTCGAATTACCATAAATCCGTTAAGAAGTGTTTTTTTGCCAAACGATTCAAATTAGTATCTTAAATTGACGAGCCGAACTAACTGACAAAATTTCAGCAAAATTGGAGACCCAAAGTCCGGATGGGTGGCCGAATTCACATGGAATGGCCGTATTACGAACAATACAAAAAAGGATTTGCTATATCTTCAGTTGACCATTATATGTAATTAAATTTTGCTTGCATAATGAAATGGTCAAATGTCATGTTTTTGAATTTTTGTTTGCTTCATAAAACACACTGCAGTAAGTTCACAGCAGGAAATTGGTGCATGTAACTTGCGTTTTTATAACCCTTATATTAACTTGCTTTGGGCGGACTATATATATATATCTATATATATATATATATATATATATATATATATATATATATATCCTCAAATCTGCGACGAGCTTTTTCATACACTTCCACATGAGCTAGAGAGCTGAAATTTTTTTTTTTTTAAACATGACATAACTTCCGATTCTTTCAAGCTACAATGATGAAATTTGGTAGGGTTCTTATTGACAAAATGATTTTTTATACCCTTTGGAAAGGGGGGTGTGGGGGCAAAGGGGAGCGGAATATAGCCAATTTAAAGTTCTAACTTTCGCATTTTTTAAGCTACAGGGCTGAAGCTACTAAAAAGCAGAAAATAAATTTTCTTTAAATTAATTTCTGCAATTTCGATTTAAAATTAAGGGTTTTTGGCTACTTCAAAATTTGCAATGATATTAGGAACAAAGTAGCAAAATCGAAATTGCAGAAATTAATTTAAAGAAAATTTATTTTCTGCTTTTTAGTCGGTTAAAGGGTTATATTTTAAAAAACTTGTTTTTTACTCTTTTTTTATTTGTTGTTGTTGTTATTTAACTATTTGGCAGATTATTCAAATAATCTTTGGGGTAACATGCGACATGTGTGTGATGCTAAATAGTTGCATTTTGCGCGTGGTCTCATTCACGGCGCGTACGATAAGCAATATTTGAATTTCTTTTGTCTATTGTTCTTTATCCTGACTGAAAATCAGAAAAAAATCAGATAAAAATTTATTGTGAGCTAAAAATGTGCTCATTTGCTTTTGTAATATACGTTCAAAAACTTTTGATATGTATGGCAGTATAGCAATGGGTCTATATTCATTTGTTATTTTTGGATGGGGATTATTTTAGCTGTTTTCCACGGCGCCGGAAAAGTGGAAGTGGTAAGGATCGTATTGAAAATATGAGTGATATATGAAAGAAGGATGGGTAACAGAGATTTCCAAATCCCATTGCGTTTGATTTTATTGCAAGAAAATTTTCTACGGAAATATTACAAAATTTTTCGTTTAATGTATCTACATCGATAACGGCGGGTGCAAGTGAAGTTTTCTTGCTGATACCAGTATCGCGTATGTGTTGCCATGTTTGTTTGCTATCAACTACTGCACTGAATTTATCAGAATAAAATTTAGTTTTTAATACCATTATTTGCTTGACAGTCTCATTTCTTAAAATTTTGTATTCTTTATATAAGTCAGATGTTTTGTACAGTTTCCAGCGATTATACGCTTCATTTCTTTTTATTATTTTTTTAAAATACTGTTGAACCACGGTCTCTGACGGGGCTTAATATTTTTAGTTCGAAGAGGGACAAATACATTAAAAAGGTCACAGACTTTTGTTTGGAGGAATATCACTTGATCGTCTACTGATGTCATGGAATAAATTTGTTTCCAATTGATACGTAGCGTTTCTGAATATAAATTTGTATAATCAATGCTTTGAAAGTCGCGGAAATAAATTTTAGGTGAATTGTCTAACAAGTCAAAGTCATATGATAAAAATATCAAGTCGAGTTTTGAAAAAACAGGAACTGAAATTTGATCATACAACAATATTTTTGACCTATCATTTACAAAAAAATATCAAGCAGAGAATTATTTGTGTCTGTAAAATGGGTGGGTGTAGTATAATTTACAGCATGTAGACCTAACGCTTGCATACTGTCTGTTAAATAACTTTATTTTAATAAACTCAACTCAATAAAAATGTACTCAATATTGCTATTGCCACCAAATTTGCAAGTAAATTTAAATGCAACACCCTCTCTCACGCAAAGGAAACACAACACACAGCAGGAGAAGAATTGAGATTTTGGGAAATTGCGACATTTACATTTTTGGAAGGAGGATTGGCCACGCCCACAACTAAATTCTACATTAAATTCGGTGAGGTGTCTCCAATTTACATTTTTTTATTTTGTAGTTTAATAATTTCGTGAATTAAAAGATTTTCGGCGTTTTTGTTTCATGGCATGGAATCTTTTTAACTGCATTCCCTTGAAGTCACATTCAATTATGAATAAATCAAGATTGCATTCATTGAATGCCATTTTAACTGCAGAGTAAAATATTGAAATCTTTGTCTTTTTTCAAATCATGATTGTCCATTAAATTTTTGGAAGTCTTTTTTAATTCACAAGACTGCATTCTTTTTTTTAAGTTAAATGAATGCAGCCTTTTGAATGCATTCTTTTGATTTCATAAGTAAATGCAATCTTCAGAGGAATGAAATCAAAAGAATGCATTCTCTCCAACGCGCAATTTCTAAACTTTTCGGCTCCACAAAAAAGGAAAAAAATACACGAAAATACACATTTAAATGAATACAAAGTCTGCGAAAAAAACCACAAAGTGATCCTCTGTACTTTGCACGCAGTCGGCATCGTCGGAGCCTCTGCATAAAACTAAAAAAAAAAAATCAAAACTGAAAAATAAATTGCCAAAAAAATGTAAATAAAACATTCCCCAAAAAAAAATCGAACGCGTCTCTCACGTCGAATTCAGCTTCTCGATCACAAGACAGCGAACCAGAAGAAGAAAGGTGCGAGAGCCGCGAAAAATTATGTGTCCCCGATTGCCCCCGATATCGATGACGCTCTCCGTCCATCATTGCACAATGCAACGCTCTCTAAGAACACCGTATCTCTAGTGTTGCCAAGTACTCCCGTTCAACAGCCTATACACGGTGGATCTCTCACCCTGGTTCTCTCCTTGAGCCAACAATGTGTTACCCCAAACAAACACACAGGTAACTGTGTTTCGCCTTTTGTTCTCGAAATTCCATTTCAGCACAACATGTAAATTCCCCTTTGCATTACTCCCGCTCAGAACATATATGAGCAAAAAAAATATGTCGATAAACTTAAAACAACAAAACTTCAAAGTAGCTCTATCTCTAGAGAGCATTATATAAAGGCAACGGCAGCACAGACAGGCATTGACGCGTACTTCAAACGAAGAGGTTCTCCTCCTGGGAATATTAAATCCTCCAAAATGCAAAAGACTAATCCCAAAAAGTCTATTGAGTTAGGGCAAAACCGATTTGCCATTCTTGCAGAAACAACGACTTCAGATCCGATTTCGAGAGTCCAAAAACCCCCACCAATTTACTAACGTGAAAAAAACTCAAATCCTCTCATAACAAAACTTCCTCAAATTATTGGTGATCACACATTTCATGTAATACCTATTCTTAAGGGAAGAATTCATGAGACTAAAATTCAAATCTATAGCGAGGCAAATTATAGAAAAATTATCGAATCCTTCGATTATGCAAAAAAAAGCTATTACTCATATCATAAGCTTAAAAGCTCCAAAGGTCTCTCCGTTGTCCTGAAAGGCATTGACTCGTTTGTTGAACGCAATGAAATCAATGAAATAATCGAATAGCGCTTCCACGTTATATCCGTTTTGAACATACAAAATCGAGGAATTTGATCCAAAGTACCTAAAAAAAAGGGGAATCTCACCCAATTTACTCACTGCGGTATCTCCTCCATCACAAAATTACAGTGGAAGAGCCTCATAAGCGCCGAGGACGAAATCAGTGCCAAAATTGCCAAGAATACGGTCACACAAAGTCGTATTACACACTTCCCAGCGTGTGCGTAATATGTGCCGATCTCCACCCCACAAACTTGTGCAAAAAAACTAAAGAGGATGCAACCATACAAAATATTTATTGTTTATATAAACATTAAAATATGTCACAATTTATGTCTGGTATGCATAATATGATGCAAAAAATTATTAAAAATCAGTCTTTTACTACAACATCTCATGTCTAAACCATGAATGGTTTAAAAATATCATTTTGGAATGCAAACGGCCTGTGTCTTCACAAACTAGAACTTCTCCAGTTCTTGAAAGAATCCAGCATAGACGTTATGCTAATTTCTGAATCTCACTTTACTGAAAAACACTTTTTCAAACTACCTGGATATAGACTCTATGACACAAGTGGAAACGCCAGAGGTGGTTCCGCTATTCTCATTAAAAGTCGAATTATGCTCTACATTATGCATTATGCTCTACAGAATTATTGCACAGAATATATTCAAGCGACAAGTATTTCTCTCGATGAATACTTAAAAGGCCTAACATTAACAGCAATATACTGCCCGCCCAGACACAAAATAACTGAGCAACAATTCCAGACTTTTTTGCATTCTCTTGGACCAAAGTTTCTTGTTGCCGGCGACTTCAACGACAAACACAGATATTGGGGCTCCTGTTGAACTCTGTCAACAGACTCGGCCTTGACGTTGTCTCCTCTGGCACTCCAACTTATTGGCCAATTGACAGTCGAAAAACTCCCGACGTCATTGACTTTGCAGTATTTAAAACTGTAAAAAGGAGCCAATTGACTATAGAATCTTCTCTAGATCTCTCATCAGACTTACGTCTACTATTATCACAATAAAGTACACCCCAAGCTCTGAGGACAACCCACCATATAAATTGACTACTAAACTCACAAACTGGCTCAAATATCGGAAGTATATAAGCTCTCACATTAACCCTAATGTGTCACTAAAAACGAAAAACGAAATAAACACAGCTGTTAGTGAACTCACACTTTTGCTTTCCCAAGCAGCTGCAGCGGCCACTACCGCCCAAATCCAAAATAGCTCAACTCGGAGCTATACAAAATGTACTCCAAAACGTATAAAGCAGCTTCTAAAAAATAAAAGAAAAATACGTCGTGAATGGCAAAATCCCAGATCGCCCACTTTGAAAAAACAGTTAAAAGATATCACTCGAAATCTACAAAAACAACTTAAGTGGAAATCCGAAAGAGACTTTCAACAACTCGTTAAATATCTCGCGCCCACAAAATCAACAAATTACTCTCGCTGCCAGAAGCGATACAGAAAAAGGTGCTGCTTTTGCCAACCACCTAAAAACCGTATTCAGCCCGAACGAAACAACTGAACCGGACTTGATAACGCCCACAATGATAACAGAACTGCCATCAGTTGCAATAACCCATTTATTGCACATATTTAACGCAATCCTTAGAACATGCCACCACCCAAATGATTGGAAACTTTCTCAAGTTACCATGATTCCCAAACCTGGAAAAAATCCCTACAATGTGACTTCATACCGTCCCATAAGTTTGCTCTCTGTGTTATCGAAACTCTTTGAAAAACTTCTAATAAAATTGATTTCACCCAAAATTACAGAAAAACAAGTGATTCCCGATCACCAGAATTCAAATCGAAAAAAATCTCAAATGAATTCAAATAAAATGTTGAAGTTTTTAAATGATTTCACTCTAAAGGTTGAAGTCTTTTGTGATTTCACTGAAAAGAATGAAATCAGTAAAAGATTGCAATCAAAAAGAATGCATTCTTTCGATTTCATTCCTCTGAAGATTGCATTCACTTATGGAATCAAAAGAATGCATTACAGCTCTGCCAAGTACCAGCATATAAGTTAAGGGAAATAGCTGACACAGCTGTTCCCACGATCGTCTGTTATTACCTGCACTCTTGTATATTTGTATCTATTATGTTAAGTCAGCACTTAGCTGACTTTGTAGTTTGTTTAAGTTCGCACCATATTCAGTTGTCACCTGCACGCTTATGTATTTCTATTATGTTAAGTCAGCACTTTGCTGACTTTGTAGTCTGTTTAAATTTACTATGGGAAATAAAAATCAGTTTAACTTCTGGAGCGAAGAAAGAAGGTTAAAAATAACTTATATTCACAAAATAAATTTATTGATTTTTTATACATTTTTTTCTAAAAAGGTATTGTATCTTGCTGGTGACGACACCAAAATACAAATTGTACGCAAATTTTCGAGATTTTTTGATATATTTTGGAATTTTTTTTTCAACTTTGGTGCATTTTTATTTTGAACATTTATGGTTGCTGGGAATATTTCGAAAACGTTTGCGATATTTTACCTACTCTATTTTCATTGAGTTTTATCGTAATTTATCTATATATATAAAAGAGACGTGTATGTTTGTCACCAGTAGACGCGAAAACTACAGCACCGATTCTCACCAAAATTTATATATGTGTTCTAGGGGTCGTGAGTCGTGACATAGGATAGGTTTTGACACACCCACTTTTACCGCCCTCAAGTTAGAAAATACGTATTTCTCTGACATTTGTGAATCTTTTAAAGCAAATACCATATGATCAACAATCAACTTGGTTGCCACCTAGGACTTAATTTTTCCCCACCCAAGCAGTGTTACCATATCTGCGGGGTTTTTTACCTTTCGGTTTCTTTCAAAGTATGAAATCGATTTGCTAAAGTATTTCAAGTCGATGTACCGATCACAAATTTCAACAACTTCGTGTATTTTCAACATTACATGCAGCAGGGAGTAATAATTAAGGTTATTTCCATTTGATTGCATGTAACTTTTCAACAATGGAAAAAACCTAAGGCAATGCAATTCGCAATTCCATAATTTGCCCCAATCTCCCAGTGCACATTTTACGCCCACTTTCACAGTACTTCATTTCCACTTAAATGCATTTGCCATTTACATTCCAAATAACTACGGAAAAATGTCTATTGTGAATGGAAATTAAATTATACCCAACTTAAAGCTCCCCACACACTGCCGCGAAATTTCCCCAAAAATTGCTCAAAAATTGCAAGGCGATATTCGGCTCGGACAAATTTTTTCGTGCTGAAAAATTTCACAAAAACAAAAACAAATGCATATCATTCTAGAGCGCACTATCGTATTTTCAAGAAAAAGTACAACGACACCAACGAAATTTTGCATTCATGTGTGGCGACTTTAAATGCTCACTGCGAAAGTCGCCCACTTTCACAGTAACCCTACACACAGTACTTCATTACAACTTAAAATACCCAAAATTCCGCCGCCGCGGTACTTCCAGCAAAGATATCGGAATAAAAAAATTTGTTTGCGGTGAAAAATTTCAAAGCTACAACTGAAAATGTGTATCATTTATAAATTTTCTTTAAAAAAACGCAGTATCGCATATTCAAGCAACATTTTTGTTCAAGTTCCGTACCGGCTGCGGAATTTCGTGTTGGCTTATGGGGACCTAAATGCAGGCAAACCGCCATTAATATTACAAGAAGACGTCCATTGCGAATGAAAATTAAATTAAACTTGACTTAAATGCACACACTGCAATTGGCCTTTTCGGCAAATAAGCAGTGCAAAATTGTCCCAACAAGTTATAGAAATCACTTTCTTCCCACAAGAAAAATTTACAAAAACACAACAGAACGTCTCTCAATGTGGCAACACTCCTCACAGACGGGGCGCTCAACCAGTGCAGCCAACTTTAGGCAAATTTCCCTTCCTAAGGGAATTTTTGGTTTAATTTTGTGTAAAAGGGATAAAGGTACTTATTTTTACTTAATTTAAAGGTGCACTTAGACCGTAGGAGCGAACACAACTTTTGTCGCGAACTCCAATCGTAAACAAAATTCCGTTCGTGCAACCGTTTACACTGACTGAATATTCCCTCCCGCACCAGCATCGAAATCTACAGATTTGTTCGTTTTCAAGTGTTTACACTGCCGGGCCATTTTGTGCGAGCATTCGGCTACGTACCAAAGCTCAAATATCGTAATCCAGTCGTTTGCACCGGACGAATTAACGGCATTTGTTTCAAATACTTATACCACATGTCATTTAATTTAATCTCAATAATCTTCCAAACATACTTTACTGCGCTACATACATACATGCAATACGAATCATTCATTCATTCATCAAAACCTATTTCAATAATAATCGCTACATCAATTTTCCTCTCTATAAAATTGTACAAAATTAACTCCACAGTATAAACACCAATTAAACATATATATTTAAAAATTACTTTCATCCATTCATCCATTACATTGCAGACAATGCAACAACAAAAAATTATTTAGGCCCAGCGGGGCGGACCGGGCCCAGCTAGTGCTCAATAAATTTACGGGAAAAAATTTAGTTCACATCGATTTTTTTTGAAATTTTAATTTGTTTTAAATCTTTTGTTAGTCAATTTGTCGCGTTTGGTGCTCCTTTATTTTAAATATTTTGGTTTCTTATTTATTATTTATTTTTGGGCTATAGCTCATTTTTACCAAAAAATTATTTGGCAAAATAGGTTGTTACAACAACAAGCAAAAACCAGCCTTGGCAGAGTGTACAGCTGTTTCGGATTTTAGCCACAAAATCCTCATCAGCACTCTTTCGGCAATTTTTGTTAATCCAAGACGCCTCTATAAGGGGAAAAAGTCATGATACAACACAGAAGTATTCATTATTTGCATCAAACCGATTCCACTGAAGAAGCGCGAATGGCAAAAATTGCGAAACTGGTTTTTGCTTGTTATTGTAAAATACAGCATTTCTACTTAAGCAGGTTGAAAAGTTTTTTCAAAGTCCAGCTTAAGACTGTTGACTGTTGGTTTCTGGGAATATTTTCAAACGCTCTCTTCAGTTTTTTGAGGTTTTTCTCGAGAATTTTGAATTAGGATTAATTTTTTGTAATTTTTTATTTGGAAAGAAAAATTTGTTAATCTATTAATAAGCTCGTTTTATACATTTTGTAGTGGTCTGTCTGATGTGGAGAAGCTGTACTATTTAAATCAAAAAACTCAAGGAGAAGCCAATGATATTGTAAAGAAGTCTCCATTAACGAATGATGGTTTCGCCCAAGCGTGGCAAAACTTGTCGGACCGTTAGGAAAATAAACGGATTTTAGTAAATTTCCAATTGAAAGTTTTGTTTAACCTTCCGGTTGTTTTAGTTGAATCTGGGAGCGCTATTAAGAAATTGTTTTAAGCACTTACAACGTTGCCATGCATAATTGGGATGCTATTTTAGTTTATCTTTGCTCCACCAGATTGCCGGAACCCTCTTTATCGTTATGGGAACAGTCGATTACAGATAAGACGGAAATCCCAAAGTGGACAGATTTGGATGCATTTTTAACTGGTCGTTTTCAGACTCTAGAAACGGTTTCAGATCTTAGATGTACTGCATCCTCTGTAGTTACTTTGCAGCACCCAAATTTGTCAACACCCATAACTTCGACCAGTAGAAGAGTGAATTCTTTTAAAGCAAATGTTTCAAGTTCTAATTATTGCATTTGCTCTTCCCCTGATTACAAGGTGAAAACGTCTCTTAATTTTTTATAAATTAATGCTTCTGAACGGTGAAGACGTTTAATTTATGCTTGTTTAGCATATGGACATGCAGTAAGAGACTGCAATAGTAAATTTAATTGTTCGACGTGCAACAAACGTCATACTTTGTTGCATCGGGAGCAATCGGGTACACCAGTTGATTTTTCCGATCGTCCTTCTAGTATGGAACCCGATAGCTTGCCTTCCTCTTCTTATATTGTTTCACAATCGCACACTGTGCAAATACAGTCCATCCCTTTCGTATCTGAAGCTGAAAATGTGCATTCTAATTTTTGTACGACGGCCAAAAATGTAGTGCTGGGAACCGCAATGGTCAAAATTTGTCATTTGGGTTCAGTGTGCATAGCACGGGCGTTTCGGAAAATTCTCAAGTTACCGGTTAGTACATGCACAAGTTTCTGGTCTGAACAATGCCAATTCAGCACATATTCAGAAATCGTGCAATTAAAAAGAGATGCTTCTGCCTTGCTTCTCCCGCAGCTTACAGGAAATCTTCCTGCCCTCATCTTTAGCTCCTCAGAACCTAGTGGACAATCGCCTATGGTGGCATGGATGCTCCTGGTTGCTGGCGAATAATTCAAAAAGGACAACATGGAAAGCTGAAATCCTTGAATTTCGGACCTCATTGGATGAAAAACCAATCAAATTATATTTGTGTTATATTTTTCTTGGTTTTAAATTTTTAATAAAGTGTCTTTGCAGAATGGAGCTAGGTGTACTACATGAGAGGTCGATGCCCACGTCTCGGGACTCGTCAATGGAACCTCGTCCGTTTCGACGTTCACACCACCACGGCGCGTCAATGGGACCTCGTCCGACTCGACGTTCGCACCAGCGTCATCACAACTCGTCAATTGAACGCAGCCGGCATATATGGGACCGTGCAGAGCAGCGGGATGTGTCAATGGGACCTCGATCGTCTCGACAATCCATTCGTCGCGTACCGTCAATGGGACCTCGTTCGTCCCTACTTGAAAGCAGCCAAGTCGTCACGAGGATACCTCGTCCATCCAGTCGTGCGTCCCGGCCAATGAGACCTAGTTCGTCTCGGGTGCGCAATAGAATAACGTTTCAATGGCAAGTTACAACTCCTGATGCATTTTATCAGCCGTGATATAGCCCAGGCAGAAGCACAAGTGCTCTGTCTTCAGGACATTCGATGATAGGGGTAGACGTATACCCGAACGCGATATAACAGAGCAACGTTTTTAGAATCTCTGCACACCCCATGGCGCAAAGCACCATTTTTCGTGCACGGGTCTAGGTGCCACCACAATTAATGTTTTCTTTTCTTTCATTTTAGCGGTGGTAGCAGTTATTTTAAGTTTTATAGTTTATGGGGCATAGAAGCCAAATTATAATTAGTTAAGTTGTAAATAGTTGTGTGATATTTTGAAATTTTTTAATTACGATATTTTAAGATTGTTTTTTGCAGTGACGCTGCAAGGGGGCAGAATGTTTACGCCAACCCTGGTTGTTTTATATTCAAATTTGTTAGCTTTAAGTTGGCTGTAGATGGCGCTGAGCCCATTAGAATTTTTAGTACTTTTGTATGAAATGGCGAGTTGAAGTTAGCTCTCTCGTAGTTTCTTTGCCTCTTTTTTACACACTCGATTTCTGGAGCCGAAGAGGTAAAAACTGATATTTTTGATTCTGCTAATTTTTTGCCTTCTTTCTTTTCTTTTTATATTTTCCAATATTTGGCAAAGCCGAGCCACTCTCGCCAGCTGTTGTGGGACTTGGGATTCTGTTGGAAATTTTATCGTGAAATTGGAATCCACCCCAGCTCATCATACATTCTATAATTACAAGTACAACATGCGTACAATATGTACATACAAATAATGTACTGCTACAATAATATTTTTCTTATTATCAGATGGAAAAAAAACCCTTCAGCGCATAGAAATTGTAAATCGCATCAAACTACGCACCAAGAACAAAAACAACAACAAAAATACATGAATAAAAAAAACAATTGCCAAAAATCTTAATTTTTACAAGTATATCAAAAGTATATCAAAAACCGTATTGTCCAAAATTATTTTGTAGAAAAAAAATCCCAACTCTTTTGAGTCAGCGTAAAATAGAAATAACTCGAGTTCTTTCTTTTTCCCCCTCAGCATTGTTTTATTACATGTTCCATATCGTTAAATTTGTTCTTTTATTTTTTGTTAAATTTTTTCTCCTGCACAGAAATTTTTTTTAATTTTGGGTGTTATATGTATACCAGAGATCCTCACTGAAAGACAGACACATTCCCATTCACAATTTTGAATCTGAACAGACATTCGCGCACAGCGCACAAGGCAACGAGCAACAGTGAATATTCATCAAAGACAGTGAATATACACCAAAGGCAGTGAATATTCATTGCCTTTTTGATGTCTCATTGCCTTTGAACGCAAGCAACGAACTCGAGAGAATTATTCGTTGTTCGTCGCACGTTGCTCGTTGCTTCAAGAAATATTTTCACTCAGTGTTGCATTGGCGATTTGATGAATAACACTTTAAGTAACCAATATTTGAAATAATATACAAACAAATTAGAACTTTTTGTCATACAAAAATTCATTCATAAAATGCTTCAAAATTAAGGTAAATTTTCATCTTAAAAAAGTTTAAATTCATGTATGATAACTTTAGTCGGTATTTTTTTTGTCCGTTGAGGGAAAAAAGGTTTTATTTTGTGGGAAATTCCGAGCGAAGTCCATGGCATCACTGCCGAGAAGTGATGCAAATACATTACTGCGTAGTATTGCAGTATAAAATTACAAGAGTCCGCCTTCATGTAGTTTGCAGTTGTTATTAAAAACAATATCGTCGCTATTGTGTAATCAAATTAACAAAAATAGAAATATTTGATAATTAAACTGAGACCATTTGTATATGCAGAAAAAAGTAACCAAAAAAAACCAGAAGTCTTCAGTGACGTCACGACAAAGTCACTGTTCACACGAAGGCGGCGACATCTTTGTGTATAACCATTTTTGACGCATCAGGTGGGAGCTCTATAGTCCAACCGCGGCCATTTAAAGTACATTTAGAAGCGAACTGTGAAACTCGATTTGACATTTAAGCACAATTTAAATGGGAAATGCCATTTAAGTGACGACTGTGAAACCGAACCTTAAAGTTTTATTCATCAAATCTCCAATGCAACACTGAGTGAAAATCTTTCTTGAAGCAACGAGCAACGAGCAATGTGCGACGAACAACGAATAATTCTCTCGAGTTCGTTGCTTTCGTTCAAAGGCAATGAGACATCTGAAAGGCAATGAATATTCACTGCCTTTGGTGAATATTATGAATATATGTTTCTGGTGAGAGTGAACTTCGGAAGCATTCGCGTTGATGAGCCTAGTGCTTGCTTGATTTTTCGGTATGTATGCGTATGGCACATTCTCATTCATTTTTTGATAGTGTGGCTCAAAACTAGAAAAATGAGCATTCCCGCCGTTCACTGATGTATACTAGTAAATTTGCCTAACACTAATTTGAAAAAATTATTGTTTACTTTATTGTGTAATTAAGATGCAAAAATATTTTCTATGTTTTCATATGTAATTTTTTTTATAGAAATTTGTAAAATATGTGAACTTTTATTAAATTTTCTTCGATGATGTAATTGTCGCCTAATGTGTAAAGTTGAACTGTTACATTAAAAAAGAATTAAAAAAAGAAAGATTAAAAAAAAGAAAAAAATATGAAGCAATGGAATTAAAAAAAGAAAAACTTCGGCCGGCACCGGGCTTGAACCTATGACCCCCGCAGTCATAGGCCGAAGCTCTAACCAACTGACCACAGCCAGCTATAAAATAATTTCAGCTAATGGCGGTTAGGTAGACCAAGCCGTATGGTGAAGTCCATAATTTATATATGCATATAAAAAATCATTTGTGAAATATGTGAACTTTTATTAAATTTTGTAAAGAATAGAAAGAAATTTTGTTGGATGATGTAATTGTGTAAAGTTTAACTGTTATATTAAAAAAGAATTAAAAAAGAAAGATTAAAAAAAGAAAAAAGAATATCAAGCAATGGATTAAAAAAAAAATACGACCTGTGGCGGGCTTGAACCCAAGACTGTCGCAGTCACAGGCCGAAGCTCTAACCAACAGACCTAAGCCAGCTATAAAATAAATTGAGCTAATGGCGATATAGTTCATCAAGCTGTATGGTGAATGTGTATATACACACAAAAATATAGCTTTGATTTACCATTGCAACAATGTTTTCAGTGAAGTTGTAAATTTTGAATTGGTTAGTGTTCCGGACAGACAGACAGACAGAAAGACAGACAGAAAGACAGACAGAAAGACAGACAGAAAGACAGACAGAAAGACAGACAGAAAGACAGACAGACAGACCTGGACAAATATATATATTAATTGTTACAATTGTTACTTAAATAATTTTTATATTCTGCAAATTTAACAAAATGTTTTTCATTTTGATAAAAGTATTTTTTCAATGCAAAATTTTTTTAAATCAACAAAAATGGAATTGTATAATTGATTACATCTTTATTAAATTAACAAAACAAGTTTTTCTTTTTGAAAAAATTGAAAAAATAACAAAATATTGAATTGTCATATTGATAAAATTTTACCAAATTGAGAAACATTTTTAACAAAAAGATTTATGTATTTGATTCAATTAGACAAAATATTTTGTTGACCAAATTTGGATAAAATCAACCTAGTTTTTTGTCAATTTTACTAAGGGTTTTTTTGTGTGTACTCTAACGGTAACCTATCTCAATAATATCACTGATTTAAGTCTCCAATTCTCATAATCATACTTTAATTTTTAACATCGATAGCTTATCTCAAAAAACCTACACTTAGAGGAAAATGTTTTAAAATTAAACGGAAATGTTTTAAAATTGAACGATTTTCTTTTTGAAATAGAGCTTTGTACAGCTTTGTTCAATTTAAAACAAGTGTGCTAAAAGCAAATTTTAAAACGCAAATGTTAAATTTTCAAATATGTTTGAAAATCAAAAAAAAAATGTTGTACAAAATTTGTACTTTGAACTTTTTTAAAACACGTCCTTAAACTATACTTTAACTTTTTTCAAATAGAAAAGAAAGGCAGTACTATCAATTTCAAAAAAGTGGCAAAAGAGTAAGGCAAATAAAATTGAAAAAAAACTAGAGAGTGGACAATCTTTGGCTATACCGAAGCTGAAATACCCCCACACAGTAGGAAGAAGTACCTCGAACATAAAAAAAGTGGTCTCAAGACCCTATTTTGAGCCAATTATAGGTGGTTTTGGAGCCAGGAGCATGACCAAATCCGTTTCTATTAATTTCCAATCAAATCCACAAAAAAAAATTGGAATACAACAATAAAAATTACTTGAAAAATGTTGACCTTTTTTTCGGTGTATGGGAGCCACGCCCAGTTTTTATCGGCTTTGGCTGATTCTCGAACTTGATCTCAGTATTTACGAGAAAAACATTTACCCAAAGTTTCAAGTCGATATATCGAAAACTGCGACCGATATCGTGCGGACGGACAGACGGACGGACAGACAGACGGACATCGCTAAATCGACTCAGCAGGTGATGCTGATCAAGAATATATATACTTTTGCATAACGGACACGCCTCCTTATGGGCGTTGCAAACGTTGTGTCAAAGTTAGTATACCCTGCCACAGTGAGTGTGGGTGTATAAAAATACAAATTAAAACATAAATATACTGCAGAAAAAAAAAAGTTTTTAAATGCTGAAATATGGATTATTTGAAAATTTGTATGAAACTTTTTAAATGGGCGCAGGCTTTGTTCCTCTGCGACCTCTTCGATAGCTCTCGAAATCGATTTCAAAAAGATAAAAAACAGAAAATCGTTTCAAATTAGTTATCTTTTCTTTTTTTTTCATATATTTTCCTCGGAAAATCTTACCGGATTTTCTTGGCAGTGGCGGCTGCTGATTCGTATGGTATTCGAGAGAGAGTGTTAATTAAGTTTTAAGCTGTCGGCAAAACCGAGATCGCCATACTTGAAAGCACAGACAATAGCGCCCCCTACATTTAACAAATTTATAAAAGGCGGTGTTCATATTTACGCGGTTGGCGTGAACATTGCAGCCCGCCTTGCAGCATCACTGCAACTAAATCTACTAGTAAACTAGAGAGTGGACTATTTCGGCTATACCGAAGCAGAAATACCCCCACACAGTAGGAAGAAGTACCTCGAACATAAAATTATGTGGTCTCAAGGCCCCATTTTGAGCCACCTATAAATAGTTTTGGAGCCCGGACCATGTCCAAAATCCGTTTCTAAAAATTTCCAATCAAATCGACCAAAAAAAAAATTGGTCTCAAGACCCCATTTTGACCCTTATATATGTGGTTTCGGAACCTCGGACCATGTCAAAAATACGTTTCTAAACATTTCCAATCGAATGCAGCAATAAAAAAGACTTGAAAAATGTTATTCTTTTTTTCGGTGTATGGGAGCCACGCCCAGTTTTTGTCCGATTTGGCTGATTCTCGAACTTGATCTCAGTATTCACGAAAAAAACATGTACCCAAAGTTTCAAGTCGATATCTCTAAAAATGCGACCGCTATCGTGCGGACGGACAGACAAACGGACATCGCTAAATCGACTCAGGAGGTGATGCTGATCAAGAATATATATACTTTTCCATACCGGACACGCCCCCTTATGGGCGTTACAAACGTTGTGTCAAAGTGAGTATACCCTGCCACAGTGAGTGTGGGGGTATAAAAATACATACAAATTACATTTGGTAATTTCCTCTAAAAACTCGTCCACAAATTTGGGGTTGGGCGAAAGTGACGTTGCTGCTCAAAGGCGCGCTGGGATTGTGTTGGCTCAAGCGTACGAGGCCCAAGTCCAACCGACGTTCCGTATTCTTTTCGGATATCTAAAACCCGAACTCTATCGTCTCGGCCGGAATATTTTTTCATATCTCTGCCTAGCCGCCACTCATTTGGAGATAGCCTCTCTTCACTCATTACCTCTAACTTCTCTAAATTTTTCTGGGTAGTTTTCCATTTTAAATATTTACTTTATTTGATTAAAGTATACCGAATATATCGGCCTAATTGAAACCCCATTAGGGATCAAAGGCCCAGTTAAGATCCACCCAAAAACTGTTTTCTGAGCAATGAGTGACCCTGTAATACCTCTTCGTATTCCATCTAAAATAATTCGTATATGTCACCTCCAATGAGGACATCCACTTGTTCGCTTTTATGAAAATTAGGATCTGCCATTTGCAAATCATGGTAAATTCAGCACCAAGGTCCTATCGATAGAAACTGTGGGAATGTTGCCGCTTAATTGAGGAAGAATGAGACCCTTCGTCTCTATTCATACCTTAGGATCAATTGGTGATACTATTACAAAATTGCACATTTTTTTAATTTGTGCCGACACCAAAATATTTAGCCCTGCTACTTGGGCATTCACGCTTTGAGTGAGTATATTCAGCCGTTTCTGCAAACGCGCTGATATAAATGTGCCTTCTGACCCAAAGTCGATTAGCACTCTGGCCGTATAAACGGAGCCTGAATGACATATGGTCACTACAGCTGTCCCTAACAGCACCCCTTTTGTGCTCGTTATGAAATGCGTCTGAACCCTATCAGTGGATAAATCACTTGAAACCGGAAAGTTGTTTCGATCTGCACCATCTGATGGCGCAGGAGAATTAGGCGGTGAACCAAGTCCTTCACGATGAAGTAGCGAGTTATGACGCCTCTTGCAACTAATGCACTTGTAATTGCTGGAGCAATCCTTCACCTCATGAGAACTGGTCAAACAGTTTAAACACAGATGCAACCTCCTTACTGTTGACAACCTGTCGCTAACATTAATTTCTAAAAATTGTGCACAATTCCATAGTGGATGTTGTTGCGTATTACAAAGTTACAACTCGCCTGGTAAACGTTTGTTTGATGAGAGTTTACTTTTCTAGTCTGATTCTGATTGTTGTAGTTTTTATTTTGGTAGCCACAAGTCCTTTGGTTAATCGTACCCCGAATATCTGAAACCGTTTCTAAAGTCTGAAATCTTTCAGTCAGAAAACTATCTAAATCTACCATTTTGGGGATTGCTGCCATAAGGTGTTGAACACAAAAACACGAAAATTGCATCCCAATTTTCAACATTAATCTTATATAGTTCGAGAGTGGATATACAGCTATTTATATCCCGCTGTAATTTCTTTATAGCGGACCCCGACTCCGCAATCCCTGGCTGAAGGCCGAACAAAATCCTCAATTGACTATTCACTAGAATTCTTTTATTTTCATACCTATCTGATAGGTTATCCCACGCCTGCCCAAATCCATCATTTGAGAGATGGGACTTCTTGACTATATCTTTAGCCTCACCTCTAGTTTTTTGATTAAGGTGAAAAAGTTTTTTAACTGAAGCTAGACCCGAATTCTGAATATAAATGGCCGTGAACATGTCACGAAAAGTAGGCCAAGAGAGATAATCTCCATAGAAAATCTCAGTGTCACACGGAGGCAACCTCATGTTGCTAGTTGACAAATCCTATTTTCATGTCCATTTGGTAACATAGTAGAATTGGAATGGGGCTTTATATGATGAGCTGTCAGATTATGAGATTATGCGCTGCCCAGCATGGCAGCGCAGGCTACATGTGCCTGGTAGCAGTTTCTATATATATCTTTAATTATTCCTAAATCGCCACTAGGCTCCCCATTGTCGGTTGAGGGTGACCGTGAACACTTTTCATCAGCTGCCTTTACTTTCACCCATAAATCTTTAAATTCCTCTCGTTGAACTTCTACCGTGAAAGTAGAATGGACATTCTGACCAGTTGTATTGAATTCCGCTTCGAATTCAAGGATTTCGTCAGCTAGACGATGAAATTCTATTAACCCATTCACGACGAGTGTTACCATATGGCAACGCTGATAGCGTTCCACGGTATATTCAATTAAAATAATACTTGAACAAATATCACTAATCTGTTTTTTGATTTTTATAAAGCATGCTTAGATCTTTCTTTTGATATATAATATATAATTTGATATATAATATATAATCGCACCTCATTAGCGACAGTGGCGGATGATGAAAAGTAATATTTTCAAAAAGTGTAAAAAAACAGCGAAATGGCGCGACCTTTCCGCTAAGAATATTTTTCAGTGTTACAAAAAGTTATATATTACGGATGTTTGTTTTCTATCATTTGAGGAGAATATCAAAGTATAATAAAACGTATTTCAAAAAACCTTTTATTACTTCGGTGTTACTTTTTTATCACTTTGCATTTTGCTGTTACCATATGGGCACGCTCGTCATAACCCTAGTAAATTTAAATTTGTACTAAAAAACATTTTTTTTTAGCTTTTTTTCAGTAAAATTCAGTATATTTTATCTACAAATTGGTTTTAAAGTAAGATTGTGTACTTGTTATATTTATGAAAAATTAGGATAGCTTCTTGAGTGGATTTTGCCATGTCTGAATGTCGTTCAGTATGTCCATCCTTCTGATTGGTAAGAAGATTTAAGCAAGCGAGGCGGTCCAAACTTTGGACTTAACTCCTGCAGGTCCTAGAAGGAGTTGGTATTGAAAATGGGCTGAATTGGTCAACTGCCACGCCTACCTTCCATACAAGTGAAAATCGGGAAATAGAAATTGTGGTAGGAAAATTCTCCGTAAGATCTATTGTCCGCTTTGCGTCGGTGGTGAGTGCCGCAAAAGCTATATGAGCAATACCCCGATCACGACATGACATCATGATGGCTAGGTCATGCCGAGCTGAGATGGCTAGGTCATGCCGAGCTTATGAATGTAAAAAATGCTACATCTAAAAAATGGAGCACATAGTGCTGTGAGTACCGCCGGCAGGGGGGCGTTTTGGATGTCAAACCCCCCCTTTGAGATTAGAAAAACACTTTTTTTTATGAAGAAATATACCATATTTCAAAAAATATTATTTGTTTTAAAATATAAATTCATTGTAAAAACCGTATTTTTGAATACCCCTAAAAGAAAAGTAGAATTGGAAAAGCATATTTATGAAGGTTTGCTTTTAAATAAAACATGATGCAATAATACTAGGTGATATCAGTAGGGAGAGCAGTTTAAATTTGAATATGTACTGACACTACCTGGTATTATTTCATCATGTAACTAAACAAATATATTTCAGTATTGAGTAGTTATATTTAATACTTTTGTAAGGTGGAATTAAAACAAGAGCTACTCGACTTAAAATGTTGTGTCAAACTAGGTGGGTTGAAAAACACGAAGCGGCTTTTGTAGAGCTGCAGCCGTACGTTATAAGCGCCTTAGATGAAATAAAAACTTGGTTAGATTCAAAAACCTCCTGTACGAATCAATATTGGAATGTTCCGCGGTTGCTTTAGTTGGAAATATAGAACTGTGGCGAAGTTTTGTGGAGCAAAATTAACTAAAAAAGACAAACGCTGTGGAATATCTTCAAGTATGAATTTTTCTTTTAAACATTATACGCACACATAGTAGAAACATTTCATATATTTAAATAATGTGTTTATTTATTTGTAAAATCTGTTAACAGGTGTGCAATCGTGTTAGTTTTGAGCCGGTTTATAAAATATTAAAAAAACTAGCTGTCATCCCAGTAGCTACAGCTACAAGTGAGCAATCATTTAGCACTCTTCGTCGGCTCAAAAATTACTTGCGCATCTCAATGGGAGAACATCGAGTAAATGGTTTAGCATCATTGAATATCCATCTGGAAATTTCAATTACACCCGACGATATAATTAGGGAATTTGCAAAAAAACCAAGACGGTTGTTGTTGCTTACTTGATTTTTGTTTTTATATTGTTTTACATTAGTTTGTTTTGCTTTTGTTGATTTTCTTCTAAATTTCTTCTGCGAAGAATATTTTTTATCGGCACATATATATTTATGTATTTTACTTAACTTGTAAAATAATAAAAAAAAAAAAAAGTTTAAAACGTAAAAAAATGTTCCATATAAATTTTTGAAATTTTTTTCTGAATCATTTGATTGAGGAAAAACATACCTTTAAAAAACATGTAAACTTTTTACAATCGGATGTAAACTCATCACGCTAGACTAGAAACATTTAAGATTCAATCATCACTTAACTCTTTTTGATAAAGAATTTTAATTCGATTTCGGCACAACGGAATTGCATGAAATTTAGATCCAAGATATATGTATGGTCTAGCCAAAATATGAGAAGATGTGGGCTTAATTAGTTAAGTGGGCGTGGCTCCTCCCATTAATGCAAATTCGCGGAAACGTTTTCTTGGGATTATCAGATATATAATGAAGCAAATTGGGTCTTGGGCATACTAAAAATCATATAATTGAAGTGGAAGTTTAACGATCGGTTTTATTGGTCAACATGTTAAGTTGACCAAATGGACTTTATTTTATTCAAACCCATTTATGGATACATTTTGATCGGGAATATATTGTAGCACATATTAAATCGGTTTGAATGTCGCTTTGTACACCCTACACCTCATGAGGTAGGGTTTAGTCACTTTGGTCTGAAGTTTGTAACACCAAGAAGGAGGAGTGATATGTATGGAAAACTATATATTCTTGACCAGCGTCACCTCCTGAGTTGATTTAGAACTATACGTCTGTCCATCTTCCTGTACGTCCATGTAAACACGATTGCAGGAGCTAGAAGAAATCTATAGGGCACAACCTTTGGATATATCTTTTTTTTGGCCCTCGAAGGAGTTGGTATTGAAAATGGGCGTTATAGGTCGACTCCCACGCCTACCTTCCATATTAGTGAAAACCGTGTTTTCTAAAATATGTAACATAATTCCGCTGAAATAGCCGCTGAAATCCAATTTGGTGTTGAAATTTCCAAATTCAAGATGGCGGATCCAATATTGCCCAGTAGGTTAGGGGTAAGTCGACTGAAACTTACTCACTTGTTTTACTGAGCGTAATGGCCGTTTTCGGGAGGTCATAACGCCCATATTTTTTGTGACCTTACGATGCTGGCAAGACGTCATACCTTGAAATACGCCCTTGAGTTCATTCAAAACTTCCATGATTAGAATAAAATAAAAAAATGTATTATGAGACAAAGGATGTAATAAATGTATCCTATTATCTTTGCAAATGGTCAAAATTCTATTGGATCTTCAAATCAAATAAAACCAAATCCTGTATTACTTATTTCAATTTTATTTTGCCAATTACATCAATGCTCGCGTTCTAGTTTCGGCTTTGATCAAAAACAATTATGTGCAAGTGAATACATAACTTCCTTTTTAAAAACTTTTTAGTACTGAAAATACATAGCTGTATTTGGTAACTTCTAAACCAATTAAGATATCAAAAAACCAATGATGAGGGTAGGTGGGCGATGGCTAGTTAAAAGGGCCATTAAAAAAAATTCGAAAAAAATCACATAACTCTTTTTGTAAGCCCAGCGACGATATATAGAATTACTTGCCTGAATTATGAGAATTTTTAAAAGATTTTTTATTAGAACATTTTTTTTACAAATAATTATTTGTTTATTTTAAATTGTCTTAATTTTTGATTACATTTCAGAAATTTTACGAAACTTGTTCGAGTTTTTCCAAATTTTTCAAAAGTGTCCAAAAAGGGTGTGTTTTTTGAAACACACTTGACCACAGGTTAAAGACACCAATATTCTACTGAAAATTATTGTCAAAGAACCAAATCTTCATTGAAAACAGATCTAAAATCGGTCCATTAGTTTCGTCAATAGAACTTTTTGAATTTACGTCGATCAGTCGACAGCTTTTTCCAAAAATGGGTTAAGTACGTCCATGGACATTTTTTGAGTGATTCATTTGATTTGATATTGCAGTTGCCACCGAGTGCTTCCTTAGACATTTTTTTAATGATTCGTGACAGGAAGGATTACTTTAAAAAAAACCAAAAAAAAAAATAAAATCTAAAAAAATTGAGGAAGATTAAAAAAAAAAATTTTAAATGCCCTACTGACACTACCTGGTATTATTTCATCATGTAACTAAACAAATATATTTCAGTATTGAGTAGTTATATTTAATACTTTTGTAAGGTGGAATTAAAACAAGAGCTACTCGACTTAAAATGTTGTGTCAAACTAGGTGGGTTGAAAAACACGAAGCTATAGCGGCTTTTGTAGAGCTGCAGCCGTACGCTATAAGCGCCTTAGATGAAATAAAAACTTGGTTAGATTCAAAAACCTCCAGTACGAATCAGTATTGGAATGTTCCGAGGTTGCTTTAGTTGGAAATATAGAACTGTGGTGAAGTTTTGTGGAGCAAAATTAACTAAAAAAGACAAACGCTGTGGAATATCTTCAAGTATGAATTTTTCTTTTAAACATTGTACGCACACATAGTAGAAAAATTTCATATATTTAAATAATGTGTTTATTTATTTGTAAAATCTGTTAACAGGTGTGCAATCGTGTTAGTTTTGAGCCGGTTTATAAAATATTAAAAAAACTAGCTGTCATCTCAGTGGCTACAGCTACAAGTGAGCGATCATTTAGCACTCTTCGTCGGCTCAAAAATTACTTGCGCATCTCAATGGGAGAACATCGAGTAAATGGTTTAGCATCATTGAATATCCATCTGGAAATTTCAATTACACCCGACGATATAATTAGGGAATTTGCAAAAAAACCAAGACGGTTGTTGTTGCTTACTTGATTTTTGTTTTTATATTGTTTTACATTAGTTTGTTTTGCTTTTGTTAATTTCTTCTGCGAAAAATATTTTTTGTTTGTATTGTATGCAAATCTGCCAAAATCAAAATGCTTTGAAAGCTGTGCCTGTTTCTATGAATTTTTTTTATCGGCACATATATATTTATTTATTTTTTTATTTATCAAAACTCTCTTTGTCAAATACACGATTTATGAGAATTAAAAGATTTTTTTTAAAATATAAGTCTTTTTAAACTTTTTCAAAAAACTTTGAAATTTAAGAGTTATTTTTAACTTTAAATTTAATAGTTATTTTTAATTTTTAAATTTAAGAATGTAAAAGTGGAAAAGAAGTTGTGTATTTTAGAATCATTTTTAATAGTTAAGAAAAAAGTTGTTACTCGTATTCAAAAAACTTTTTGATAAAAGTTATAAAAATTTCAAGCGCTGGTAGAAACTAATTGATATAATATAAAAAACTGATTAAATTTTAATTATTTTCTATTATTAATTTAATAGTTTCTACTATTATTTCAATAGTAATGTATCCTATTGACCTAATTTAATATTATTATTTTCTGAGTGCTGCCACGCTCCCTTATGGGCATTGAAAACGTTGTATCAAAGTTAATAAACCCTACCACTATGTTGCCAGGCGTACTGTTTTAAACAGTATATATAGGGTAAAAAAGGGCGCATTCGCCACGTTTTTTCAAAGATTTTTAAAAAATGAAGCAATCATCGTTTCTTACAAATTTTTTTAAAGTTGGAAACTTACATTTATTACCTTTAATATTTTAACGCCAGAAAGCATATATCTAAAAGCTTTCCACTCCTTTTTTAACGAATTTCAAAAAAAGACAACACGGCGAAACTGTCCCACCCATGGGGTAGAAACGCCAAGGGGTATAATTTAGAAATGCACAGACTTTTTCGGTAAATATAATATTTTAAAAATAAAAATTTTTTTTTAAAATTAGTAAATGAGATCCGAGTTAAATGCCACTTTAAAACTAAGTTTCTAAATTAATTGAGAAGCCTTAATCATTGATTCTTCCTTTTCTCTTCTTTAATATTATTTTTTCGGTTTTGTTATACCAAGTACACTGACGTATGTGCCCCAGGTGCGATTCGGCGAATGTGCCCCAGGTGTCCCACTCACACAAATTCTTTTTTCATATTATTACGTTTAAGAAACTGAATCAAGTCGAGCTTTTATTCCATGCATTAATATTAACGCAATAATACCACAAAGTATCAATTTCCAAATGCAAAAGCTGAATATATTATCACCATATTTACTTATCCAAAAAAATTTTCGCAGCACCCCTAAAAACAAACAAACACGTTTTGTCCTGATCACAATTGGGGTTCTTGTCCTTAGGGAAACTTTAGCTAAAATATTATTAAATATTATTTGGATTTACTTTTTGATGCGTCTGTTTCGGTAAAACCTTTTTCTGAAATCGTACAAAAAGAGTTGAAGAGTTTCCAAAAAGTGGAAAGAATATTCAGTATCATATTTTCATTAAAAAAAATAATAAAAAATCTTTGCAAAAGAAAGTTTAGTGATTAAAATTTTCTTCGAATTTAAAGAATTTTTTCAAAATTTGAATACCGGACAAAAATGACAAAAGTACAAAAAATTTTATAATTTTCATACAAATTTATCAAAAACCCAGTTTTTAGAAAAATTCTCAAAGTTCAGGGAAGGTATTGGTGTGACGTTTTCGATGATACCAATATCTACACAATAAAACTATAAAAGGAAACTATAAATATATAACCATTTATGTATGGTATACGATTTGAGGTGAGAGAAAGCGGAAAAAGAGTTGCTTTTTTGAGAAAATATTCCCAACTCGCAAATGTTGAAAAAAATTAAATGGTTGCCCAGGGTAAATGAAAATTTGAACAACATTTTCAGGCGGAATTTTCTCGGTAGTGGAATCGGGCACTAAGTAAGTATCTTTGTTTTTATTGATATGTACTAAACTAAATGAAAGTGAGTAAGTTTTAGTCGTGCAAGCCGTATACCCTACACGTACTGGGCCGTATTGGATCCGCCATCTTGAATTTTGAAAATGCGACATCAAATTAAAAATCAGCGACCCAAAATTGTGTTTACAAGAAAAGAGGACGGACAGACGAACAGACAGGAAGGTAGGCGTGGCAGTCGACCGATTCCGCCCATTTTCAATACCAACTCTTTCTAGGGCCTAAAAAGGATAAATACAATTTGGGATCCCTAGCTTTGTTCTAGCTACTGCAATCGTGTTTACCAGAAAAGAGGACGGACAGATGGACAGACGGATAGGGCTAAATCAACTCAGGAGGTGACGCTGATCAAGAATATATATACTTTTCCGTACCGGACAGTTCTCCTTCTTGGTGTTTCAAACATCAGACCAAAGTGAATATACAAATACCTCATGAGGTGTAGGGTATAACAAGTGAGTAAGTTTCAGTCGGGCAAGCCGACTTATATATACCCTACACCTACTGGGCCATATTGGTTCCGCCATCTTCAATTTTGAAAATGCGACATCAAATTCGAAATCAGCGACCCCAAAAACCCTCCTATGCAAAATTTCATACTGTTTTGATGAAATCTTAAAATTTCGGTAAAAACACGATTTTCACTTATATGGGAGGTAAGCGTGGATCTCGACCGATTCCGCCTATTTTCAATACCAACTCCTTCTAGGGCCTAAAAAGGACAAATCCAAAATTTGGGAGCCCTAGCTTTCTTCTAGCTCCTGCAATCGTGTTAACAAGAAAAGAGGACGGACAGACATTAAGGTAGGCGTGGCAGTTGACCGATTCCGCCCATTTTCAATACGAACTCCTTCTAGGGCCTAATAAGGATAAATACAAAATTTGGGAACCCTAGCTTTCTTCTAGCTCCTGCAATCGTTTTTACAAGAAAAGAGGACGGACAGACGGATAGGGCTAAATCAACTCAGGAGGTGACACTGATCAAGAATATATATACTTTTCCATACCGGACACGTCTCCTTCTTGGTGTTACAAACATCAGACCAAAGTGAATATAACCATTTCTCATGAGGTGTAGGATATAAAAAAGTGTATTGATTTTTTTCGAATCGTAATGTTTTTTTTACTCAATGTACTGTTTTTCCATACATATTTTCAAGTTTTTCGTCCATATTTTGTGTAGAAATAGTAATGTTCTGAAGTTAAGTAAATTGTCAAATATCATATTAAATATTTGCTTTGCAAATTGTGATATGTGATTCGAACGCTTTAATCACAGTTTGCAAAAATTTCAAATCCATATAACAAAGTGGGAATAAGATAGGTTTTGGCTAGTACTAATCTAATATTGTGAGCTGTGAAATACTGCGTGATCCACAGTGTTCAAGCCAACCACGTAAATATGAACGCCACCTTACATAAATTTGTTAAATGTAGGGGGCCAAGATACAAAGAATACTAGATAACGACAACGGCCGTTTACCGTTATGTACCATGACGTTAGCAGATACTTCTTGTCACTTTTCGAGAGCTATCGAAGAATTCGCAGAGGAACAAGACCTGCGCCCAATTATTGGTCCTTCAATCCCGAATCCATTCCAAAGAAGACTAAAAGACCTCCACAACAAACAAATTTGAAACTGAGAAGAAAAGAACTCCACATCAATCACAATCATCATCTGCTGCTTCGAATCTCAAAAAGGTGCGTTACATTTAATAATGGTGATCATATGTGCGAATTTTTTTAATATTAACAATTTTATCCGTGATATAAAGTAAAATAAAATTTTCAATACGCTCAATTGCCAGCCCAAGCCACTCATTTACGTTTTTCTTCATTCGTTTTTTTTCATTCTACCAACAAGAGAATTTTCGATATATTTATCTGAAGGTGAAGTAATTTATAAAATAAAGCTTCCAATCGTGCTATAAAATTATTTCCTTTTTTTATTCTGTAATCTCTGTTCATTTCATTTTGAGAACTTCTCTAATAAAAGTTTAAATAATTACCCAAACAGATTTTTGGTAACGAAATAAAAGAGCTATATTTATTACTTTTTATGTAATAATACAGCTTGAGGAACTATATCGCCATTAGCTCAAGTTATTTTATAGCTGGCTTAGGTCTGTTGGTTAGAGCTTCGGCCTGTGACTGCGACAGTCTTGGGTTCAAGCCCGCCACAGGTCGTATTTTTTTTTAATCCATTGCTTGATATTCTTTTTTTAATCTTTCTTTTTTAATGTAACAGTTCAACTTTACACAATTACATCATCAAACAACATTCCTGCCGTTCACTGATGTATACTAGTAAATTTGCCTAACACTAATTTGAAAAAATTATTGTTTACTTTATTGTGTAATTTAGATGCAAAAATATTTTCTATGTTTTCATATGTAATTTTTTTTATAGAAATTTGTAAAATATGTGAACTTTTATTAAATTTTCTTCGATGATGTAATTGTCGCCTAATGTGTAAAGTTGAACTGTTACATTAAAAAAGAATTAAAAAAAGAAAGATTAAAAAAAAGAAAAAAATATGAAACAATGGAATTAAAAAAAGAAAAACTTCGGCCGGCACCGGGCTTGAACCTATGACCCCCGCAGTCATAGGCCGAAGCTCTAATCAACTGACCACAGCCAGCTATAAAATAATTTCAGCTAATGGCGGTTAGGTAGACCAAGCCGTATGGTGAACTCCATAATTTATATATGCATATAAAAAATCATTTGTGAAATATGTGAACTTGTATTAAATTTTGTAAAGAATAGAAAGAAATTTTGTTGGATGGTGTAATTGTGTAAAGTTTAACTGTTACATTAAAAAAGAATTAAAAAAAAAAGATTAAAAAAAGAAAAAAGAATATCAAGCAATGGATTAAAAAAAAATACGACCTGTGGCGGGCTTGAACCCAAGACTGTCGCAGTCACAGGCCGAAGCTCTAACCAACAGACCTAAGCCAGCTATAAAATAAATTGAGCTAATGGCGATATAGTTCATCAAGCTGTATGGTGAATGTGTATATACACACAAAAATATAGCTTTGATTTACCATTGCAACAATGTTTTCAGTGAAGTTGTAAATTTTGAATCGGTTAGTGTTCCGGACAGACAGACAGACAGAAAGACAGAAAGACAGACAGAAAGACAGACAGAAAGATAGACCTGGACAAATATATATATTAATTGTTACAATTGTTACTTAAATAATTTTTATATTCTGCAAATTTAACAAAATGTTTTTCATTTTGATAAAAGTATTTTTTCAATGCAAAATTTTTTTAAATCAACAAAAATGGAATTGTATAATTGATTACATCTTTATTAAATTAACAAAACAAGTTTTTCTTTTTGAAAAAATTGAAAAAATAACAAAATATTGAATTGTCATATTGATAAAATTTTACCAAATTGAGAAACATTTTTAACAAAAAGATTTATGTATTTGATTCAATTAGACAAAATATTTTGTTGACCAAATTTGGATAAAATCAACCTAGTTTTTTGTCAATTTTACTAAGGGTTTTTTTGTGTGTACTCTAACGGTAACCTATCTCAATAATATCACTGATTTAAGTCTCCAATTCTCATAATCATACTTTAATTTTTAACATCGATAGCTTATCTCAAAAAACCTACACTTAGAGGAAAATGTTTTAAAATTAAACGGAAATGTTTTAAAATTGAACGATTTTCTTTTTGAAATAGAGCTTTGTACAGCTTTGTTCAATTTAAAACAAGTGTGCTAAAAGCAAATTTTAAAACGCAAATGTTAAATTTTCAAATATGTTTGAAAATCAAAAAAAAAATGTGGTACAAAATTTGTACTTTGAACTTTTTTAAAACACGTCCTTAAACTATACTTTAACTTTTTTCAAATAGAAAAGAAAGGCAGTACTATCAATTTCAAAAAAGTGGCAAAAGAGTAAGGCAAATAAAATTGAAAAAAAACTAGAGAGTGGACAATCTTTGGCTATACCGAAGCTGAAATACCCCCACACAGTAGGAAGAAGTACCTCGAACATAAAAAAAGTGGTCTCAAGACCCTATTTTGAGCCAATTATAGGTGGTTTTGGAGCCAGGAGCATGACCAAATCCGTTTCTATTAATTTCCAATCAAATCCACAAAAAAAAATTGGAATACAACAATAAAAATTACTTGAAAAATGTTGACCTTTTTTTCGGTGTATGGGAGCCACGCCCAGTTTTTATCGGCTTTGGCTGATTCTCGAACTTGATCTCAGTATTTACGAGAAAAACATGTACCCAAAGTTTCAAGTCGATATATCGAAAACTGCGACCGATATCGTGCGGACGGACAGACGGACGGACGGACGGACAGACAGACGGACATCGCTAAATTGACTCAGCAGGTGATGCTGATCAAGAATATATATACTTTTGCATAACGGACACTCCTCCTTATGGGCGTTGCAAACGTTGTGTCAAAGTTAGTATACCCTGCCACAGTGAGTGTGGGTGTATAAAAATACAAATTAAAACATAAATATACTGCAGAAAAAAAATAGTTTTTAAATGCTGAAATATGGATTATTTGAAAATTTGTATGAAACTTTTTAAATGGGCGCAGGCTTTGTTCCTCTGCGACCTCTTCGATAGCTCTCGAAATCGATTTCAAAAAGATAAAAAAGAGAAAATCGTTTCAAATTAGTTATCTTTTCTTTTTTTTTCATATATTTTCCTCGGAAAATCTTACCGGATTTTCTTGGCAGTGGCGGCTGCTGATTCGTATGGTATTCGAGAGAGAGTGTTAATTAAGTTTTAAGCTGTCGGCAAAACCGAGATCGCCATACTTGAAAGCACAGACAATAGCGCCCCCTACATTTAACAAATTTATAAAAGGCGGTGTTCATATTTACGCGGTTGGCGTGAACATTGCAGCCCGCCTTGCAGCATCACTGCAACTAAATCTACTAGTAAACTAGAGAGTGGACTATCTTCGGCTATACCGAAGCAGAAATACCCCCACACAGTAGGAAGAAGTACCTCGAACATAAAATTATGTGGTCTCAAGGCCCCATTTTGAGCCACCTATAAATAGTTTTGGAGCCCGGACCATGTCCAAAATCCGTTTCTAAAAATTTCCAATCAAATCGACCAAAAAAAAAATTGGTCTCAAGACCCCATTTTGACCCTTATATATGTGGTTTCGGAACCTCGGACCATGTCAAAAATACGTTTCTAAACATTTCCAATCGAATGCAGCAATAAAAAAGACTTGAAAAATGTTATTCTTTTTTCCGGTGTATGGGAGCCACGCCCAGTTTTTGTCCGATTTGGCTGATTCTCGAACTTGATCTCAGTATTCACGAAAAAAACATGTACCCAAAGTTTCAAGTCGATATCTCTAAAAATGCGACCGCTATCGTGCGGACGGACAGACAAACGGACATCGCTAAATCGACTCAGGAGGTGATGCTGATCAAGAATATATATACTTTTCCATACCGGACACTCCCCCTTATGGGCGTTACAAACGTTGTGTCAAAGTGAGTATACCCTGCCACAGTGAGTGTGGGGGTATAAAAATACATACAAATTACATTTGGTAATTTCCTCTAAAAACTCGTCCACAAATTTGGGGTTGGGCGAAAGTGACGTTGCTGCTCAAAGGCGCGCTGGGATTGTGTTGGCTCAAGCGTACGAGGCCCAAGTCCAACCGACGTTCCGTATTCTTTTCGGATATCTTTTCGTTCCGTATTCTTTCCGGCCCGAACTCTATCGTCTCGGCCGGAATATTTTTTCATATCTCTGCCTAGCCGCCACTCATTTGGAGATAGCCTCTCTTCACTCATTACCTCTAACTTCTCTAAATTTTTCTGGGTAGTTTTCCATTTTAAATATTTACTTTATTTGATTAAAGTATACCGAATATATCGGCTTAATTGAAACCCCATTAGGGGTCAAAGGCCCAGTTAAGATCCACCCAAAAACTGTTTTCTGAGCAATGAGTGACCCTGTAATACCTCTTCGTATTCCATCTAAAATAATTCGTATATGTCACCTCCAATGAGGACATCCACTTGTTCGCTTTTATGAAAATTAGGATCTGCCATTTGCAAATCATGGTAAATTCAGCACCAAGGTCCTATCGATAGAAACTGTGGGAATGTTGCCGCTTAATTGAGGAAGAATGAGACCCTTCGTCTCTATTCATACCTTAGGATCAATTGGTGATACTATTACAAAATTGCACATTTTTTTAATTTGTGCCGACACCAAAATATTTAGCCCTGCTACTTGGGCATTCACGCTTTGAGTGAGTATATTCAGCCGTTTCTGCAAACGCGCTGATATAAATGTGCCTTCTGACCCAAAGTCGATTAGCACTCTGGCCGTATAAACGGAGCCTGAATGACATATGGTCACTACAGCTGTCCCTAACAGCACCCCTTTTGTGCTCGTTATGAAATGCGTCTGAACCCTATCAGTGGATAAATCACTTGAAACCGGAAAGTTGTTTCGATCTGCACCATCTGATGGCGCAGGAGAATTAGGCGGTGAACCAAGTCCTTCACGATGAAGTAGCGAGTTATGACGCCTCTTGCAACTAATGCACTTGTAATTGCTGGAGCAATCCTTCACCTCATGAGAACTGGTCAAACAGTTTAAACACAGATGCAACCTCCTTACTGTTGACAACCTGTCGCTAACATTAATTTCTAAAAATTGTGCACAATTCCATAGTGGATGTTGTTGCGTATTACAAAGTTACAACTCGCCTGGTAAACGTTTGTTTGATGAGAGTTTACTTTTCTAGTCTGATTCTGATTGTTGTAGTTTTTATTTTGGTAGCCACAAGTCCTTTGGTTAATCGTACCCCGAATATCTGAAACCGTTTCTAAAGTCTGAAATCTTTCAGTCAGAAAACTATCTAAATCTACCATTTTGGGGATTGCTGCCATAAGGTGTTGAACACAAAAACACGAAAATTGCATCCCAATTTTCAACATTAATCTTATATAGTTCGAGAGTGGATATACAGCTATTTATATCCCGCTGTAATTTCTTTATAGCGGACCCCGACTCCGCAATCCCTGGCTGAAGGCCGAACAAAATCCTCAATTGACTATTCACTAGAATTCTTTTATTTTCATACCTATCTGATAGGTTATCCCACGCCTGCCCAAATCCATCATTTGAGAGATGGGACTTCTTGACTATATCTTTAGCCTCACCTCTAGTTTTTTGATTAAGGTGAAAAAGTTTTTTAACTGAAGCTAGACCCGAATTCTGAATATAAATGGCCGTGAACATGTCACGAAAAGTAGGCCAAGAGAGATAATCTCCATAGAAAATCTCAGTGTCACACGGAGGCAACCTCATGTTGCTAGTTGACAAATCCTATTTTCATGTCCATTTGGTAACATAGTAGAATTGGAATGGGGCTTTATATGATGAGCTGTCAGATTATGAGATTATGCGCTGCCCAGCATGGCAGCGCAGGCTACATGTGCCTGGTAGCAGTTTCTATATATATCTTTAATTATTCCTAAATCGCCACTAGGCTCCCCATTGTCGGTTGAGGGTGACCGTGAACACTTTTCATCAGCTGCCTTTACTTTCACCCATAAATCTTTAAATTCCTCTCGTTGAACTTCTACCGTGAAAGTAGAATGGACATTCTGACCAGTTGTATTGAATTCCGCTTCGAATTCAAGGATTTCGTCAGCTAGACGATGAAATTCTATTAACCCATTCACGACGAGTGTTACCATATGGCAACGCTGATAGCGTTCCACGGTATATTCAATTAAAATAATACTTGAACAAATATCACTAATCTGTTTTTTGATTTTTATAAAGCATGCTTAGATCTTTCTTTTGATATATAATATATAATTTGATATATAATATATAATCGCACCTCATTAGCGACAGTGGCGGATGATGAAAAGTAATATTTTCAAAAAGTGTAAAAAAACAGCGAAATGGCGCGACCTTTCCGCTAAGAATATTTTTCAGTGTTACAAAAAGTTATATATTACGGATGTTTGTTTTCTATCATTTGAGGAGAATATCAAAGTATAATAAAACGTATTTCAAAAAACCTTTTATTACTTCGGTGTTACTTTTTTATCACTTTGCATTTTGCTGTTACCATATGGGCACGCTCGTCATAACCCTAGTAAATTTAAATTTGTACTAAAAAACATTTTTTTTTAGCTTTTTTTCAGTAAAATTCAGTATATTTTATCTACAAATTGGTTTTAAAGTAAGATTGTGTACTTGTTATATTTATGAAAAATTAGGATAGCTTCTTGAGTGGATTTGCCATGTCTGAATGTCGTTCAGTATGTCCATCCTTCTGATTGGTAAGAAGATTTAAGCAAGCGAGGCGGTCCAAACTTTGGACTTAACTCCTGCAGGTCCTAGAAGGAGTTGGTATTGAAAATGGGCTGAATTGGTCAACTGCCACGCCTACCTTCCATACAAGTGAAAATCGGGAAATAGAAATTGTGGTAGGAAAATTCTCCGTAAGATCTATTGTCCGCTTTGCGTCGGTGGTGAGTGCCGCAAAAGCTATATGAGCAATACCCCGATCACGACATGACATCATGATGGCTAGGTCATGCCGAGCTGAGATGGCTAGGTCATGCCGAGCTTATGAATGTAAAAAATGCTACATCTAAAAAATGGAGCACATAGTGCTGTGAGTACCGTCGGTGGAATGAGCGGAAGATGGCGACCAGGCATCAGATGGAAAGGTCTACGGCATATATAGATTCACTTCGACCGACTGAAACTTACTCACTTGTTTTTTTTAGCAAATTTAAATTACGATGAAGACATTTTAGCGAGCACAATTTTCCTCGATTTATCCGGCTGGAGAAGAAGATTAGGAGGAAGATGACGGATGTACTGCCGATGGTCTTCATCGAACGCCTCTTTTACAGCCATGTAAATTGTGTATGTCAAATGATGACGAGGACCTTATTGGTGTACGGAATTATACATATTATATACAATGGCCAGGGCCGCCGGCAGGGGGGCGTTTTGGATGTCAAACCCCCCCTTTGAGATTGGAAAAACACTTTTTTTTATGAAGAAATATATCGTATTTCAAAAATATTATTTGTTTTAAAATATAAATTCATTGTAAAAACCGTATTTTTGAATACCCCTAAAAGAAAAGTAGAATTGGAAAAGCATATTTATGAAGGTTTGCTTTTAAATAAAACATGATGTAATAATACTAGGTGATATCAGTAGGGAGAGCAGTTGAAATTTGAATATGTACTAACACTACCTGGTATTATTTCATCATGTAACTAAACAAATATATTTCAGTATTGAGTAGTTATATTTAATACTTTTGTAAGGTGGAATTAAAACAAGAGCTACTCGACTTAAAATGTTGTGTCAAACTAGGTGGGTTGAAAAACACGAAGCTATAGCGGCTTTTGTAGAGCTGCAGCCGTACGTTATAAGCGCCTTAGATGAAATAAAAACTTGGTTAGATTCAAAAACCTCCAGTACGAATCAATATTGGAATGTTCCGAGGTTGCTTTAGTTGGAAATATAGAACTGTGGCGAAGTTTTGTGGAGCAAAATTAACTAAAAAAGACAAACGCTGTGGAATATCTTCAAGTATGAATTTTTCTTTTAAACATTGTACGCACACATAGTAGAAACATTTCATATATTTAAATAATGTGTTTATTTATTTGTAAAATCTGTTAACAGGTGTGCAATCGTGTTAGTTTTGAGCCGGTTTATAAAATATTAAAAAAACTAGCTGTCATCTCAGTGGCTACAGCTACAAGTGAGCGATCATTTAGCACTCTTCGTCGGCTCAAAAATTACTTGCGCATCTCAATGGGAGAACATCGAGTAAATGGTTTAGCATCATTGAATATCCATCTGGAAATTTCAATTACACCCGACGATATAATTAGGGAATTTGCAAAAAAACCAAGACGGTTGTTGTTGCTTACTTGATTTTTGTTTTTATATTGTTTTACATTAGTTTGTTTTGCTTTTGTTAATTTCTTCTGCGAAAAATATTTTTTGTTTGTATTGTATGCAAATCTGCCAAAATCAAAATGCTTTGAAAGCTGTGCCTGTTTCTATGAATTTTTTTTATCGGCACATATATATTTATTTATTTTTTTATTTATCAAAACTCTCTTTGTCAAATACACGATTTATGAGAATTAAAAGATTTTTTTTAAAATATAAGTCTTTTTAAACTTTTTCAAAAAACTTTGGAATTTAAGAGTTATTTTTAACTTTAAATTTAATAGTTATTTTTAATTTTTAAATTTAAGAATGTAAAAGTGGAAAAGAAGTTGTGTATTTTAGAATCATTTTTAATAGTTAAGAAAAAAGTTGTTACTCGTATTCAAAAAACTTTTTGATAAAAGTTATAAAAATTTCAAGCGCTGGTAGAAACTAATTGATATAATATAAAAAACTGATTAAATTTTAATTATTTTTTATTATTAATTTAATAGTTTCTACTATTATTTCAATAGTAATGTATCCTATTGACCTAATTTAATATTATTATTTTCTGAGTGCTGCCACGCTCCCTTATGGGCATTGAAAACGTTGTATCAAAGTTAATAAACCCTACCACTATGTTGCCAGGCGTACTGTTTTAAACAGTATATATAGGGTAGAAAAGGGCGCATTCGCCACGTTTTTTCAAAGATTTTTAAAAAATGAAGCAATCATCGTTTCTTACAAATTTTTTTACAGTTGGAAACTTACATTTATTAACTTTAATATTTTAACGCCAGAAAGCATATATCTAAAAGCTTTCCACTCCTTTTTCAACGAATTTCAAAAAAAGACAACACGGCGAAACTGTCCCACCCATGGGGTAGAAACGCCAAGGGGTATAATTTAGAAATGCACAGACTTTTTCGGTAAATATAATATTTTAAAAATAAAAAAAAATTTTTTTAAATTAGTAAATGAGATCCGAGTTAAATGCCACTTTAAAACTAAGTTTCTAAATTAATTGAGAAGCCTTAATCATTGATTCTTCCTTTTCTCTTCTTTAACATTATTTTTTCGGTTTTGTTATACCAAGTACACTGACGTATGTGCCCCAGGTGCGATTCGGCGAATGTGCCCCAGGTGTCCCACTCACACAAATTCTTTTTTCATATTATTACGTTTAAGAAACTGAATCAAGTCGAGCTTTTATTCCATGCATTAATATTAACGCAATAATACCACAAAGTATCAATTTCCAAATGCAAAAGCTGAATATATTATCACCATATTTACTTATCCAAAAAAATTTTCGCAGCACCCCTAAAAACAAACAAACACGTTTTGTCCTGATCACAATTGGGGTTCTTGTCCTTAGGGAAACTTTAGCTAAAATATTATTAAATATTATTTGGATTTACTTTTTGATGCGTCTGTTTCGGTAAAACCTTTTTCTGAAATCGTACAAAAAGAGTTGAAGAGTTTCCAAAAAGTGGAAAGAATATTCAGTATCATATTTTCATTAAAAAAAATAATAAAAAATCTTTGCAAAAGAAAGTTTAGTGATTCAAATTTTCTTCGAATTTAAAGAATTTTTTCAAAATTTGAATACCGGACAAAAATGACAAAAGTACAAAAAATTTTATAATTTTCATACAAATTTATCAAAAACCCAGTTTTTAGAAAAATTCTCAAAGTTCAGGGAAGGTATTGGTGTGACGTTTTCGATGATACCAATATCTACACAATAAAACTATAAAAGGAAACTATAAATATATAACCATTTATGTATGGTATACGATTTGAGGTGAGAGAAAGCGGAAAAAGAGTTGCTTTTTTGAGAAAATATTCCCAACTCGCAAATGTTGAAAAAAATTAAATGGTTGCCCAGGGTAAATGAAAATTTGAACAACATTTTCAGGCGGAATTTTCTCGGTAGTGGAATCGGGCACTAAGTAAGTATCTTTGTTTTTATTGATATGTACTAAACTAAATGAAAACAAGTGAGTAAGTTTTAGTCGTGCAAGCCGTATACCCTACACGTACTGGGCCGTATTGGATCCGCCATCTTGAATTTTGAAAATGCGACATCAAATTAAAAATCAGCGACCCAAAATTGTGTTTACAAGAAAAGAGGACGGACAGACGAACAGACAGGAAGGTAGGCGTGGCAGTCGACCGATTCCGCCCATTTTCAATACCAACTCTTTCTAGGGCCTAAAAAGGATAAATACAATTTGGGATCCCTAGCTTTGTTCTAGCTACTGCAATCGTGTTTACCAGAAAAAAGGACGGACAGATGGACAGACGGATAGGGTTAAATCAACTCAGGAGGTGACGCTGATCAAGAATATATATACTTTTCCATACCGGACACTTCTCCTTCTTGGTGTTTCAAACATCAGACCAAAGTGAATATACAAATACCTCATGAGGTGTAGGGTATAACAAGTGAGTAAGTTTCAGTCGGGCAAGCCGACTTATATATACCCTACACCTACTGGGCCATATTGGTTCCGCCATCTTCAATTTTGAAAATGCGACATCAAATTCGAAATCAGCGACCCCAAAAACCCTCCTATGCAAAATTTCATACTGTTTTGATGAAATCTTAAAATTTCGGTAAAAACACGATTTTCACTTATATGGGAGGTAAGCGTGGATCTCGACCGATTCCGCCTATTTTCAATACCAACTCCTTCTAGGGCCTAAAAAGGACAAATCCAAAATTTGTGTTAACAAGAAAAAAAGACGGACAGACAGGGAGGTAGGCGTGGCAGTTGACCAATTCCGCCCATTTTCAATACGAACTCCTTCTAGGGCCTAATAAGGATAAATACAAAATTTGGGAACCCTAGCTTTCTTCTAGCTCCTGCAATCGTTTTTACAAGAAAAGAGGACGGACAGACGGATAGGGCTAAATCAACTCAGGAGGTGACACTGATCAAGAATATTTATACTTTTCCATACCGGACACGTCTCCTTCTTGGTGTTACAAACATCAGACCAAAGTGAATATAACCATTTCTCATGAGGTGTAGGATATAAAAAAGTGTATTGATTTTTTTCGAATCGTAATGTTTTTTTTATTCAATGTACTGTTTTTCCATACATATTTCCAAGTTTTTCGTCCATATTTTGTGTAGAAATAGTAATGTTCTGAAGTTAAGTAAATTGTCAAATATCATATAAAATATTTGCTTTGCAAATTGTGATATGTGATTCGAACGCTTTAATCACAGTTTGCAAACATTTCAAATCCATATAAGAAAGTGGGAATAAGATAGGTTTTGGCTAGTACTAATCTAATATTGTGAGCTGTGAAATACTGCGTGATCCACAGTGTTCAAGCCAACCACGTAAATATGAACGCCACCTTACATAAATTTGTTAAATGTAGGGGGCCAAGATACAAAGAATACTAGATAACGACATCGGCCGTTTACCGTTATGTAGCATGACGTTAGCAGATACTTCTTGTCACTTTTCGAGAGCTATCGAAGAGTTCGCAGAGGAACAAGACCTGCGCCCAATTATTGGTCCTTCAATCCCGAATCCATTCCAAAGAAGACTAAAAGACCTCCACAACAAACAAATTTGAAACTGAGAAGAAAAGAACTCCACATCAATCACAATCATCATCTGCTGCTTCGAATCTCAAAAAGGTGCGTTACATTTAATAATGGTGATCATATGTGCGAATTTTTTTAATATTAACAATTTTATCCGTGATATAAAGTAAAATAAAATTTTCAATACGCTCAATTGCCAGCCCAAGCCACTCATTTACGTTTTTCTTCATTCGTTTTTTTTCATTCTACCAACAAAAGAATTTTCGATATATTAATCTGAAGGTGAAGTAATTTATAAAATAAAGCTTCCAGTCGTGCTATAAAATTATTTCCTTTTTTTATTCTGTAACCTCTGTTCATTTCATTTTGAGAACTTCTCTAATAAAAGTTTAAATAATTACCCAAACCGATTTTTGGTAACGAAATAAAAGAGCTATATTTATTACTTTTTATGTAATAATACAGCTTGAGGAACTATATCGCCATTAGCTCAAGTTATTTTATAGCTGGCTGTGGTCTGTTGGTTAGAGCTTCGGCCTATGACTGCGGCTGTCATAGGTCCCGCCACAGGTCGTATTTTTTTTTAATCCATTGCTTGAAATTTTTTTTTCTTTTTTTAATCTTTCTTTTTTAATTCTTTTTTAATGTAACAGTTCAACTTTACACAATTACATCATCAAACAAAATTTCTTTCTATTCTTTACAAACTTAATAAAAGTTCACATATTTCACAAATGATTTTTATATGTATATATAAATTATGGAGTTCACCATACGGCTTGGTTAGTTGAAATTATTTTATAGCTGGCTGTGGTCAGTTGGGTAGAACTTCCGCTTTGTCTGCGGCAGTCTTGGGTTCAAGCCCGCCACCGGTCGTATTTTTTTTTAATCCATTGCTTGATATTTTTTTTTGAATCTTTCTTTTTTAATGTAACAGTTCAACTTTACACAATTACATCATCAAACAAAATTTCTTTCTATTCTTTACAAAATTTAATAAAAAATTACATATTCACAAATTTTTATAAAAAAAATTACATTTAAATTTTAAAAACATAGAAAATATTTTTGCATCTAAAATATATTTAGTAAACATTTAATTTTTTCAAATTAGTGTGTTTTTTCCCGTGCATGGCACGGGCAAATTTACTAGCAATATATAAAACACAAACCAGAAAGTGAAACAATAACAACAACCAAACCGGTGAGAGCTTTTTGTAGTGAATTTGTGTACGGCACAGTCAGTCATTAAGAAAAACGAAATATTTCTTTGACTAGAACTGAACATTAGAGCAAAATATTTAAATAAAACGATTGATAAATATTTAACATAAGCGATTTGAAATATAAATTGTTTTGGCTCTGGGTATTTTGTGCATTTTTTCTGTTCTCCCTTTGGCAATTTTCTCATTGTAGTGCATTTGAAGTGCGCCCTACGTCAGTAATTCCGACACTGACAAAGGGTTGAAATACATAAAGAAAAAGTATTGTGCTCTTTTTTTTATCGTATTTTAAATATTTTTGAGAAACATTTAAATAAAGTAAGCGATTTTAAATATTTTTTGATTTGAAAATTTTTCGATTTTTTGTTTTTTTTGGAATTTTGAGATTTTTGATATTTTTGTGATTTGATATTTTTTGTAAATGGCTGCTTTAAAGTAGGGTTACCAGATTCTCTTGAGTAAAAAAGAGTACAGAGTTGCAGGGGGTCCCAAACTCTTCGGTTTTACACCACATATTTTTTAAAACGCAAAAAAAAATTAGAAAAAATTCTTCAACCAAATTTTGACCTTGTTAAAATTAAAAAAAAAACAATTTGCATAAGTAACAAAATACAATAATTTATGCCAAAAGTTTGATAAGCATAAGTTCTAAAAAAAAACAATTTAAAATATTGTAAAACTCGCCAAGTACCAACGTATACGCTGATTCAAAATTCAAATTTACTACTTAGGTTTCTTTAGGCGTTAATGAATTTAAATTTGAAACTCCACAGGGTCTAGGTGACAAACACATTAAACTGATAAAAGGTATAACACAAAATTTTAGAGTCTGGGTGCTTATGTTCCGATCCTTCAAGAAATTGAAACATTTAGATATATATTTGAATTGTTTTCGATAAAGATTATTTTTAAAAAAGTGATAGGTTTCATACTAAACTTTTTGTTTTAATCCTATCATTTAAGAATTAGTGTAACTTTTTGAATGCAATGTGACGAAAGGAGCTTCAAGTTAATAAACATAATATTTGAAGTTTTTTATTTTAATTCTAACGAATAAAGTTTACTATGTCTTACGTAATCTGAGAAGAACGGCGACATTTGTACCGGTCGAAACACGTAGAAAACTGGTGATACAGTTGATTGTACCGATTATTACATATTCAGAGGTCGTATATAGTAAACTTGATTCTCGGTCTTCGCACAAGCTACTAGTGGCATTTAATAATGCAGCTCGATACGTGTTTGATCGAAAGAGGTTGGACCACATTTCCTCTTTTAGCACGCTGCTACTCGGTTGTAGTATAATTAAGTTCCTTGATGTGAGAAATTGCATTTTTCTGCATAAATTAATTTATTATAAAATCCCGTCCTATTTGTATGAAAAACTTCAGTATTGTAAGTCGAGTAGAAATATGAATCTTCTTATTCCCAATTTTAACTTTAAGAGCTCGAGCAGACTATTTTTTGTGAGCGCCATAAGACTGTGGAATTCGCTCCCAGCTCTAACATAAGTAACTTTAAGCAACTAATCTTTAAACACTTTTCTTAATTCTTTTATCTCTTATTTTTTTTTTCTCCTAAATCTCTTATATCTTATCTTCTTCTCTTAAAATAAGTTTTCGTTGCAATAATTTTATAATTTTCAAAAATCTAGTTGTTATGAATTTGTTCTTATATTTATTATTAATCATTATATTTTGTATGTATATTCATAGTTGTAATATTATTTGTATGTGGCATTTTAAAGATATTATCTTGTATGCTTATGACTTAACTATCAAATAAATAAATAAAAATAAATAATAAAAATTGGTAACATTACTGAGCCGATATATTCAGTTGTTATATGGCAAAGTCACAGAAATAAGAAAAAGTGAGAGTAAAAAAGAGGAGGGCCTAAAAAGAGTACTGTACTCTTTAAAAGAGTACGTCTGGTAACCCTACTTTAAAGGAATTTCATAGTCTGGCTGACGAAATCCTTGAATTCGAAGCGGAATTCAATACGGTCAGAATGACCATTCGACTTTTTAGTTAGAAGTTCATCGTAGATTTAAAGATTTATGGGTGAAAGTAAAGGCAGCTTATGAAAAGTGTTCACGGTCATCCTCAACCGACAATGGGTAACCTAGTGGTGATTTAGGAATCCTAAAAGATAGATATAGAAACTGTTATTAGGCATATGTAGCCTGCGCTGCGATGATGGGTGAATTTGCTCACAATCTGACAGCTCCCAGTTCTACTATGATTTTAAATTCGAATGAACATCGTCCGTCTTTAGCAACATGAGGTTGCCTCTGTGTGACACTGAGATTTTTTATGGAGATTATATCTCTTGGTCTATTTTCCGTGACATGTTCATGGCTATTTATATACAAAATTCCGGGTTAACGCTAGTTGAAAAACTTTATATCTTTGGTCACCGCCTAATTCTCCTGCGCCATCAGATGGTGCAGATCGAAACAACTTTTCGGTTTTAAGTGATTTATCCACTGCAGGCCCATGCGCAAGGGAAGGTTTTGGGGGTTCCAACCCCCCCCCAGAGGTTCATTTTTCAGTACAAAATTATTGAAACGATACTCGAATTTAATCGATTTTACAAGGTTTTATGAAAGTGAAATTTTATTTTGCCAGAAAATTAATTTTTTGTAATGTTGCGAAGCAAATTTTTGTTCATAAGCTGTAATATTTTGAAAAAAATTTTTTTTTAGTAAAAAATTCAGATTTTTATTGAGCTTTTCATAATTTATGTATTAATTATGGGTTTTAGCTCGTTTTCCAAAAAATTAATTTTGGAAAGGGAGTACAACAACTAAGCAAAAAACTCAGTCTGGCAGAGTGTACAGCTGTTTCGGATCCAGCCACGGATCCTCGTCAGCACTCTTTATGCATTCTATTTTATCCAAGCGACGCTATAAGTAAGTATTGGTATGATGCACAAGAGAATTACTTCTCCTTTGCATCACACGCCAACTCATTGAAGCAGCGAATGGTAAAATGCAGCAAACTGAATTTTTACTTGTTGTTGTATAGCAACCTACTACTATGCCTGGTTGAAGAATTTCCTCAAAGTCCCAGCAAGCAAGTTGCATGGCAAATGAATTTTTACATTGTGTGTGCTCTGATACACACACAACAATTCACTTGCCAGAAAATACAAAAACAAGTTTTTTGCTTAGTTGTTGTACTCCCTTTCCAAAATTAATTTTTTGGAAAACGAGCTAAAACCCATAATTAATACATAAATTTTGAAAAAATCTCTAAAAATACAGCTTTTATGGGAAAGTTTTTTGTTATAGCCAAATAAACATTATGAAAAATGTTAAAAGCCATTCTATACAACGCAAATCCGTTTATTTGGTGAATTTTTAGAATTGTTTGAAACACCAATGGGTCTAAGAATTTTTGTAACTTTTTGAATGCAATGTGACGAAAGATACTTCAAACTAACAAACCTAATATTTGAAGGTTTTTTTTATTTTAATTCTGACGAATAATAAAAATGGATTACCTACCTGAGCCGATGCATTCAGCTGTTATATGATAAAGTCCCAGAAATAAGAAAAAGGGTACTTAATAGTACATTCGGGAAAAAAGTGAGAGTAAAAAAGAGGGGAGCCTAAAAAAGGTTAAAAGAGTACGTCTGGTAGCCCTATTTGAATACAAAGTTTGGTAATTTTTACCAAATCGATGACGTATGCAGTTTTCAAAATATTCGTTTTGTTTTGAAAAATTATTGAGTTTTTCCTATTCGACCATTTTTTAACTTCTAGATCGTAAACGTGAAAGAAAAATTCCAAGATCGCCACCTTGTTCATAAAATTCTAAATCGAAATGTTCAAATTTGGTGGGGTGGTGTTATGTAATTAAATTTCTATTATTTGACTGTCTGTCTAAAACTATCGTAACGAAAATGGCTTGTATGACTTAAATGACTTGTAATAATCTAGAGAGTGAACTATCTAACTAGAATTTTGAACCATTTATAAGTTATTTTGGAGTCAAAACAAAAATCCAAAATCCGTTTCTAAAAATTTCCAATCACCAACAAAAAGAATTTTTCCCAAAAACCCAATTCTGACCCATTATGTATCCATTTCTTGACATTTCCAATTTTTTGTTGTATATGGGCAATTCTGCGTCAAGCGGATACTTCAACTATAAGAAAGTTCTGAAACTCTCCACATGGAAAGGCCTGGGTATGCCGTGTTTATGTACCAAAGGATTCCGTATGCCATTCAGGCTCCGTTTTTACGGCCAGAGCGCTAATCGACTCTAGGTCTGAGGGCACATTTATATCAGCGCATTTGCAGAAATGGTTGAATATACCCACTCAAAGCGTGAATACACAAGTAGCAGGGCTAAATAATGTAATATCGGCAAAATTTAAAAAATGTGCAATTTTGTAATAGGATCACCAATTGATCCTAGGTAAGAATAGAGACTAAGGGTCTCATTCTTCCTCAACTAAGCGGCAACCTTCCCACAGTTTCTATCGATAGGACCTTGGTGCAGAATTTACCTAATTTGCAATTGGCAGATTCAAATTTTTATAAAAGCGAGCCAGTGGATGTCCTTATTGGAGGTGACATATATCCACGTATAATTTTAGATGGAATACGAAGAGGTATTCTAGAAACAGGTTTTGGGTGGATCTTTACAATTAATCCGACATATTCGGTATACTTCAATCAAATCTCACAGCGGCCTCAAAGAAAAATTCTTGGAATTTAAATAAAAAGAAGAGTAAGAAATGTTACATAAAACCTCTCGTAAAAATGAGGAAGGGCGTAAATATTTAAAATAGAAAACCCTACAGAAAAATATAGAAGTAATGAGTGAAGAAAAGAGATATAACACGAAAACCAGATTCACACAATTTTGACCTGTTGTATAACCCATGCTATCAACTTTATAAACTTTAAATGTAGGCGGTTTAATTCTCTTCAAAATGATACCAGGAGATTTCCCATAGCATGCACTGTTTACGAAAAATTCGTGGAAACGCGTTTCTTCTTATATCAACTGAAGAACAAACTCTAGAGTCCCGCCTTTTTGGAATTAAGCTTATTACACGCCCCTAACTGAGTTTAAAAAATGCTAGAATGACTGGAATAAATGAGAAAAATACAAGAAATAAAATAAAAACAAATGGCTTTTGAACGAGTCTGTCAATGAGTGTAATTTGAGCTTAAATGAAAGCTCTTTGTCGTATAGGCGATCAGTTTTTCGAATTACCAAAAAGGTTTGTGAAGTACAGACGCGTAATTTTATGATGTTAAGGGTTATAAATAAGTTCAAAGAAAAATTCAAAGAAAAATCGTGTTACAGAAAAAGAACGTGGTTTAAGGTGAGCGAATTTCAGTAATGAGAAAAATAACTGTCAGCAAATTTAATGTCAAGGTAATGAAAGGTTTCATCAAATAGTCTATGCATTAATGTATCAAAAGAAATACGTAAAAAAACCTTATTTTTGAGTCCCCAATAGATTACTAGCTTTTGGACCATCTCAACCCGATATAAAAGTAAAAACTGCGGATTGAACTTTTAATCAATTCACTCATCTCAGACGGTCACTCACAATTTTAACATTAGGTCCAAGTTTTGAAAACGTAGGTTGTCAAAACCATTTTGAAAATATAAAATTTTGTATACTTGAAATATGTATATAGGTAAACTATAATAAAACAAATATCGAAAAATTATGAATAAAATATCGAAAAATTATCAAAAAAATACCGATTTTCGATAAAACACGAAAATCACAATTACTTTTTTTCCTTGGGGCCGTTCGCGAATAATTGCGCATTTTCGAAATTTGGGGTTATGGCTCCACATACTTGAGAATATTTCAAGAACGATAATTTTGATTGAAGGTAACCATTGAAACCATTGCATTATAAGGTGATAAATATCGGATTGAAAATGACTGAGTTATCGGTGCCGGAAGTTGGATTTACTACCATTTTTGACAATTTTTCTGATCGCAGTTAAATAAAATAATTTTTTGCAGACAGAAGTAATTGCAAAAAAAAAATCGTTTTATTTTTTCATTCAATAGGACATTTCATTGTGCAACTTCTGTTCCCGATTCGGGCGTGGTCGGATAAAATTGGACAAAGTTATTAAGGATTTAGTGAAAAAGGTTATTTTAATTTTTTTATTTTTCCTCACTTTTTTACATTAATTGATAGGGAATGATGAACGACCAGAACTTTGTCGCTTTTTCTGTGGCGGATCCTCTCTGTAAAGGAACCAGAAGTAGTCTATAATCCTACTTTCATCCCAGAAGCCTTGATATCGTCTTTCGATGTCACACATTTTCTGATGAAAAAAGTCAGGAATGATAAATTTAAGAATCATTTAAAAAAAAAATGCAATTTTCCATTATTTTCTGAAAAAATTAATATATCCTTTTTTATTGAATCCTTAATAATTTTATCCGACCGCGCCCGAATTGGTAGTAGAAGTTGCACAATGAAGTGTTCTATTAAATATAAAAAAAAAAACAATTTTTTTGCAATTACTTCTGTCCGCAAAAAATTATTTTATTTTACTCCGATCAGTAAAATTGTCAAAAATGGTAGTAAAATCCAACTTCCGGCACCGATAACTCAGTCATTTTTAATCAGATCTTTACCACCTTATATTCGTTGGATGCGTATTTTTATTATTTTTATTGCAATGGTAAAAGGTTACCTTCAATCAAAATTATTGTTCTTGTAATATTCTCAAGTAAGAGGAGCCATAACCCCAAATTTCGAAAATTGGCAATATTTCGCGAACGGCCCCAAGGAAAAAAAAATAATTGTGATTTTCGTGTTCAGCGACCAAAAATTAGTTTAGAAACTAGTAAGAGAATTATCGTCGGTCTGACCGAAGCTTTAATACCCTGCACATGCGAGTACGATACATTCTGAGACCATATGTTAGTAATTTTTATCGAAAATCGGTATTTTATTGATAGTTTTTCGATATTTTATTCATATTTTTTCGATATTTATCGAATTTTTATCTATTTTTTATCGATAATTTTTCGATAATTTATCGATTTTTTATCGATAATATATCGATTTTTTATAGATAATTTATCGATTTTTTATCGATGATTTATCGATTTTTATATCGTTAATTTTTCGATTTTTTATCGATAAATTTTCGGTTTTTTTATTGATAATTTTTCGATAATTTATCGATAATATTTCGATAATTTATCGATAATATTTCGATAATTTATCGATAATATTTCGATAATTTATCGATAATTTTTCGATAATTTTTCGATAATTTATCGATAATTTTCCAATATTTATCGATAATTTTAGTTTTTGATCCATTTAAAAATGTTGGTCCAATTCCAAAGTATATATATTCTTGATCAGCATTACCTCCTGAGTTGATTAGTCCATGTCCTTCTGTCCGTCTGTCTGTCATTTCGCACGATAACTGTCGTAGATTTTGAGCTATCGAACCCAAATTTTCGGATTCCTCTTATTTTGGCGAATGATTGGACGGTATTGAAAATGGGCAACATCGGATAAGAGCCACACCTCCCATACAAAATGGTCGCCAATTTTATATTATTTTCGTTTATCTTGACCGATTTGGATGCGGTTTTTGCATTGGGTTCTGCATTGGTCGGGAACGAAATGGGAATGAAACCGGAACGAAATGGAATTGGACCGGAACAAAACGAATTGGAACAAAATTTTTAAATGGATCAGGAAACTAAAATTATCGATAAATATTGGAAAATTATCGATAAATATTGGAAAATTATCGAAAAATTATCGATAAAAAATGGAAAAATTATCGATAAAAAATGGAAAAATTAAAAAATTATCGATAAAAAATCGAAAAATTGTCGATAATAAATCGAAAAATTATCGATAAAAAATCGAAAGATTATAGATAAAAAATCGATAAATTTTCGAAAAATTATCGATAAAAAATCGAAAAATTATGAATAAAATATCGAAAAACTATCAATAAAATACCGATTTTCGATAAAAATTACTAACATATGGTCTCAGAATGTATCGTACTCGCATGTGCAGGGTATTATAGCTTCGGTCAGACCTAAGATAATTCTCTTACTAGTTTTAAAATGCATTTTGCTTGTAAAAGTTAACAAATCCCTAAAAATCCCGAAAAATACCGGGATTCCGGGATGGCAATTTTCAGTCCCGAAAATCCCGGGATTGCGAAAAGCCTACGGGATCGAAAGCCCTAGTAGGAACCCTTCTTGGTCGTAAATTGAATATTCATCGACAGATATTTAACGATCGTGTGTGTGTGTCCGCAAGAATATCAAAGCAATCTTATTTTTAAAATGCATTTTGCTTGTAAAAGTAACAAATCCCTAAAAATCCCGAAAAATACCGGGATTCCGGGATTGCAATTTTCAGTCCCGAAAATCCCGGGATTGCGAAAAGCCTTCGGGATCGAAAGCCCTAGTAGGAACCCTTCTTGGTCGTAAATTGAATATTCATCGACAGATATTTAACGATCGTGTGTGTGTGTCCGCAAGAATATCAAAGCAATCTTTGGTATTCATGCTTATCACATTGCTGCTGTAATAACAACCCTTGGGATCGCAAATATTTGTCTATCAACGAGTACACAAAAAGACCAACGCGAACGTTGGTATTTTGTATATACCTAAATAATAAGCATAAGCGTTTCTACACACAGAGAAAAAATCGTGTTAAATTAACCAATTTTTAACCAATTTTGTGGTTAATATTTTTCAAACCGATTTTTCAGGTTGTTTTAACAAGATGCTATTGTTAAAAATGACACTCTCCTATATGTGTACGTGTACGTGTGAAGAGGTTTGTTGATGAACTGGGAAAACTGGTAAATATGCGTTCATTCAAATCATTGCCGGTAGCTCAGGGGTTAGGCAGTCGGCCTCATAAACGGAAGTACGGGGATCGAGTCCCCGTTCCGGAAAAAGTTTTTTTAATTAAATTTTTTTTATAAAATTGTAAACCACAGTTCCTCCTTATTTACCATTCTTTAACTTATTTTCAAATTAACATTACCATTTCGAATAGATACCTTTTCACACTGAACTGGATTTGAACGCTGGACCTTCGGATCTTGAGTTTATCACTTTACCCTCTGTGCTACTGCGCTTCATAAATTCATGTCGTCCAAAGACCAATCTGAATTTGAAATCTAAAAATTTCTATTTAAAAAAACTTTTTTCAACTCAGACGAGATTTGAACACGGGACCTAATGTTTATAAGTTCCGCATCTACACGCTGTGCCACTGAGCTTCTTTCGTTCAGGTCGACAAAAACAAATTTGTTTTGAAATAAAAAAATTTCTTCTGTTTATTTTCAAATTTTCCATTTGACAGAATAGTTGAATATATTTTTATTTTCGAAAAAAAATTTCTCATTTGTGTAAGTGTGTGCGTTTTGCTTCGGAAATTTTTTCTCATTTCTGTGAATGTGTGCTTCGATTTTTGTCAATGTAGTTGTAGTTTTTTGGAATTGTTTTTGTTTTGCGTACAAATGTTTTTCATGTTAATATAACATGAATAGTGTTAATTAAAATACATGAAGATTTCTCTGGGTGTAGTTTTTCAGATTCTTGTATATAAGTTCTGTTATTATCCGGAGCAGATTAGAATTTACAGTTCTATCGAATAAGTAACCAGTCAGAATTGTTGTTATTTCTCACAAATACAGAGAATTTTTTTACAAAATTTGATGCTCTCAATTATTTCTTTATTTCATATTTTACTCTAGAAATAAGTTATTTTCTTGACTAAAACCTTCGAAAAAGAACGAACTTACATTTTCAGTGACTTTGCGCGGAATAACTCAAGTATTTTTTTTTAAATAAAAGTAAAAAAGAATTAGCATGAAAAATTAAAGTACCAGAACAATTTCTACTGCACCCACGATATACATTGCCGCAGCCAAAGTCGTTCCTGTGTAAAAAAGCATTCCCACTGCACCACCAAATTCTGGACCAAGAGATCTATTTAAAATTATATAAAAGAAATTCAAATTATATCGAGATGCAATTACTTATTTATTATAAAATATTCCAAAAAATTTTTTTTTGGAAAATGGAATACAAAATGAACCAAAAAATAATAAAAGAAAGATACACAACATTTTCATTAAGTAGGTATTTCAATACCTATGTAATACCTTGATATCATAAAGTAACTTCCACCCGCTGGCACCACTCCATTTGTTGCAATCGCGGACATCGAAATAGCAGTTAACATTGTCTATTTAAAGTTGTTATTAATTTATATAAATACAAATTTATGATGAATATAATTACCACACAACAACATGTCAAAACAATCAGAAATCCGCAAATCGCTCCAGCGGTGCCAACAACCCATGTTAAACGGATAAAAAGAATCACTCCAAAAATGTTTTGTATACATGGAAGGAAAACTCCAATCAGAGTGCCTATTAAAATAAAAATGTACTATTATTTCGATATAAATAATTACAAAGTTTTTTAAATTTGTAACATCAAATTTTTAACTATAGCCAAGCATTTTATAAAAACATTAAATTGATATCAGTAGAAAGATAACTTCAATACCTTTCTTATATATAATAATCACATAATCCATTTAACACGCTTTAAGAAATTTGGGATTAAAAAAAGTACTATTTTTCAAACTATCATTGGAAAGATCAATTCCTTTCGAATGAATAGCAGGACCCTTTAATTCGTTAAGTAAACTTCGAGAAAATCCTGGATGAAAACGAACTAACTTTTTTCGTAGGGGTTATACATTATTTTTGGGATGCAATCCCATTCATAAACTAGAAAATTTCCCTGAATTTTGAGAGTTTTTTTAAAAGTTGGGTTTTGAACGAAATAACAAACTTACCAACTTTTCAAAAAATTATCAAAATTCAGAGGAAATTTTTTTAGCACACACTTTTTTATTATAACCCTTATATTAACTTGCTTTGGCTTGACTATATATATATATATATATATTTATTTATACATAACCTAGAGAGCTGAAATTCGGAGCACTGATAGAACTCCGGTGACAACGCCTCCATCGTAGGGGACTCAAACTGCTTTTTCTTACACATGGCATAACTTCCGATTCCTCCTACAATGATGAAATTTGGTATGTGGGTTCTTATAGACAAAAAAAATTGTATACCCTATGGCCTATGGGGGATGTGGGGGTAAACGGGAGGGGGATTGAACCTTTTAAAGTTAGGGATGACTAACAAATTTTGTACTTATGTTCGCATTCGGAAGAAAAGTAAAAAAGAGGGAAAAAGGAAGGGGACATTTTTTTTTTAAAAACAAGAAAGAAAAAAAAGATTAGAAAACAAGTTTTTTAAAATATAACCCTAAAACCGACCAAAAAGCAGAAACCAAAATATCTTCTATATAATTTCCGCAATTTCGATTTAAAATTAAGGGTTTTTGTTCACTTAAAAATCTGCAATGACATTTGGAACAAACCAGCCAAAAACCCTTAATTTTGAATCGAAATTGCGGAAATTCATTTAAAGAAATTTTATTTTCTGCTTTATGTTTTCTGGTTATGTTTTAAAAAACTAGCTTTTTACTCTTTTTTTTTTTGCTAAGTTCCTTGTTTTTAATGGCGCAACTTGTTGCATCAACAAAAATTTAAGATAATTCACCCAGCGTGTAATCGTATTCAAAACCATTTTCAAAATTCTCATCGAGCTTCAAAAGTTTAAGATTTTGAATTCATTTTTGAAATTTTTAAGCAAAATGTAAGAAATCAAGGAAATATGTCCAAACTTCACTGATCTCATTTTTAGTACTAAAAGAACCAGAAAAAGTACGGGAATGAGATATCTATTTTTTTTGGGCAGCCTTAATATATATACATACATATTTGGCACTACAACCCTCGAGGGGTTTGGACCAATCTTCTGACCATTTCGCTAAAAAAATATGCATTTGCACATTGTTTGTCTGTCCGGATTTCCAGATGCCTGTCCTCACCTTATCACATTATCTGTCCCATGAGCTTGAGACACTCGAGCCAGATTTTTTTACTTTCAAAAAGGACGGCTCAAAAAAAAGTGCGTGGCAGACAAGGACGTACCCATAAGGGTGGTTTGGGGTGTTCAAACCGCCCCGAAATCTGTGAAGAAATAAAAAAAATGTATGGAATTGTTATGAAATTTAACAGAATTCAAAAGAAACTTCCGTATCTTCTTGATATTTTATTTTATTAAAAACCTTCGTGTACCAAAACCATTTCCAAATTGCAATTTTGGCATTCGATATTGAGCTTCGAATATCACGGTTGACATTTAATTTAAAACGAAAAATATTGTGAAAGTCTATAGTTATTAGAAATTTTCTGTGAATCAAATGAAATCAGGGACGTACCCAGGAAGGGGGGTTTGGGGTGTTGAGCCCCCCGAAATTATGAAATTTAACAGAACTAAAAAGAAACCAGTATGTATTTTTTAATTGAAAACTTTCATGTATCAAACAAGAATATTACGCCAAATCATTCATAAAGGTTTTTTTCTCAATTAGATATCAACTATCGTTCTCAAATCAATAAAGACATGTACTTGAATAATATATTTCATTGCAGTTTGCGGTTTATTTGAAAAACAATAAGCAAGTCTTTTTTTGTCTTTAAAAAATACTTTTTTTTATGAAAATTCGAAAGGTTTATTTTGAACAAAAGAAAAACGATCTGTAGCTGTTGATTTTAATTTTGTTTTCATTTTAAAGGCTTTTTCTTCAGTATTCGTTAACCACTTTATTTTGAGTAACTTCCCGTGAACTATACCGTGTACCCCCAGTGAATTCCAAGTCAGCGACCTCAAAAAACCCTCTATACCAAGGTTTATACTGGTTCTATAGAATCTTGAAATTTCGGTCGCCATATTATATCCACCATTTTGAATTTGGAAATTTTTTTTTTTTTTTATTTTCTTTAATATTTTACATTTGTCAGTTAGACATTTAGTAACTATTTACACAATAAAAGGAAATATTTCAAATCATCGGCCATTGCCTTTGACGTTATCAAAATTATTTCTATACATTGATTTTCATAAGCATAGATTTACATAGAACATTTATTTATTTAAAATAATATAGTATACAGCTTATGTTTGCTGCGCTTTAAACCTTGTACGCAGATCAGACGGTTGGAATCGTTTGAGTCGTCGATGCGCAGATAGCTCTTGAAACTGTAATTTGTTAACCTCACTGAGTGAGAGGAATTTTTTTAGCTGATGCTTGCTATTTCTGTTGTGATTTCAGGAACTTGTAGGTCGCGATGCAAGTCGCTATTTGTCACGTACCATTCCGCATTTGCAGCTATTCGCAATATTTTTGATTGTTGGCTATGTTCGAGTTTTTTGCTGTGCCCCAAATTTGAACGCCATACACCCGGATTGGTTTTATTATTGATTTGTATATTAATAATTTATTTATGGTGGTAAGTTTTGAATTTTTTCCAATTAGTCAGTGTAGTTAACTCAGTTTGTATTTGATTTGATTTCTTTTCTTTAAGATGTGTTCCTTCCAATTCAGTTCGCTGTTGATGTGCATCCCCAGATATTTGGCATATTTTTTAATGGTAGCTCCCTTATTATTGATTTGTATCGGTGTAGCTTCGTATTTTGTTTTGGTGGTAAATATAACTTGTTCAGTTTTATCTTTGTTAATATGCATATTCCACGTTTCAAACCATCTCATTGTGTCATCTATGATTTTTTGTAGACAAATTTTTTAAAGACAAATCTGAAGCAAGTAGTATCGTCTGCGTATGTTGCTAATTGCGTATGTGGTAGGCTTGGCATTGGGATATCTGCTGTGAACAGAAGGTATAATATCGGCCCGGGTACACTTCACTGTGGTACACCTGCATTTATTGTGCATAGTGTAGAACATTCACAGTTGTGTTTTACGTAGATAGTTCAGTGGCAAGATATTTTTGAGCTTGTGTAATAGACCCACATGCCACTTTATCAAAAGCTTTTGCTACATCCAGAAATACTCCAACACAAAACTTCTTATTGTCCATATCATTTGAGATTTTATTTATGACTAGATGAATTTGTTGCACTGTAGTGTGCGGTTTCCTGAACCCAAACTGTTGATCTGGGATTGAGTTATTTTGGAGCAATATGGGTTCAAGCTGATCAAGGAGGAGTTTTTGAAACATTTTCGAGAATGCTGGTAAAAGACTAATAGGTTTCGGTATAGCAATTATCTGGGCCACTTTCCATACTTTTGGAAAATATTGAAGCCTCAGCATAGCATTAAACACATTCTACAGTTTTGTAATTCTTTGAACATTTCTACCGTTATAAGGCCAGGTGCTTTTTTTTATTTTGGTTCTTTTCTTGATGCAGTAAATAATTTCTTCTGTGCTTATGGGTTTTATGTGTGTTGTGCTGGGCATCTGAATATTGTTTTGCAGATAGAGAAGATTGCTATGGCTTGCGCTTGGTTAGTGAAAGTTTCTTCATAATAATCCGCCAGTACCGATGCCTGTTCCCCGTTAGTTTTTGCCCTGCTGCCATCTAATTTTTTTATTGCTGTTTTATATGCCGTAGAATGAGAAATGTGTTTTGCGGCTTTCCAGAGTGAATAATTAGTTGAGGCTGTAGGTGCGAGATTGAAGTATTTGCTCAATTCGTGATTTCCATTATTTTTAGTAGATTTTTGTGTTCTTTAATAATTGTGTTCGTAAATATGAACGCCACCTTATATAAATTTGTTAAATGTATGGGGCGCTGTTGTCTGTGGCGAAATCTGCTTTCAAGTATGGCGATCTCGGTTTTGCCGACGGCTTTTTGATATCATAAACATCACTCTCGATCGAGTACCATACGAAGCAGCAGCGGCCACAGCCAAGAAAAGCCGGTAAGAATTTCGGAAAAGATATATAAATATAAATAAAATACTAATTATAATTGGAAACGAATTTTCTGTTCTTATAATTTTTGAAATCGATTTCGAGAGTTATCGAAGAGTTCGCAGAATAACAAGGCCTGTGCCCATTTAAATTGAGTTTAGTTTTTTTTTTGCCTTCTGATGATCTTGTGTTTTACCATTTCTTTCATAGTTTCCTTTTTTCTTTAATTTTGTTTCTAATTATGTGCGAAGTAAATGATTTTAGTGATTTGGGAGTAGAGCAGGCAGCCGCCTCGATGTGAGTATCGTTAAAGAGTATTATGGAGCTTACGATTTTCTTTGGTGACATAAGATCCACCTGTATTCGAAATTTTGACTTTGTCTCGATAAGTATCCCAGTCTGTTTTATTGTTGTACAGTTTGTGACTTGTCTGTGTGAGTTTAGCCTCATTTGAATACTCTAGTATAAGTGGTGAGTGATCAGAAGACAGTTCAAGGTATGAGGCTATTTTAAGGTGAGTTCTTCAAATATTTTTATAAATGCAAAAGTCAATAAGATCGGATTTTTTTATTCATATCAGACGTTCGCCAGTGCTTATATGTTTGCAATTATTTGATTTGATTGTTTTCAGCAAGCTTTTACCTTTTGGATATGTTATTCTGGATCCCCATAATGTTTAGCATTGAAATCTCCGCCAGCAATGAAACTCCTAGTGATTTTATGAACTGATCGTATAGTGCTACAGTAATCGTATGTTTAGGAGAACAATATATAGCAGAAATTAGTAATAGCCCTTGTGTATCGCTAATAGTGATTGATGCAGATTGTATTTTTTATACCCTGCACACTAGTGTCCAAGGCAGAGCTGTGCGTGTACGATTACAGTAATCGTACTCAAAATATTTTGAGTACGATTACAAGTAATGGTACTCAAAAAATTTTGATTACCATTACTTGGAATCGTACTCAAAAAAGTTTGAGTACGATTACTTGTAATCGTATTAAAAATATTTTAAGTACGATTACTGTATTTTGATTACAATTACTGTAATCGTACTCAAAATTTTGATTACAACACTTTTTGAGTACGATTACAAGTAATTGATTAAAAATTTTTTTGAGTACGATTACATGTAATTGATTACAAAATTTTTTGAGTACGATTTCAAGTAATTGATTACAAAATTTTTTATTCCTTGATATTTATTGGATTAAGTATTACATTTTTATTTCGGTTCAACCTAATATGAAATATCAGAACTTAGTGAAATATAGAACAGTAAAATTTTAAAAAACATAACTTTTTTTTCATTTAACCGTGTGTACATACACAAAAACAATAAAAATTAAATAAAGTCTTTATTAGCTTTTAGCAAAACCAATTTTTCGAAATTATTGTCCAAATGTGCATGTTGTATATCCAGTTTTACTTACCAAATGGCTTTTGTCTATAACTAAAGCCTAACTGTTAGTAGCTTTTGTTTTCCAGAAAGAAGATAATCAGGTCAAAAAGAAATTAAAATGTAATAAGCTGTTATATATAGTATTACTTCTTCTTGATCCAATAGTAAAAGTAATCAAAAAATATGTAACTTGTAATCAAACTCTAAAAATTTTGTAATCAATTACTTGTAATCGTACTCAAAAAAATGTTGTAATCCATTACTTGTAATCGTACTCAAAAAGGGTTGAGTACAGTTACTTGTAATCGTACTAAAAAAAATTAAAATACGATTACTGTAATCGTACTCAAAAAAGTTTGAGTACGATTACTTGTAAAATATTTTGAGTACGATTACTTTAAAGTAATCGTACTCATATAATTTTAAGTACGATTACAAAGTAATCGTACTTTTTGTGTAATTGATTACAAAAGTAATCGATACCGCACAGCTCTGGTCCAAGGGTATATTGTTTTTGTCACACCGTTTGTAACGCCCATATTTAAAAAAACGATTTTTTTGCAATTACTTCTGTCCGTAAAAAATTATTTTATTTAACTGCGATCAGAAAAATTGTCAAAAATGGTAGTAAATCCAACTTCCGGCACCGATAACTCAGTCATTTTCAATCCGATATTTATCACCTTTTAATGCAATGGTTTCAATGGTTACCTTCAATCAAAATTATCGTTCTTGAAATATTCTCAAGTATGTGGAGCCATAACCCCAAATTTCGAAAATTCGCAAAATTTCGCGAACGGCCCCAAGGAAAAAAAAATAATTGTGATTTTCGTGTTCAGCGACCAAAAATTGGTTTAGAAACTAGTAAGAGAATTATCTTCGGTCTGACCGAAGCTAAAATACCCTGCACATGCGAGTACGATACATTCTGAGACCATATGTTAGTAATTTTATCGAAAATCGGTATTTTATTGATAGTTTTTCGATATTTTATTCATATTTTTTCGATATTTATCGAATTTTTATCTATTTTTTTTCGATAATTAATCGATTTTTTATTAATACTTTTTCGATAATTTATCGATTTTTTATCGATAATATATCGATTTTTTATCGGTAATATATCGATTTTGTATCGATAATATATCGATTTTTTATCGATAATTTATCGTTTTCTTATCGATTTTTTATCGAAAATTTTTCGATTTTTATCGATAGTTTTTCGATTTTTTATCGATAATTTTTCGATTTTTTTATCGACAATTTTTCGATTTTTTATCGATAATTTTTCGATAATTTATCGATAATTTTTCGATAATTTATCGATAATTTTCCAATATTTATCGATAATTTTAGTTTCCTGATCCATTTAAAAATGTTGTTCCAATTCCATTTCGTTCCGGTTTCATTTCCATTTCGTTCCCGACCTCATTTCCAACCCAATGCAAAAAACCGCATCCAAATCAGTTCAGTATTTCTCAAGATAAACGAAAATACTATAAAATTGGCGGCCATTTTGTATGGGAGGTGGGCATGGCTATTATCCGATGTTGCCCATTTTTAATGGCTTTTGAAAGAGTCTGTCAATGAGTGTAATTTGAGCTTAAAGCTCTTTGTCGTATAGGCGATCAGTTTTTCGAATGACCAAAAAGGTTTGTGAAGTACAGACGCGTAATTTTATGATGTTAAGGGTTATAAATAAATTCAAAGAAAAATCGTGTTACAGAAAAAGAACGTGGTTTAAGGTGCGAGAATTTCAGTAATGAGAAAAATTACTGTCAGCAAATAATGTCAAGGTAATGAAAGGTTTCATCAAATAGTCTATGCATTAATGTATCAAAAGAAATACGTAAAAAAACCTTATTTTTGAGTCCCCAATAGATTACTAGCTTTTGGACCATCTCAACCCGATATAAAAGTAAAAACTGCGGATTGAACTTTTAATCAATTCACTCATCTCAGACGGTCACTCACAATTTTAACATTAGGTCCAAGTTTTGAAAACGTAGGTTGTCACTACAAAAAATGTATTTAAAAGTGTTAAAATTTGGTTTTTAATAATATAGTTAGGAGATGATAAATTTAAGTCGACGTAAAGGTCATTATAATTTTTACAAATTTTTAAAAAGGGATTAAAGTTAAGGTAATTTAGTCTATACTTAAAAGGGATTAAAGTTAAGGTAATTTAGTCTATACTTAAAAGGGATTAAAGTTAAGGTAATTTAGTCTATACTTATTAAGTTTAGTGGGGACAAATGCTCTTGAACTTCTTAAAGGAACATTGAAGTTAATTCTGCTCAGCAAAAAAGGCGAGCTTTCTTCACCGTTAATAAGTTTAAGAAGTAACATTACATAGTTCTCCGGTTCTCCGGCTACTCAGTGTAGGAATATTCAATAATTTAAGTCGACTTTTATAACTTGGCAAATTTAAATAAGAACACCAATTAAAAGAATTAAGAGCAAATAAAAGAAATTGCTTTTGGACTGATTCCAAGTGCTTAATGTGTATCTCATAATAAGGGGACCAAATGTAAAAACCGAATTCAATAACAGGTCTAACTAACGATGTCAATAGAGTCTTAGTTATGCAAGGATCATTGAACTCTTTTGGCCACCTCTTAATGAAGCCTAGTACAGATCTAGATTTTTTAATGGTGTTGTTAATATGTATGACAAATGAAAGTTTATGATCCATAACAATACCTTAATCAACCACACTTAAAGGATTATAAAACAATGTATGAACTTAGTCCTTATGAGAACCTCGGTAAAAACACATAGATTTACACTTCTTCAAATTTAGAGACATGAGATTCATCTCACACCAAAAACCAAGGCTTGTCAAATCATCTTTTAGAAACCGATGACCCGTTATATCAGAAAATGGCATAAACAGTTTAACGTCATCAGCTTAAAAGAATCGAAGAATATTTTATTATTGATGATAAATCGTTGATAAAAATGTTAAATAGAATAGGACCTAAGTGACTTCCTTGAGGAGCACCAGACATAACATCAACAGATTCAGAAAGACGGTCTTTAAAAAGGATTCTCTGAGTTATATTTGTCAGGTAGGAACAAATCCATTTAACTTAAATCGTAGGCAAACCTCTCTAGGATAACTTTTTAATTAATAGAACATGATTGACCGTATCGAAAGCCTTGCTGAAATCCGTGTAGTTTGGAAACCACATCCAAAACCATCAAATACCTTAGTTGTAAATTCAAGAACGCTTGTAACTATAGAGCGACATTTGATAAATCCATATTGTTTAGTAGATAAAACTTGCGAAAGCGGGCATGATAACTGGTATGCAACTGAGTTTAGCAATACCTCTGTAATTTGTCACGTCATTCTCACTACCAGATTTATGTAAAGGTATTATGTATGACGATTTCAAAATATCAGGAAAGTACGAAAGTCGGAGGGACAAACTAAGGAGGTGATATAATGGAATATACAGAAATTCAGAACAGTTCTTTAAAATACAACTAGGAATAGTCCCAGCTTGGGTACAAAATTTTTCCGGTTCGTAAAGATCAGTTCAGGTTCAATAGTGGGAATAAAAATATCATAACTTTCTATTTTGACAGGATATTCGCTGCTGTCTCAATAAGTTTTTGAAGAAAAAGTTGATTTAAAAAAGTCAGAAAAGAAATTGGCAATATCAGTATCATTACCAGAAACGACCTCATTGTACTTACAAATTTACAAAATTTAAAACAACAATTTTTGTAGAGTTTATCTTTTACTTTTTTTAATTTAACTTCGTTAATCCAACAAAAGTTATAAAAAATTTAACTTCGTTAAATTGAAAAGTTAATTTCGTTGAAAAGTTACAAGTTAAATTAAATAGTTAAATTTTCTATAGAAAACAAAACAAAAAATTTTTTTTGACAAAAAACATAAACAAAATATTTTAACTACATTGAATTGAATGCCTGCACTCACAGACCCTTTTTTCGATCGGTTTCAGCCTTCTATATGAAAATTTGTTTTAAATAGAAATTTTTATCAACAGCGAAATTTCGTGTATGAAACAATTTACTTATATTCATATAAAGGCGTACAAATTTTATTAGAATAAATGAATAAATGAAACGAATGAAGTTTGGTTAAAAACAAATATCACAGGCCACAATGGCGCTCTCAGTTTTTCGCCATTTTGAGAAATGGAAAATGCGATGTAAAGATCCCGACGATATAAACCATACATAAAAAAGAATATAAAATTCTTCGAAATATATCGGCGTATTTAATTGTTTTGTGAACAAATTTTTAAATTAAATCTATCAGTTCAAAAATAGTATGAATTCCTAAATTTTACTTTTTTTTTTGCATATAATAATAAAAAAATTTTTTTGTTTCAAAGTTAACTAAACTAGCATCGAAGAAATTTAACTTAACTAAATGAAAAAGTTAATGGTTTTCGAAATTAACTGAAACGTTAAAAGTTAACCAAAAATTTAACTTCGTTAATTAACTATTAACTAATTAACTGATTAATGCCCAGCTTTGCTACTTTGTGACCGTTTTCGCTGAGTTCATTTTTAATGTTTTCTTTGTCTGCAGAGTAATGCATGTTGCGTCACTAATTGGAATACTCTTTGCTCCTTTGTCTTATAAGTGTAGTGTTGTGTATTTTTTCCTTTAACATTTTTATTGTCGATGAGTAGCTTGTTGGGTCGAAAGGTTGGATTTTTATTTCATCACAATATATAAAATCCCATTGTTTGTCCGTCCGGATGTCCGGATATCTGCCTCAACCTTCCAGAGGACACCAGTGGACCTAGAGAGCTGAAATTTTACACATATTCCCTAGGCACCCGTGGCTTCAGACTCTCGAGCCGGGTTTTTGATTTTCCAAAAGGGGCGTGGCAGTTTTGCAAAAATGGGCGTATCAGATATAGTAGCTCTCCTGAAGCCACCAGTGGACCTAGGAAGCTGCAATTGCACATATATATTCTGTGAGACCATGGCTAGAGATTCCAGAACAAGATTTTGGATTTTTCCTAAAGGGGGCGTGGCAATTAGAAAAGTGGGCGGATTGTGGAAAGTTGGCTCTGCTGAAGCAAATAGTGGAGTTTGAGAGTGGAAATCTCACACACAGATTCCCGAGACGGATTTTTTGAAAAAGCCGCGTGGCAATGGGCGTTTTCAATGATGGTCCGTGCGAAGTCACTGGTGATTTACTAGTTGTTAAATATAACTCTAAGTTGTATTGGTTTGAAGTATCATTTAAAGCTTTGCTCAATGTATTTATGTATTTGACTCCTTGCACATATATCGGCGGAGGTTTGACCCGCTTTGGGGACTTCAAAGGCTACTTTGGCTTGCACTGTTTTCAATGATTTTATCAGTAGGAACTTCTCGTATATCATCTGCCTCATCGTCAGTAGAAAGCAGTTCATATCGGTATTCGGAAATAGGTTGGCTTAGCCAGTAGGATTTCAAGGTTTTTTGTGTCTTAGATTTGAATTTATTGTATTTATTGATTGGCGTCTCTCTTGTTGTGGACATTTTTGACACTTTTGCTTTGTGCTACTTGGTTTTATTTAATTTTTGCATTATGCGTTGTAATTGTTTTCAACAGATGTCAAGAAAAAAATTTCGGGGGGGGTTTTCACAAATTTTTTTTTTACCTCTACTGAAGAAAGAAACTAGAAAACGCATTTTTCAAAATAAATTTTTTGATTTTTCATAAAAAAAGGTGTAATAAAAAAATTTGAAAAAAATCCTGAAGTGGAGTTTATGAGAAAAGGATTTATTCTAAAATGTATTGTGTTCATATATTTCGGGGGGGGGCCTACAGCCCTCAAAACCCCCCCTTTATGGGTACGTCCCTGCTTTCATTTTAAACACACTTTCATTTGATTCACAGGAAATTTTGAATAACTTTAAACTTTCACAAGCTGTTTCACTTTGATGTAAATGTAAACCGTGATATTTGAAGCTTAATAACAAATGCTAAAACTGGAATTTTTCCAGTTTTTGGTACACGAAAGTTTTTAATACAATAAAATATCCAGGAGATACGGAACTTTCTCTTAAATTCTTTTAAATTTCATAACTATTCCATACATTTTTCTATTACTTCATAGATTTCGGGGGGGGGGTTCGAACACCCCAAACCCCCCCCTGGTTACTTCCCTGGTCTATTTCGCAATATTTGTTGTTCAAGCATTGTTTCGCACATAAAAACGACTCAAAGTACGGAGCAAATTGAAGGCACGTCCACACTGATTACCTTTTAAATGTAATAATGATGAAATTTTGATGGATCTTGAAATTTCAGTCGTCATATTGGATCCACCATTTTGAATTTGGAAATTTGAATACCAAATTCGAAATCAGCGACCCCAAAAAACCCCCCTATACCAAGTTTCGTAAATATCAAATGAGAATAAGGAATTTCGGCCGGCATATTGGATCCGCCATTTTGATCTTGTTGTAGTACTCGAGTCCACCTTTCTGAAGCATTCACTTTCAGCAAAATCGGTCCGCCCAGAGCCGGAGTTATTGTATTTTTATTAAACCATTTCAAATTTACTGTTTTAGTTGTAGGTGGCGAACGGTGGGAGAATTGAGTAAGCTCGAGTACATTAACTTCGCTCCAGACGGATATATGATATTCAGTTTGAAGCGATCCGCAAAATATGCTGAGACGACACATTGCAGTGGTGCCGGTGCACTGCCACCAAGATATGCTGAGACAGCAATCTCCAGCGATAGCGAAGCATTGAAATAGGCTAAGTCTACTCATCATTATTTAGAGTATATAAGAAACCAATATTTAATCAATAAAGTAGTCTTCTTTTATTCGTACTTCTGGTCAGGTGTCTCAGATAATTAATAGATTCCTATCCGTCACACCAGGTTCAAGTGCCTGTGTGACATCCAAGCTTGAAATCCAACATTTGGTGACCCCGAAGAGCACTCTCCTAAGAAGTGTGATGCACACATTGGATCCCACTACAGAAGTCCTTGACGCAGCGGCATACATTCAACGACTCACCGTCAGAAGGTGGAACGCAGATAGCTAACCATGACAACACTTGATGACATCGTAACAAAACAAGATGACAACGGAATCAGCCTACAGAAGGCTATTCAAAATTACAAAAAAATCTCCAAAGGACAGGAAAACCCTTGAGTACACCCAGAGAAAAAATCGTGTTAAATTAACCAATTTTTAACCAATTTTGTGGTTAATATTTTTCAAACCGATTTTTCAGGTTGTTTTAACAAGATGCTATTGTTAAAAATGACACTCTCCTATATGTGTACGTGTACGTGTGAAGAGGTTTGTTGATGAACTGGGAAAACTGGTAAATATGCGTTCATTCAAATCATTGCCGGTAGCTCAGGGGTTAGGCAGTCGGCCTCATAAACGGAAGTACGGGGATCGAATCCCCGTTCCGGAAAAAGTTTTTTAATTTAATTTCTTTTTATAAAATTGTAAACCACAGTTCCTTCTTTATTTACCATTCTTTAACTTATTTTCAAATTAACATTACCATTTCAAATAGATACCTTTTTACACTGAACTGGATTTGAACGCCGGACCTTCAGATCTTGAGTTTACCACTTTACCCTCTGTGCTACTGCGCTTCATAAATTCATGTCGTCCAAAGACCAAGCTGAATTTGAAATCTAAAAATTTCTATTTAAAAAACTTTTTTCAACTCAGACGAGATTTGAACACGGGACCTAATGTTTATAAGTTCCGCATCTACACGCTGTGCCACTGAGCTTCTTTCGTTCAGTTCGACAAAAACAAATTTGTTTTGAAATTCAAAAATTTCTTCTGTTTATTTTCAAATTTTCCATTTGACAGAATGGTCGAATATATTTTGATTTTCGAAAAAAAAAATTCTCATTTGTGTGAATGTGTGCGTTTTGCTTCGATTTTTGTCAATGTAGTTGTAGTTTTTTTGGAATTGTTTGCGTACAAATGTTTTTCATGTTAATATAACATGAATAGTGTTAATTAAAATACATGAAGATTTCTCTGGGTGTATGTTACAACGAAGGGTAAAGAAATCGATGAGCTATGGTGGACACTCGAACGAGCGGACAACATCATTCGAAGAGATCCGAGGGTTACCGAAGAGCATCCATACATCATCAAGGATCTTTACACAGTCTTAGGTGCTAAATATAACGGAGTACGAGAAGGCATCAACGCCAGTATTCAATTGCTGACAAACACAGCGACTACTTCTGGTGGCGCATCGAATGATCCTGGTGGCGCATCGACTTTTCCTGGCGGCGTTATCCGAACTTGGCGGCTCAGTAACCGACCGCGCAGCTGTTGGATAAACATCCAAAGACATTGCACAACCATATTTTAAAACAAATGAAAATAATCTGCATTGTGCAACGTATGTTGAAGGAAGTCCTGAATGACAACTCAGTACATTCAAGTCAGTACTACGCCATCAAACGTCAATTGATTGAGCACCACTGGAATGCAGTTCAAGGCTGGCATAACAAGATTTTGGACTCTCTCCACCACTTGGAATCGGCGGAATAGGATCTAGATGCATATTTGGAAGTTGAAGCATGTATCAACAACAAAATGATCCAAATTCATGAGATGGAAGTTCAAGCTATACCCGCAACTCAATCAACAAGTAATCGACAACAATTGCCAAACGTGACTCCCACAATTCGATGGTGATTACCTCAAGTGGCGGCAATTTTACGACATATTCAGCGAAATGATTCACAAAAATCCACTACCCAACATACCAAAAATGTGGTATCTAAAAACAAATCTGACTGGAGAAGCGGAAAAGCTCATTCGCCACCTGCCTCTCACTGCAAATAGCTACAGCTTGGACAATGCTCCAGGAGCGCTACAACAACAGGACAAGGCAAGCAGTCATCAGACTCTTCATCGGTGGCAGATCTTAAAGGTCTGCATGACACAACACGCGAGAGTTTAATGGCACTGGGTAATCTGGGTATAAACACAACAACCTGGAACACAATGCTTGTACACATTTTAATCAAAAAATTGGACAAGACTACTCATATGTTATATGAACAGTCCTTAGCAAATCCAAGGAAACTGCCGTCGTTAATTCACTTTTTGAAATTTTTGGAAATGCGATTTCAGTCGTTAGAGGCGGTAGGTCAGAAGGACAGACCGGCTTCAGCAAGAGCATTCACGTCAGTGGTTACATCAGACCAGAAGGACAAAAAATGCAGCTCATGCAGTGACAAGTGGCATCCGCTATACGCATGCCCACCATTCATGCAACTCACTGTCACAAAGCGCCTACAATTCTTGAAGGCACTCCATCTTTGCATCAATTGTTTAAAATCGGGTCATTTCGGAAGAAACTGTATGTCAAGGAAATGCACGAAATGTGACCAGAAACACAATACACTGGTTCATTTCGATAACAGTAGAAACCACACACAAGGGCCGCATGTTCAAAATACATCGCCTGATGGCACAGCGCAAAATTCCGTTACAACGGCAGCATCAACCACAGATAACAGCAAGAACTATGTTCTTCTCGGCACCGAAATGGTGAAACTCATCGCCAATAATTGTCGCTCCATAGAATGCAGAGCAATTTTGGATTGAAAGGACGGCCAAACAACTGGAATTGTCCTTAAAGCCATCGGCAATGCGCATTGAAGGCATCGGCAACGGAAAAATGGATGTACGCAGTAGCGTGAATGTAAACTTAGAGTCAATAATTCACGGGTATTCTACTCGCCTGGAAGCCTTCATTTTACCTCACATCATATCTCAACAGCCAATGCAGCACGTGAGCACTTCATTAATATATTAATTGGGCCAACCTATTGGCATCGGGGCAAATGTAGTTAAAAAATGGACTCCTCATTCTTCAAAACGCCGTTTTCAGATGGATACTCGCTGGAAAAGTAGCCGACAGCATATCATATGAAGCAACATGCGGAGTGTGCACTAACGATGACGATGATCTAGGCGTCAAAATTGAAAAATTGTGTCAATTCGAAGAAGTGCATCGAAATCGCAAGGTGCTCACAACAGCCGAACAAAACTGCGAAACTCATTTTGCATTAAACACCATCAGAACCAGAGAAGGGCGGTTTATGGTCAAGCTTCCATTTGCAGATAACACGTACGCACTAGGTGACTCGAAACAAATCGCTATCAATCGATTTCATTCACTGGAGCGACGCCTTGGCAAAGATCTCAACTTAAAGGCACAATACGCAGCATTTATGAACGAATATGAGGCATTGGGCCACATGACATGCATTGATAAGAGCAGCGTATCATCGCCATGCTACTTCATCCCTCACCATTGCGTTACGAGGCCCGACAGCAGCACTACAAAGTTAAGAGATGTTTTCGATGCATCAGCAAAAACATCGACCGGCATCGCACTCAACGACTTAATGTACACCGGACCACCAAATCAGAGCGAGCTATTCTCAATCTTGCAATGTTTTCGGTGGCCAAGGTTCGCATTTACATCCGATATTCAAAAGATGTACAGACAAATACTTGTCAATGAGGAAGACCGGCGGTACCAGCTAATATTATGGAGGAAGGACGCAGGTGAAGACTTACAGTACTACCAACTCAATACCGTAACATATGGAACTCGTTCAGCCAAGTAAGTTCCACAAAATGCCTGCAACAATTAGGCCTGCAACGTAGCAATGAAAACAGCAATCAGAGCGGACCCGGAGACGTTTGCCAAAATGTACACCGCTTGCCTCAATGAAGGTACTTTCCCTTTCTTCTGGAAGTATCAGAAGCTGGTGCTATTACTGAAACCTGGAAAGCAGCCCGACCAGCCAACGGCGTATCGTCCGCTGTGTGTGCTCGACCGGGGATGATGGTGATAATTAAAGAAGATAACTGTACACCTCTTGAATGGCAGTTGGGTAGACATTATAATCACAGATCAATCTCATGACCATGATGGCAATCTTGTTCGTTTTACCAATAGTGTTGTGCAGTCCAATAAAAATCGAAAAATTTAACCCAACAGCAGGGATTCATTTTGAACATGTTGGATCCACTAACATTGTTATGAACGAATGGAATATAATCACTTACTATGATCTACAGCCACTGATGACTTAAATTCAATCTCTCGTGAACGGTACAAAAGTAATGCACCACTAGGGATTGCAACACCGGTATTACCGAAACCGGGATTCCGGACAAAAATCCAATACCAATAGGAAATACCCAATACCGGTATTTCGGTATTACAAAAATCTATACAGGGTGGCCAATAATAATTGTAGTAGTTCTCATTTATGTGTCTAGCAATGAAGGAAAACGCGGAACGATTTGAACTAATTCATTAATTTATTATTGTTATAATGTTATGAATCAAAAATAAAATACATTGATTACTTTAGTTTTTAGTGATATAAAATTTACCTAAAGTTATTGGCCACCCAGTATAAAAATTACTAAGATATGTGAAAAATAATATGAAATATTGGAAAAAACTTATAATTTATTATACTTTTATCGAAAATATATTTATCGATAACTAATTAATATTGTGTATCACTAACGACTAGAGCCCGACCGAGAAGCATTTTCAGGCCGAAGCCGAAGCCGATGCCGAAGGTCAATTGGCAGCCTATTACTTCGGCCGACGCCGAAGGGCTATACCGTAGCCGAAGCCGATACTTAAATAAAAAAACCATTAAAAACTTGTTTTTTCGTGTATTTTCATTCAAATTCGAATGTATAAATACACATTTAGTTTTTTAAGGAACTAAAATTTTATTTAAACAAATAATAAAAGTAACCAAAATAATTCACAAACAAATTTGGGCCTCCTTGGTCAAAACTAACAGCAGATTTTTTTAAAATCATTTTTTAAGGACTCCCCAAATCCGTCAGGTGATGGGCAAAGGATGTTCTAGTTGATGGTAAATACCACCTTGGAAGCTTTGAACTTTAAATGTAAAATTTTACCAAAATCGGTCCCGGATTTGAGCACCAGAACTACTTTTCATATATGTTGGCGCAGCAATTTGGGCAAAAGGTAGACTCCTTCCGTGAGCCTCCTACCCCTATATTTGAAATTTCATACAGTTTACCAGGACTCCTTTTAACATAGACATCAGGGCGAGTATTAAGCTTTCAAATCTATATTTGAAATTCAGTAATCCACCCAGAAAATGTCCTAGGATGTACTTTGTGTCAGCTGTAACCCCGTGCCACGCAATTTGAGGCGAGATTCACTCAATATTCGATGATAAATCTTAATCATATTTTATTGTTTTGTGGTCCTCTTATGTCCCATTGAAAATTCCATCAATTACACAATTTTACATTCAAGTCTCAAGAAAATTAGTAAGACCGTTTAGATGTGATGTGGGCTAGAAAACCGTATCGTAAAAAAATTAGTTTTGGTTTTCGGTGTCACAAAAATAAGAAAAAAATTTTAAAAACTTCGGCCAAAACTTCGGCCAATTTTTGAAAAAACCGAAGCCGAAGCCAAATGTGCATTTTCGGCCGATAACGGCCGAAGCCGATGCCGAAGCCGATTAATCGGTCGGGCTCTACTAACGACACATTTTAAAAGTAAAATTTAATAAATGTTTATATTAATTTATAATAACTTACTATAGTAAGTATATATACAAATGTAAACTTAAATATCTCTGTGTTTATTTTCTTTGTTTATCCTATATTTTTTGTTATACATTCGAACTTCCCTATAATAAATTCGCAAGGGACCAGAAAACTACTTCATTATATAGAAACTTCATTATACAGAAGTTCACTTCCATATATTGAAATCACACGGGGCTAGAAAATACCTTCATTGCATAGAAACTTCATTATATAGAAGTTCACTTTAGAGTAACTCTACTGTATTTTTATTTAAATAAAAGTTAATTGAGTTTTATAAACTGAAATTTATTTTATCACATAGAATACCGGTTTTGAAACCGGGATCCCGGTTTTGATGAAAGTCAATACCGAAATGTGCTCCGGTATTGCGATCCCTATGCACCACTTATGTCAACAACTTCGGCAAAAAACACTCTGTGAGGAACTGGTTTTACAATTCCAACATACCGAATCCGAACTCCGCCTGGAAAACAGCTTGTTCAAAATACTTATGAACACTTTTACATTTCTAATATTATCTATAATTATCGCTAGTAATAAAAAATGTCAAACAGAAGATGTGTCTCACACATCATAACCTATGTTTAGTAACACTCAGTTTGAGTTGAGGCTGTGTGGCCATTTACAATTCTAATGTATTCTATTATTGTCGCTAGTAAGAAAAGTACACACACAAGTAATAAATAGTTTATAGCCTGTGCGGGGGTTGCTTATCGTGCCTCTGCTGATAATATTCTAATTCTGTCTAGTTTAAGTGATTTTTTGTGCCTATATATTTAGGTGCTTTATAATAAAATCAGTACCTTACAAATAGTCAAACGACGCGAACATCAGTTCGTGGGATGGTCCTTCGAACCTTCCAGTATCATACAAATACTCAATTCGAGAGTATCTCAGAAGTACTCGAAACGATTAGATCGTTGTATCTTTTTGGTGGTATAGAAAGGCCAAAGCGAGTTGAAATATATTCGTGCATTGGTCCTTCGAGGAAACGAGCTAGTGAAATTGGAAACACAGTCGTTGTAAAATTTTTAAAATTGTCTAAAACGCTAAAGTGCGAACGAAATTTAAAAATTTTATATAAGTGGCGTTTCTCACGGCCTAAACAGTGAGAGAAGCGTAACCGAGGTTTTAACATCGGAACAGTGAAATATTTTAAAATTTTACACCACCATATTTAAACTACACAAGATGTTTGAATGTGACACACCACACATGAGGATATTCCTTAGGAGAACAGAACAACAGTGTTGGAACATACAAAAAGAATTAACATATGGCATGGCCTACGTGGACGACGACATAATTGCTTACAAAAAAAAAGTCACCGATGAATATTTCAAAGGTTTTTCAAGAAAATTGTACTCGCTCGATACAAGCGAAAAGCTCGCATATGCTATTGGATCATCATTTAAATGCTAGGCGGAATACACCATTCACAATGGTGATGAAAAGCAGGAAGATGTGAATGCAGCTGAGAAATCTGTAGATAGCGCGACGGAAGGCGACAAACGGTGGAATGAAACCGAATGCTATGAAGAGCGCGAGTTGATACTAGAAAAATACGGTGTCGAAGAAGGAGCCAGCGTCGAGAGGGAGAGTCGTATTCCGGAAGAGGACAATGGCGACAACAAGTTGGTTAGCGAGGGTGAGAGCTACATGGACATTCAAGCTATTGTGGAAGACGTTCCATTTCTAGAACATAGGCCAACAACCACAAATTGAGAACACATTTTCTGGTAAAATCCTACAACGCAGATGTTATCGTGAGAGCAAGGAACGAGGTTGTTGTTGTAGCCGCTGAAATTGTACAGCTGGGTCCTTGCATGGAGTTTGTTATTTTTTTGTGATGTTAAGTCCCAGAAATTGAGCTGCCTCTGTGGGGCGTCTCCAGAGCGCATTCCTAGGCGGAAACTATGAAGGAGGACGTCGGTACCGTGAAGCATGGTGCGCACAAAAAAATGCATAATATCGACGAAGCATCTGGATCCAGTCAGCACAAAAAATGAAATACGTATTTTAAATTCTGAAGGAAAATTAATTCCACAAATTAAAAGTCACCGTTGGAAATGATGGAAACGTTGGAAAGATAAAATTGTCAGAATTTTCTGCAAAAAGCAAACAGTCAAAGGGAATATCTTGATGGAAGCAGCTACGGTCATTTCGTATCAACACCGCATCTTTGACGAAGGAAATGGAAAGCTTATCCAAGCATCCCATAAAAACCTCTGGGATCGGTTGTCATCAATCACACCAAGGAAATTGATCAACTGAAGAAGGAAACTGCACTCGGATAACATCAGCGAGCATACTTTTTTGTTCTGGTAGTTTTGCTTATTATAATAGCTATAGTTATCGTAAGAAAAATTATTGTCAAGAGATTGATTGCATTTATCGTATTTTCTATTCCCCGGCAGAACGTTCAAAATACTTATGAACACTTTACATTACAGCTATCGTCTTTTCTGTCCCCCGGCAGAATGTTCCAAATACTTATGAACACTTTTACATTTCTAATATTATCTATAATTATCGCAAGTAATAAAAAATGTCAAACAGAAGATGTGTCTCACACATCATAATCTATGTTTACTAACACTCAGTTTGAGTTGAGGCTGTGTGGCCATTTACAATTCTAATGTATTCTATTATTGTCGCTATTAAGAAAAGTACACACGCAAGTAATAAATAGTTTATAGCCTGTGCGGGGATCGCTTATCGTGCCTCTGCTGATAATATTCTAATTCTGTCTAGTTCTAACAGAATTTTTGTGACTATATATTTAGGTGTTTTATTAAAATAAAATCAGTACCTTACAAATACTCAAACGAAGCGAACATCAGTTCGTGAACAGCTTGTTGTCATCTCACCGCCAAAAGAGAGGAGCAATCAATGTTGTAGGAAATGTTGCTAATTCTTTATTTGGTGTATTGGATTCCGAGTATGCAGACAAAATGACGGGAACGATCACAGCAATTCAGTCTAACGAAGAATACCTCCTTAAATTATTAAAAAACCAGACATCTAGCATCAACTCCACCATCAACATCATCAAACGCGACCAGAGCACGGCCATGAAGGCTTTTAAGAATTTTGATATTAAATTAACTTTTTTTTTTTTTTTTTATATTGCAATTTATTTATTGAATCATCTAAATAAGTTATTTTAGATCTAACAATAAGATTTCAGAAAGGATTTCAAAATTTCACTTAATTCTATACTATGTTTAGTTCTGCCCTTCTTACATTGAGTTGGGCATGATATGTCTAATATATGGGGAATAAATTAGTTTCGCTTAAGACGTGAGGGATTCAGCGGTCTTAGCAGGTTTCTAGCTAGAATGTTTGGGTGAAACATGAGCTTCTGCTTGAACTTCGTGGTGAATTTCGGGATTTCGTCTTTTACTTCCAGTATATTCAGGTCTCTGTGGATGTTAGTGTTTTTTATATACCAAGGGGCACTGGCAATTTGTCTCAGGATTTTAGATTAGACTCTCTGGAGTTTTTCCACGTTCGAGGGAGAAGCAGTGCCCCAGAGCTCAATTCCATATGTCCATATGGGTTTTATTATACTTTTGTATATTTGAACTTTGTATGTGAGATTTAGCTTAGATGCCTTTGAGATTAGCCAATTCAGTTCCAACTGTTTTAGTTTAATCTGGGTGATTTTGGATTGAATGTGCTTATGCCATGTGAGTCGGCAATCGAGGTGCATTCCAAGATACTTTGTTTCGGAACTTTCAGGGACAACTTGGCCGTTTATCTTCAGAGCAGGGCAAGTGCCCCTTCTTAGACTGAAGGTTAAGTGACAGCATTTGGATTCGTTGACTTTGATTTTCCATCGTGATAGCCAATTACTTAGAGTGTCCAAGTGTTTTTGCACGTAAAGAGTTGCAATGTCTGGGTTTGAGTGAGAGCACAGGATAGCAGTGTCGTCAGCAAAAGTCGATGTAAGAGTTCTTTCGCTTTTGGGCATATCTGCAGTATAGAGAATATATAGCAGGGGCGCAAGGACACTGCCTTGAGGTACTCCGGCCAGTATTTCGTATTTTCGGGAGACAAAGCTTTTATATTTTACTACAAAGTTTCTATTCGTGAGATAGTTTTTAAGTAGGCAGTGCATATTAGCTGTAATTTGTAAATAAGTCCTTCGTGTCAGACTTTATCGAAGGCCTGGGTGATATCGAGGAAAACAGCGGAGCAGTACTGTTTTTTTTTCAAAAATGCTTTTTATTGAGTCTACAATACGGTGCACTTGTTCGATAGTGCCATGCTTTTCGCGGAAGCCAAACTGGTGATCCGGAATCACTTGTTTTTCTGTAATTTTGGGTAAAATCAATTTTATTAGAAGTTTTTCGAAGAGTTTCGATAACACAGAGAGCAAACTTATGGGGCGGTATGAAGTCACATTGTTGGGATTTTTTCCAGGTTAGGGAATCATTGTAACTTGAGAAAGTTTCCAATCACACACAAAAAAAAAAGTAGGTAAATCTAACCAAAAAAGACGATTAAAAATGCAGCAACCAAGAAACGTTGTAAATGGAACCGACTCAAAGTTGTTGGCGTACAATCAAATTTTGTTGGCGTACAATTAAAAATTGTTCGTATATTACTTTATGGAAGACAGAGAAAGCAATTATCCAATTGAGCGAAAAAATAAATAGATACATATTAGAAAAAGAATGGAAAAAAAAGATAGCTGATGTGTTTGGTATTTCTGTAGATGTGTTGTATTGAAATATATTTATGAAGCTTAAATTAATTTAATGTAAGCCCAAGACTTTAAAAACGAGATAATTTACGTTTCGTACACAAATTTGTCGGGCAACATCATTTCTACTGCGAATATATATAATATTCATTACTTAGAACTAACGCGCTTCCACAAAACGCAATATTTTAATATTTCATCAAGTTTACAATAATATTGTAATATTGAAATTAATGTTTTCCCTGGAAAAAACGAGCTGAAAAACATTCTGCACAATTTTTAAAATCGTAATATCACAATATTTGTTAATAATGAATTATAACATAGTCATAATTTGATTTTAAAAATTGTTTTCGAAATATCAAAAATGTAAAATGTAAACAAATTGGACGCCATCTTCTAGTGCTGCGATTTTTTTGTATTCGATACAACCGGATACTTTCTTGTGAATACTTAATAATTTTTACGATAATTTTCATTCAATTTTGATTTGAAATTAAATCTCTGAGTAAAGTAAATGCACGTAGCAATTGCTCTAAGACGTTTTTATTATTACGACCCAACAATTTTCATACAAACTTCCCTAAAATACCAATAATAGTATCGCATACTAATGGAACCAAGTACTTCATGAGTCAAGTGTCGAATATAAATTATTCATATATTATGCAGCACTTGTTGCTTTGAGAGCGAAAACGAGACAGCCATATATAATAATTTTTCTCTCTTGTATTAAATGTCATGCTGTTTCAGAATTATGAAATATTTGCGGCATGGTTGCATTTCTGCATCGAGCGATGACATTGCGAATCATATGCCGAAATACGACCATGCTGGCAAATCATTTAACAATTTTTTGACGATTAGATTAACCACAACAATTGTAATTGTTTTTTGTGTTTTCCATATAAAATAAAAAATTGTTTTTTTACAACGTTTTTTGGTTAGATTAACCTATCTTTTTTTTTCTGTGCATCTGGGTAGTGACATGTTCTAAGAATTGCGTTAAATATGTGCAATAAATGGGTTATTGCAACTGATGGCAGTTCTTTTATCATTGTGGGCGTTATCAAGTCCGGTTCTGGTGTTTTTTTGGATCCAGGCATTTATTTATTGCCTCCATAAGTTCATTTTTCTTAATCGCGACTGTGCAGGAGTTATTGAGTGGTATTAATGTTGGTAATGGGATATCACCAGTTGTCTCGTTCGGGGTGAATACGGTTTTTAGGTGGTTGGCAAAAGCAGCACCTTTTTCTGCATCGTTTCTGTTTCCGTTTGGCAGCCGAATGGGAGGTTCTGCCAGTACCGGTTTTTTCATATTTTTAGCAGCTCGCCAGACAGAATAATTTGTTTATATTGTGGGTGCGAGATGTTCAACGAGTTGTTGAAAGTGTCTTTCAGATTTCCACTTAAGCTGTTTTTGTAGATTTTGAGTGATATCTTTTAACTGTTTTTTCAAAGTGGGCGATCTGAGATTTTGCCATTCACGACGTATTTTTCTTTTATTTTTTAGAAGCTGCTCTATATGTTTTGGAGTACATTTTGTATAGCTGGGAATTGAGCTATTTTGGATTTGGGCGGGAGTGGCCGCTGCAGCTGCTTGGGAAAGCAGAAGTGTGAATTCACTAACAGCTGTGCTTATTTCGTTTTTCGTTTTTAGTGACACATTAGGGTTAATGAGAGAGCTTATATACTTCCGATATTTGAGCCAGTTTGTGAGTTTACTAGTCAATTCATCTGGTGGGTTGACCTCAGAGCTTGGGGTGTACCTTATTGTGATAATAGTAGGCGTATGGTCTGATGAGAGATCTAGAGAAGATTCTATAGTCAATTGGCTCCTTTTCACAGTTTTAAATACTGCAAAGTCAATGACGTCGGGAGTTTTTCGACTGTCAGTTGGCCAATATGTTGGAGTGCCAGAGGAGACAACGTCAAGGCCGAGTCTGTTGACAGAGTTCAACAGGAGCCCCAATATCTGTGTTTGTCGTTGAAGTCGCCGGCAACAAGAAACTTTGGTCCAAGAGAATGCAAAAAAGTCTGGAATTGTTGCTCAGTTATTTTGTGTCTGGGCGGGCAGTATATTGCTGTTAATGTTAGGCCTTTTAAGTATTCATCGAGAGAAATACTTGTCGCTTGAATATATTCTGTGCAATAATTCTGTAGAGCATAATGCTTTATTCGACTTTTAATGAGAATGGCGGAACCACCTCTAGCGTTTCCGCTTGGATGCTTTGTGTCATAGACTCTATATCCAGGTAGATTGAAAAAGTGTTTTTCAGTGAAGTGAGTTTCAGAAATTAGCATAACGTCTATGCTGGACTCTTTCAAGAACTCGAGAAGTTCTAGTTTGTGAAGACACAGGCCGTTTGCATTCCAAAATGATATTTTTAAACCATTCATGGTTTAGACATGAGATGTTGTAGTATAAGACTTTTGATTTTTAATCATTTCTTGCATCATATTTTGCATACCAGACATAAATTGGGACATGTTTTGCATGAACATTTGTAGAGTTTGTTCAAGGCTACTACTAGGAGGAGCAGTTTGAATATTTACTGGGACAGAGCCACCGCTTTTTAAGGCGTTGGCGTAGGAAACACCTTGTTGACTAGTGGTGTTTACAAAAGGTTTACCATCGGGTTGTGGAGGAAAATTTGTGTTTTTCCTTGTTTCCTGTTTTTGAGTCGAGTTTACCGTCTTATTTAAAAAACTGCGCAGCCTCTATAGTTGGCAGTGTGATTGCCCCCACAATTACTACATTTTTTAATAGTTGAATCTTCTTTTAATTTTGTACACATACCTGTTCCGTGAAGATCTCCAAAAATTACGCACACGCTGGGAAGTGAGCAGTATGACTTTGTGTGGCCATATTCTTGGAAGTTATGACACTGAATCGGTCCACGGCGCTTGTGGGGTTCTTCAATTGTAATTCTGCGGTGCAAGAGATATCGCAGAGAGTATATTGGGTGTGGTTCACCTTTTTTAAAAGTTTTTGAGTCGAACTCTAGTTCCAAACAGAATAGGGGTTATGGGACTTTGCTTCGATTTTGTATATTGAATACTGACTTTACTTCAAAGCTTTCATGGGTTAGAGCACTTTTGATTTCGTCACATTCTACGAAAGATTCAATAGCTTTCAGTACGACTGAGAGGCCTTTTGAACTGGTAAGTGTAGTAGCTCTTTTTGAGTTTATCAAAGAGATTGATCATTTCCCTAAAGTTTGGCTCACTATAAATTTGGATTTTCGTTTCATTTATTTTTCCCTTTAGGATGGAAATGAAAGGGAAACTATTATCACCAATGTGTTTGGTAATTTCTTTTATGAGCGAATTAGATCGCTCGCGTAGATATATAGGAGGGGGTTTTTGCGTTTTCGGCTTGGGGACAGAATTTTTTTGTTCAGTAAGAATCGCAAATCTATTTTGCCCAAGCTCAAGAGACGGTTTATTGGGATTCGTCTTTTGAATCTTATTTCCATTAGAGGGGGACGAAAGACCTCGCTTTGGAAAGTAAATATCAATACCTTTTTGCTTTGTAGGCAATGTGCTGGGTTGATCTGTAAGGCGGGTATTGACCTTTGCCCTGCCGTTAGCGACAATGGTAGAACGACTAATTGTATCATTTACATCAGTCACGGGGGTGATGCAGAGGGGGATTTGAATGTATTTACTTGCGGTATCTATAAGAGAAATAGCTGATACAGAGTTACCTGAGTTTGTGTGTGCAGATAGTACAGGCAGAAGAGAATCCACCTGTTGCAGAGTTTGCTGTGTTGGTAGTTGTTGAATAGTGTGCTGTTGCTGAGTTGGCAGAAGTTGCTGAATTTTGATATTGTTGTATTGGTTGCGGTTGTTGTTGGTGTAATGGCAAATGTTGATGTAATTGCTCTTGTTGCTGCTGTTGCACATATTGTTGTTGTGATAGCTGTGGTTTAGCAATTGTTGTTGTTGTAACAGTGCTTGTTCTTGTAATTGTTGTTGTTGCAGCTGATTCTCCATATTGGAACTACGTTTTAATTAGTGTGATCAAGTGTAGGTGCGCGATTCACCACCATGGCTTTGGCTCACTGGGTTATGATTGAGCTTGGTTTTTCTATGATAGCCAGCGCCGCAGCTTGTGACCGCAAGAGGGCGCTGGTGTAAACGTATAACAAAAGCAGAGATTCGATTGTTTCCGTGATACTCTAGATTCGATCGTAAAGCTTTTAGGGATTTTTTTTTTGGTTTGTTATATTTTTCGAGGGAAATATAGCAATAAACGTCACTTTCGTTTTATATTTGCTTGGAGTCTCAATTTACTCAAACAATTGGTAATTTTTAATTAATCAGCCACTACACTGCACTTCGTGCTTTCGCGAATCGGAGGAAAATGAGCTTTTTAAGCACATATATTGTTTTCCGTATCGCACTGTAGATTTTTGTATTTTTTTATAATATCCGAGAGTATTAAAAATATTGATCTTCGCTTCACTAGAGTTGCCAAGAAAATTAACTGAAATGGCAAACCGAGTACATGCCAACGAACAGTCAAACTACAATGAAAAATTATTCCAAATGTTCATCTCCTTGGCACTACAGTTAACAATAACGCCATCAAATGTACAGAGGATTCAGGCATCAATCATCAATGTACTGGTCAATGTTCCTCATGGGAAAATCAGCCAACTGTTGTTGTCACCACAGCAACTCAAAATTGAGTTTGACATAATCATAGCACACTTACCACCGACGATGCAGATCCCTGGATATCACGAAGACCTTCTGTATTTCTACAAGCTAATGGTAGTAAAGGGAGGCATCACATCCAAACACGTCATTTTTAAAATAACTGTACCCTTAATGGGAACAGACCAGTTCGTGTTGTATCGATTAATATCAATACCAACTCTTGTAAACAACACCATAGTTGCGATTAAACCATCGACTCAAATTCTTGCCATCACGTTGCAACGTGACAAATACTTTCCAACTAGCACAGAAATTCTCCAATCATGCTCATTAGTCGGAGATCAGACATATCTCTGTCCAAATTCAGAACCAATTTTCAACAAAGGAGCAACAAGTTGTTCCTGTGAAGTAAGTCTATTTAATAACGACACTAAGCCGCATTGTGATTTCAAGAAAATGGACGACCAAGTTTGGATTCAAACAAATCACAAAAATCAATGGATATTTGCTTTGGCTAAGCCGATTCAAATTACTGCAGTATGTGGCACAGAAGTATCACAACTTTCATTGGACGGTTCTGGATTTCTTTATGTTGGGCAAAATTGTGTAATTTAACATGAATCGCTTACACTACTTGGGAATCCCATACTGTCTTCGGTGTTGAACGAATCATATACCAGTTTTGGGGGTATCTCGGAAATAGCGAATCCACTGAAACCAAATTCAGCATTTTCAAATACCATCGAGGAACAATATAACACACAAGTAAAAGAGCTCACTGCGTTACAAGACGCCATCAACACACAAAACATCATGGATCTTCCAAACCGAATTCAGTCAAGCAGTCATCATAGTTTCGCAGTCGGATACTCGGCATTGATATTAGTGGCCGTCTTAATCATTATCCTAATTGTAAGACACAAGGTACTCCCGAGGACACACACAATATCTCAAGCCCCATTACCAGCACCGAGGACGCGGACGCAGGATCCAGATGCAGATTCTAATTTTGAAACCACCTTCCCACGTAATTGACCGTCAGTCAATGCGGGCGAGAATGTAGAAATTTAGAATTAACCTTGGCAATGCTCGAGTACATTGACTTCGCTCCAGACGGATATATGATATTCAGTTTGAAGCGATCGCCAAAATATGCTGAGACGACACATTGCAGTGATATGCTGAGACAGCAATCTCCAGCGTTAGCGAAACATTGCTATAGGTTAAGTGTACTCATCATTATTTAGAGTATATAAGAAACCAATATTTAATCAATAAAGTATTCTTCTTTTATTCGTACTGCTGGTCAGGTGTTTACTTTCGAAATTGAACGCGTTATAAGTGCATTAATTTAAAACTCGGTTAAAGTGCCATTGTTTTAATCTCAGATAATTAATAGATTCCGATCCGTCGCACCAGGTTCAAGTGGCTGTGCGACATCCAAGCTTGGAATCCAACACGGGATTTTATTAAAATTTAAAAATGTCGAATAGCAACAATTTTTTTTTGTTTTCGATTATTAATACTCTATTGTGTTTTTTTTTTGCTTTAAATTTTCGCCCTTCTGTGAATCGTTCGCCAGAAAGCATAACCAGTTAAGTCCATAAAAAAGTTAAGTCCAAGTAAAATTTTTACTTATTAAAACATATCGATACCTTAAAGCACAATCATCCTATGCCAATTTCAATGAAAATCAAGTTTTTGGCAGTTTTGAATTCCTGAGAAAAAGCTGCATCAAATAGGCTATAGTGGTTTGTGGGAATCGTGATGAAAGTAATTGAAAAATGAGAAAATAAAAATCCATTTCCATACAAAACATACCAATTTGAAAACTTGTTTTTCATTTTCCAGAGTTTTGAAAAAATTTACATAGTATGGTTGTGCTTTAAGGTATCGATATGTTTTAATTACTAAACATTTTAGAAGTGAACATTTCTGTGGCTTCATGGCATAACCAGCAAAGTCCATAAAAACATTTTTCGAAAAAAAAATGTTTTAAAATTCAAAAGTAAATTTGCAATTTCTAAGAGTAATTGGGTATATTTCGGGGGGACACAAGTTGAGGAGGTTTCAGGTGGTCTTCACAAGTACATCGTAGAGTGACACTTCTTTTATTCGATTGTATTCGGGCTTATTCCTTTTTTAATCAGTTATGTAGTTTGTTGTGATTGTAAAGTATACAAAACGAACTGCTATGTTTCTCAATTATTTTATTTATGGATCTTTTTATGCAAAATTTGCCAAAATTCAGTTTATAATCAATAGCTCAAGCAATATTAAGTGTCCAGTGATGAAATATACCAAAAGAACAGAATGTTAATTTTTTATTACAAAAATTTGTTGTTTAAGTGGTTGGTTTTATAAAAACGGTACTTTTTGCATAAATAAAAATTTGTATTGTTGAATCTTATGGGCGGTGCCATGCCCTTTATTCAATTCAGATTTCATCGATATTTGGCATATATCTGGGAAAATACTTCAAAAGTAATGCAGTAAACTTTGGTGCAGATAGGATGAAAACCGACCGAGTTTTTAATTAAATCCCGCAAAATTGCCCGTTTCTTCCACTGTGTGGCGTGGAAGAAAAAAGTTCGAACATTTTTTTCTTTTGAAAATTTTGTTATTCTTTAAAATTTAACATTTTGAAAAATTTCAAAAACCTTATTAAATTATCTTCAATGTCCAATTAAAAGATGGTAAGCACGGGGAGCGAAAAAACACACTTTTGCAATTTCCATATAGCTTATGGGTGATCTAATACCTACACAGTCATCCAAACCCCCTAAATGGCGCCACTGAAGATAATTCTCTTAGTAGTGTTTCTTCTTCAATCTTAAATCTGTAATACAATTTTGTTTTGGACTTACCCATGCGAGCTGATGGTGCAGCTTTTTTTGCATCTGGATCAGTAGCAGATGGTATAGTGTTTTCATAATTGGCAAGAGAGGAAATAAATGTAGCGATATGGGGTCTTGTATCCAATTCATCGTCATATAAGTATAAATTGGCATCGATATTGGATTTTTCGTTGTTCTCGTCGACTTTTTGGCTTTCACATGGATCTGAAAATCAATACAATAATAAGAAAGGATTAAATGTTAGACAGTGCGAAAAAAAAATGTTTTGTCTCCAAACTAAAAGAAAATATCTTAATTTGTGTTAGGTGGGCAAATCTGAGAGTGTCACCCCTTCTCTGTAAAATAAAAATTAGGGAAAACAAATATTTTGAGTTCATTTTATTGCCAAGCAAATAAAAATACTCAAAAATTGTTTTCGTTGGTAGGCAATTAAAGGACCCAAACATTAATTTGTTTCCTGATTTTTTTCCGTTTTCCACTGTTATCTTCGAAAAAAGTTTGTTTGAATGTCTTTTCTTCTTGATTCTAAGAAATCACGTTCCAACGAACATATTCCCACCTTACTTTGCCCGAAATACCAAGTTAAGCCATTTTAAATGCATTTTTATTTTTTTTTTTTGCCATATTTTTAATATTGCACTATGCAACACAACATGTATGAGAGTTTTTTTTTGTTTTTTCGGATTTTAAAAGTCATAATTAGTGTTACACTAAAAGTTTTTGTCAAAGTTACCAGCTGTAATGAATGAATTTTTTGTTTGTTTATAATTGCTCAAATATAGCAACGAATACACATATCGAAATAATAACTATTATAATTGTATGCGATTATGGTTTAATTTTTCAAAGAAATGGATTGTAACAATGCAAACCATTTGTTTAATTATCACCGCAACTTTGACGGGTAATGCACTGTAGTCGATTGGCCTTGGCCATGAATTCACTACAATGCATTGAACAAATGCACAGTTAGCATAATTGGCGCACAAGTTTTGTCGCTCCAGACGGGAACATGACACTCCCGTTTGCACGATCGAAAAATGCAAGCGCTGCCGATTATGCTGACTGCAAAATAAGCAGTCAAGGTTGCGGCAATTAAATTAATCAAATTATAAGTATAAAAGAAGCCACAATTCAATAAAGAAACGAGTTGTTTATTTACTTTAAACAGTTAAAGGTGTTTTTGTTACAAACGCAAGTTGGCGTAGTAGAATCAGTTCATTAAACATTCCGTTCGAGTGGTTCAAGGGCCATATCGAACAAATCCTGAATAAGTTGCCTAGGTTCAAGTGCCTGTGCAACAACATATTCTGGGGATTAAACATTGGCGCCCCCGGGTGTCACAATCAAAGTCCTGAATCAACAAAAGGCCGAAAGGCACGGGGCCGAACGACAAAAAACCACACAGCCACACCCAAAGCCAGTGGTTCAAGAACAAAAATCTACCTTGCCAATTGTCCTAAAACAAAAAAGGATAATTGACATTGTGGAACGGATGATGATAGACGTACTGAACGACAGCACAGAACACCCGATGCAATACTATAGGGCTAAGGTAAAAATCATTGAACACCATTGGAGTACTGTGCAAGGATGGCATGACCAAATAATGGATTCCATCGATACCAGAAACGCAAGGTGAAGCAGTAGCCCACTATTCGGTTGCTAATAATCATTTGCCGAAGGTGGATCTGCCAAAATTCGATGGGGACTACCTGAAGTGGCGTCAGTTCCACGATGTATTCAACGAGATGATCCACAAGTCCACACTTCCGGTAGTGACGAAGATGTACCTAAAAAGAAACCTGGTCGGAGAAGCGGAAAAACTGATTGGACACTTAACAACAACGACAGAAAACTATAGCACAGCCTGGACCATTCTGCAGGATCGCTATAACAATAAGCGAGTAGTTACTGCAGCTCTGATTGACATGTTACTAGGACAAGCAAAGTACCCAGCAGACAATCCATCAGTGGCAGCTTTGAAAGGTCTTCATGACACCACGAATGAAACTCTAAGGGCATTGGAAAACGTGGGGTGTACACAACATCATGGGATATAATAATACTACATATCTTGGTCAAAAAACTTGACAGGTGTACTCATATACTTTATGAACAATCCTTGGCCAATCCTAGAGAACTGCAGTCTCTTCAACATTTTTTGAAGTTTCTGGAAACAACATTCCAATCGCTGGAGGCGGTAGGGCAAAGGAACAAACCTTCCTCTACCAAAGCACTGACGTCAATGGCAACCTCAGAATATAAGAAGAAGTGCAAATGTTGCAACGAAGATGTACACCAGCTGTTTGCATGCCAGAAGTGTCAGAAGCTGTCAGTTAATCAGCGGATACAATTCCTTCAATCAAACAGATTATGCATAAACTGCATGAGACCAGGCCACTTAGCAAGGGATTGTTCTTCAGGAAAATGTTTCAAGTGTGGACGCAAACATAACACTCTGGTACATTTAGAAAACCCAAAAAATCGTGCACCGGCTCAGGAAAACACTGGAAAAGGGTCTGGCAGCCTCAAAAGATTCTCAACAAAATGGATACGTCCTTCTCAGCACCGCAGTTGTAACGCTTACCGCTAACAATGGTCAAGCGGTAGATTGTAGAGCGATTTTGGACTCAGGGTCTCAGGTCAATTTAATGACTGAAAGAATGGCCAAAAGGCTCGGACTGTCATTGAAAACGACTGTAATGCGAATTGAAGTCATAGGTACTGGAAAAAGTGAAGCCCGCAGTCGCGTAAATGTCGAGCTCCAATCAAGAAATAAACAAATACTCAACGCAACTGGAAGCGTACATTCTTCCTCATATTGTATCACAACAACCATTGGTGGAGTTGGACACATCATCTTGGGCAATACCAAAAAATGTCACCTTAGCAGACCCATACTTCAATTTACCACATTCTGTTGTCCACTGGAAAAATCCACATGGATGAAGGACTCCCAACTCTACAAAACATAGTATTTGGAGGGATTTTGGCCGAAAAGATACGCGAAGCAAAGTCAAATTGGGCTACATGCGGAATAGGCATTGAAGACGACAGCCTAAACCAAAAAATTGAAAGGTTTTGGCAGTTAGAAGAAATACAGCAGGATCACAAGGTGCTAACAACTGCCGAAATACTTTGTGAATCTCATTTTGCGATGAACACTACTCGGAGCAATGAAGGACGATTCATAGTTAAGATTCCATTTGCAGAACTCACGGCATCACTGGGGAATCAAGACAAATTGCAATTAATCGATTTTACTCATTGGAAATACGTCTGGCCAAAGACAGCAAATTGAAAATTCAATACGCAGCATTCATGAATGAGTACGAATCATTAGGCCACATGACCAAGGTTGATATCAGCAAAATATCAACGCCATACTATGTGATCCCACACCATTGCGTCACCAGACCTGAAAGCAGTACTACAAAACTAAGAGTAGTGTTTGATGCATCATCGAAAACGTCGACAGGTTTATCACTCAATGACCTCATGTATACAGGTCCAACCATTCAAAGCGAACTATTTTCAATACTTCTTCGGTTCCGCTGCCCACTATTTGTTTTTACTTCCGACATACAAAAAATTTACCGCCAAATCCTGATTAGCAAAGAAGACCAAAAGTACCAGCTCATCGTATGGCGTAAGGACGAAAAGGAAGACTTGCAGTACTATCAATTAAACACAGTGACATATGGGACGCGCTCAGCACCATACTTGGCTATAAAGTGCTTACAACAGTTAAGCAAAGAGTACAGTGCCAAATATCCTCTTGGCGCTGAAGCAGTGCTGAATGATTTCTATGTAGACGATTGTTTAACTGGCTCGGACAGTTTGGCCACTGCAATGGAAATTCAGAATCAACTAACAAAAATTTTAATGACTGGAGGTTTTCGACTGCGGAAATGGTGTGCCAATCACCCAAAGTTACTACAATCAATTCCAGCAGAAGACCAGGAAGTCGACCGCGACTTTAGCAGTGATGTCAACAGTGCCATAAAAACATTGGGTCTGACATGGTTGCCTAAAACAGACCAGTTTTGCATCAAGGTGAATCTGAAGTCAGTCACTCACAATACAAAGCGAACAATTGTGTCCGACGTAGCCAGAATATTCGATCCATTATGAATTCTCGCTCCAGTGGTGATCACAGCAAAAATTCGTATTCAGCAGCTGTGGCAAACCAAGTTATCATGGGACGAAGAGCTGCCCGCGGAACTAAATGACAAATGGATGAAGTTTAAGGATAACCTAAAGAAACTTAATAACGCACACGTACCCAGACACATCTTTCAACAAGGCGTAAAAGATACACTACAACTTCATGCATTCGCAGACGCTTCACAGAAGGCATACGGTGCTGCAATTTATGTCAGATCTATTACCAAGAACGGAGTAATCGTGGTGCGACTTTTATGTGCAAAATCTCGCGTGGCGCCTCTAAAAGCACAAACAATACCTCGACTAGAACTTTGTGTAGCGCTTCTTAGCGCACAGTTAATGGCTCGTGTGAAGGAAGATTTACATATCCAAGATGTCACCGCATACTTCTGGACGGACTCGAAAGTCGTTCTAGCCTGGACCAACTCAAGCTCGACATCATTCCAGACATTCATAGCCAACAGGACTACAAGAATTCAAGAACTGTCCTTGGCCAGCCAATGGCGACACGTACAATCAAAGGACAATCCCGCAGACATCCTATCGAGAGGTTTGTTGCCTTCAGAAATAATGACAAGCAACTTATGGCTCTACGGGCCCAGGTTCCTACATGGAAAAATAAATATATGGCCAAAGTTCTACGACCCGGAAGAAGCTAGTGGAAACATCAAGAACGATTTAGAAGCTTTAATTTACCAAATCAAACTCATTCAGAACATTACTACATATCGTGGCATACATGCTTAGGTTCATAGAACATGCCAAAAAAGGGAGCAGGTGATCGAAGACAACATATTTCAATCACATGATGAACTAAAAGCAGCCCTTAATGTCATAATTAGGGCCATGCAGCTGTCAGACTTTAAAGACGAAATACAGTCTCTCAGCAAACACAAATGCGTAAGCAAAACAAGCCAAATCAGTGGGTTCAACCCTTTTCTCGATGATAACGGAATTATTCGTGTTGGCGGAAGGCTGGAGGCGTCAAACATTGTCCAAACTGTTGTTGAAATGGTTTCATGAAGAGCACCTTCACTGTGGACAACAAACCATTTTGGCTCACATTCGACAAAAGATTTTGGCCCATCAAAGGGAAATCTATGTCTCGATCAGTCGTACAACACTATGTTCGATGCTCCAAGGCGAAGCCAAAATGATTGCAACAAATAATGGGAGAATTGCCAGCGACAAGAATTCAGCCAGCTAGACCGTTCATCAATGCCGGAGTAGACTTCTGTGGTCCTTTCTGGATTCATTTCAAAGCTCGAGGAAAACGGCCACACAAAGCGGTATTTTGTTGTTTTGTCACCAAGGCGGTTCATTTAGTCAGTTATCTCACGACAGAAGCGTTCATTGGATGCCTAAAGTGGTTCATCGGACGACGGGGACGATGCCAGAAACTATATTGTGACAACGCGACAAATTTTGTTAGCGCCAGAAACCAGCTGATCGACCCAAAGAACACGCTTCACACGGATAAAGCACAAGAAGTCATTATGAGGAACTGCAGCGACAAAGGCATTCAATTCCATTTATCCCTCCAAGAACTCCTCATTTTGGCGGCTTATGGGAAGCAGCTGTAAAATCTGCCAAGAATCTATTTGTCAGAAGTGTTTCAAACGCCTCATTGACTTACGAAGAGTTGGAGACAGTGATGGTGGAGATAGAAGCAATCTTAAACTCACGACCATTGACACCACAGTCAGCCGATCCGAATGATTTAAACGCCTTGACACCCGGACACTTTCTGATTGGTGAACCGCTAACGGCACAAATTGATACAACTGCAACATCCACCAAGGGGTCGTTGCTCACAAGATGGAAATTAGTGGCGCAACTAAAGCACGAATTTTGGAAGCAGTGGTCGCGAGATTACCTAAATGAACTTCAATACCGACGTAAATGGAAGGAGCAAATCAACAACGTTGAACCGGGCATGTGGTGGTAATCAAAGAAGACAATCTACCCCCCCCTTAAATGGCCACTGGGAAGGTTAGTCAAAACCTACCAGGGGCATGACAATGCAGTTAGAGTAGCGGACATAAAAACTGCAAGCGGCATCTGTAAGCGACCAATTCATAGACTTGCGCCACTCCCAATAAAGGAATCCAATACAGAAGAAGGTACAGCCAAGGACCAAAATATAGAACAAGAGTCTCAGCCTGAACAACACCCAAGACCTTCAAACAATGAAAGCGCAGGTGACATCCCCAACAAACGACACAAATCCACAAACCATCCATTTCTCTTAACAATCCTTGTCTCCCTACTGCTACTTCCGGCAGTACTGGGTAGTACAGTTCTGGTTGAGAAATTTGGTGCAGATCCTGGAATATACTTTGAAGGAATGGGGACAGCAAAAATCGTGACAGCTGAATGGAAAATGATAGTCTACTACAATTTGGATCCATTTTGGGAAGAAATGAGAACATTTCCAATTGGAGTAGCCACCTTTCAACAGTTGTGCTCAAAACTCCAGCAAAATGCCACCTGCGACGTCCTGACAAAAAACTTTGAGGATACAAGAAACGAGCTTCTTCAGGATAGAGACATGCTTCCGCATAATCGGAAAACGAGAGCAGCCCTTAATATTGTTGGAAATATCGCTCGCACCTTGTTCGGTGTTCTAGACTCTGACTATGCTGAGCAGATGTCAGAAGTAATTAACCAGGTTAAAATAGACGAAGATCACATTATAAATCTACTGCGAAATCAAACCTCTATCATCGACTCACTATAAATGTCATCCAGCAAAACGAACGGACCACAGAATCAAAATTATTAGAACTGCAGCAGAGGTTAACCTTAGTGATGAAACAAGTGACAACAAATGAAGAGCAACTGAAGTACTCCCAACTCTTTGCACCATTGTCAACAAAACTAACATTGATGGCAGCAAACTTACAACGAATGCAGACAGAAATTATTAATGTACTAACTGACACACACCACGGAAAAATCAGTTCATTGTTACTCACGCCTCAACAATTGAAAAACGAAATTAGAGTCATCAAGGCTCATCTTCCTCCATCCCGCTTACTACCCATAGATGACGATAATATGGTACAGTTCTACAAACTCATGAAAGCCGAGGGAGCAGTCACTAAAACCGAAGTAATCTTCGAAATAAGTCTACCTTTGATTGACGACCAACATTTCGATTTGTTTAACCTCATTCCCATTCCTATGGTCAAACCCAAAACAATGATTACCATTGTAACCGATACAGCATTCTTAGCTGTAAGTGCCACTCGGGATCAGTACATTCCACTAAGCTCAAATGATTTAAGATCAATAAAGAAACGAGTTGTTTATTGACTTTAAACAGTTAAAGGTGTTTTTGTTACAAACGCAAGTAGGCGTAGTAGAATCAGTTCATTAAACATTCGGGTCGAGTGGTTCAAGTGCCATATCGAACAAATCCTGAATAAGTTGCCCAGGTGCAAGTGCAACAACATATTCTCGGGATTAAACACCATTTTTTTATCACTTTAATATCACTGAAAATAAACGGCTGTTTTACTAGCGAGCGTGCGCTTGACGTATCCTTGACTTAAAGATTTGGGGAACTCGTGTTGAAATTACTCTCAAGATCTCTTTTTTTCGGTGATTGGATGTGGAGATATCAAGCTCGCAAAAAAGGAAACGGCTCAAACTCCAAACATCAGGTGATTTCTCAAAACTAAAATTAAAACAATGTTCACCAAAAATCTTTTCATATATATTTAACGAGCTATAAGCATATCGATATATCGGCAGACATATACCGAAAGCAACTCAAGAAGTGCGAATTAAATAAACATTCAAAAGGCCCTTTCCTAAGGTAATTTTTTTTCAAAAACTTTTTTTTTCTCGTGAACCTATAATTAATGTGCAGTTTAAGGTTTTTGTTTAACATATCTAATTGTGCTTTGGCACAATCGTGGCCCATTGAATTTCGGAGTTCCCCAGTGACACTCCAAGGTTACCTTGTCAGGGACCACTTCCACATAACCGCTAAGCGTCGCCCTACAGATAGCCCAGCAATGTGATCCGAACGCCTACAACCCGAAAACTTTTACTCGGCATCATCTACATTTTTGTTTAATTTAAATTCCATAATTTTATAGAATTTCAACAGAAAAAAAAAAAGAATTTTTCCTAATGACATTACCTAGTAATAAAAATTGTTAATAACTCATTTGATTCCTAATTAAAATGACTACACTAAGAAAAAAAAAAAAAAATCGAAATATTGAAAAAAAAAATAGAATAGCCAATATGTCATTAAGATTTGAATACAATTAAAACTTACACACACACATGCATTCATACAACTCAATACTTTAGACATACGAGCTTTAAAACCGATTTAAAACCCTTAAGCGTATCTTTAAATGGCATTAGCACCCTATCACATTTACATCAAACAACAAAAACGTTGTTCTTCATTCAGCTGAGTACGGGAAAGATCTTTCTACGGTATCACGGAATGTAAGTATGTAAGTTTCCATAATTTCTTGTATTATTTAAATCTTAAATTTACTAAGAATGACAGTTTTTTTTTTGTTTTTGCAATGATCTCGTAATTACCCACGCAGTATATTTAGTGATGAGTGAGAGAACTGCCATTCTTATTTATGTTGCTGATATAATTTAAAGCTACTCATTTGAGTAATTACAATTACAATACCTTACTCACATCATTGAACATGAATCAAAAACAATAAGCCTCTCTTATTGTCAAACTAACATGACAGATCAACGAGTTTAGTTACGATATAATAATCCTAAGCTAACATGTTTCAGAATTAACGTAATTAACATTGTAAAGTTTTTTGTTATCTCAAACGAAAACATATTATACGGTTTTGAATTTAGAAATGAAAAGTATAATTTGAATTAAACTATCACTATTATGTGTCCCTAAACATTTTTTGTCTTGACTTAAGGTTATGTGAGATGTATGTAGGTTTGCGGGGGGTCAATAAAATTATGCTATTGATCCAAGGTAGGGTGGGTATAGAGCCTGTTAACCATAACATCTTTGGGCAATGATATCGGTGAATAGTGAGAGTGAGAGAATTCGAAATGCAAGATCGTAGTGAGGTGTTGATGAAATATTTTTTTATTGCATGCGAAATTCATTTGTATTGGCAAGAGTGTGTAAGAGGAAAGAAGCCACCATAATTTCCAAACAGCTAGCAATGGCACAAAATGCATGCAATAGCCAAGTTCACTACCTAGGAACAGCTCAAATATTTATTTCAATAAATTTTAACAAAAATAAAAAAAATAAAAAAAAAACAACGCCTATATAGTTTTTGAAATACAAATCTTATATGGCACACAGTTACGAAAATTGATATAGCGACGCCGCACGTTGGGAAAAAATGAGTGAAAACGCGCCCATTGTTTTTTTTTCTATTCCCCTGTCTTCACAAAGAGAGAAAAAGTTTAAAGTAGAACATATTGTTATACCCCCACACTCACTGTGGCAGGGTATACTAACTATGACACAACGTTTGTAACGCCCATAAGGGGGTGTGTCCGGTATGGAAAAGTATATATATTCTTGATCAGCATCACCTCCCGAGTTGATATAGCCATGTCCGTCTGTCTGTCCGTCCGTCCGTCTGTCTGTCCGTCTGTCTGTCCGTCCGTCTGTCCGTCCGTCCGCACTATAGCGGTCGCAGTTTTGGAGATATCGACTTGAAACTTTGGGTACATGTTTTTCTCGAGAATCAGCCAAATCGGACAAAAACTGAGCCTGGCTCCCATACACCGAAAAAAAGGTCAACATTTTAAATTTTTCTCGTGAATACTGAGATCAAGTTCGAGAATCAGACAAATCGGTATTGAGACCAATTTTTTTTTTTTGGTTGATTTGATTGGGAATTTTTAGAAACGGATTTTGGACATGATCCGGGCTCCAAAACTATTTATAGGTGGATCAAAATGGGGTCTTGAGACCACATAATTTTATGTTCGAGGTACTTCTTTCTACTGTGTGGGGGTATTTCAGCTTCGGTATAGCCGAAGATAGTCCACTCTCTAGTTTTACTAGAATTCATTGGAGAATCGAATGACATTGTTACTTTTTGAATTACAATCACCCTACACTCTACCCCCTACAGTTTCATATTATAAAATAATTTGGGTTTTTTGTTATGCTTATAGATTCCAATAAATGGTCGGATCTGCACGACAATAAGTATGTTTACTCACTATGATGTCCCAAAAAATGTGTGCTGAAAATAATTGCGGTCCGACCTTCTTCAGACCCCATTTAAATGCTTGTCTAATTTTTGATATATTCGTATATAATAATACTGAATACTGAACCGATTTATATGTGGTTTTTCGCATTGAGATAGAAGTTTATTGGGAACATAATGGGAATGGAACCGAAACGAAATGGAATTGTACCGGAACAAAATTGAATTGAAACAACATTTTGAAATGGATCGAAAAATTTCGATACAATATCAAAACATTTTCGATAAAATATTGAAAACCTATCGATTAATTATAAAAAAATATCGAAAAACTGTCGATAAAATATCGAAAAATTTTTGATTTAATTTCCTCAAAATGGTTTAAGAGTGTATCGACACGGATGTGCTGGGTAGTTTAGCATCGGTCAGACCGATTCTCTTACTAGTTTGGGATTCTCCAAGGCCAAGCATTTTTTTTCCTCTTTAAAATTTCGTCGCTTGAAAGGAGCTTCGTAAAAAATGGTTGGTCAAGCCATTCCTTCGACTCTCTCTCTGAAATAGTCAAATTTTGATAATATATTGGCCTAACTCTATTCCAATTTTTCAAAAAATTTTAAATTAACTCTTGCTGGAATGTCGGAGTACGCAGCACTGGTGAAATGTTCATCGCTTCGGACAACTTTTGCGGCCACAATTTGCACCTCCAACCAAAAACCTTGCACATCCGGGTTAGGACTTAACTTATTATATCAAAATAATATAGTACGTTTAATCAAAAACATATTCAATCGTACTTACTAACACGATCCTTGGTTTTACGATTATCAAAATACAAAACTTACATGTTGCTGGAAAGCCTATCTCAATTTTTTTTGTAATTGTTATTTTCCTACTTAATTTTTTTACTATGCACTAAACTTAGAGTACGCACTGGAAAATCTGATTGATTTTAAATTTAGCGAGCGTTTGATTAATTTAAAAATTTTTTTGGTGAATGGAACTAAACGGCTCATCATATAAGTAAGTATTTGAATATACAAAATTTTTAATTTATTTTTCAGAAAAGATATAAAAGTAAATTGGAAAAAAACGGCAATTTGTGGTAGTTTGTGGCAGCTGTGTTTGCATGCATTCTCTTCGTATTGAATCATAAAAACGATCCCCGATGTTCCAACTAAATGCCAGACAAAAAAACTCAAAAATCCTTTTTTCCAAATAATTGTTTTAAAATATTTTTCACACTTTGACCAATTAAATACCTGTAACATACGGTAGGCTGTGCTATAAAAATCGACTATTTGGCAGCTGTTTTAGTAAAGCTATCAAATAAGAGAAAAAAATGTAAATTTTGAGTTCTGATAACCACTATTATTATTAACACCGTTATTAACACCGTTATGTTGTGTAGATTCGAAATATATGAATTTGTTCCGTTATTTAAACTTATGTATTATTTAAAAACCATTATATCAATACTGTTTTCGCATTTTTTTTTCCTACGCGAGTGTTTTCACACATTTTTTCCCATAGCGCGCAGTTAACAAATTCTCGTTGCTCCTTTGTGGATTCATTGAAATATGTGTAAGGAATGCCTCTCTATCAAAAAAGTAGAGTGGTTCATACAAAAAGTCAGATTTAAAAGACTGCAAAGTTGACAAAAACGGCATTTTTATACCACCACACACACTGTGGTAGGGTATACTAACTTTGTCACAACGTTTGTAACGTCCATAAGGAGGCGTGTCCGGTATGGAAAAGTATATATATTCTTGATCAGCATCACCTCCTGAGACCACATTTTTTTATGTTTGAGGTACTTCTTCCTACTGTGTGGCGGTTTTTCAGCTTCGGTATAGCCGCAGATAGTCCACTCTCTAGTTTTAAGACAAAAACCGTCAAAAAAAGTATGATAGGCCACAAATGCGAATATGCAATAAAAAAAATTTTTTGTGTCATAGTGTTATTGATAATTTTCAAATCTGTTTCATTGCCGATCCATTTAAAAATCTTGTTTTAATTCCATTTTGGTCCAATTCCCTTTTGTTCCAGGTTCATTCCTATTTCCAACCAACATTTACATTTTTTTATTATGCTTCACAGAGCAAAATTTTGCTTTATTAGTCCGGGGGACGTCACCATCCAAAATGGATAATAGAGTGGACCGTATTTTGGCAGTGGCGGCCGTGGTGCAGTGGTGAAGCAGAGGTCTTACTTCACGATCGGAAGGTATCGGGTTCGACTCCCACCTGGGGCAAGGCAGAAATTTGTTTTCTGTTTTTCTGTGTAGACCGCCACTCTCTCGCCAAGTACTGGCAATCTTGCGAGAGTAACTTTGTCATGAAAAGCTTCTTCTTTGGGAGTCCCGCCGTTCGGAACCGGCAATAAACTGTAGGTCCACAATTATCATATGACACCCTCATTGATTGAAAAAACCCTGAACAAAATGTGTTTTCGAAAAAGCCATGGAAAAAATGTTGCATGAAGAAGCCATGCAAAGTGAACGAGAACGAATTTCGGTGCAAGAAAGCTTAGTATGAAAAACTGATGGAGCGGCCATCAGACTTTTACTCCAAAAAGCTTTTTATTAATTTTCTGTGAAAAATTTTGTTATGCAGATTTTTTTTCAAAAAGCATTTTTCATAAGAACTTTGTACAAAACATTATTTTGAAGAAATTTTAAATAAATAAATATTTGTTTATAATTTTACGACTTAATTTTATTTCGACGAATATTTAAAATTTAGATATTAATATTATCGCTTTTGTGAAAAATGGAAACGCAAGTTTGTTAGCTGCAAGTTTTTTTGTATTGTTCGCAGTAAATTTGGGTACAATTTTTTAAATTTTGGTTTTGTGTTTTTTTAGTTTGTAGGAGTTTGTAATTTGTGCAATGTTCGTTATTTATGTACACTAGGTGACAAAATTTAAAAACAAAAATTCTTTCAATAAAATTTTAATTAAAAACAATTTGTGTTCTTCAATAAAATTTGTCAAATAATTTTCGTAAAAATTTCATTTAAAAAAAAAAATTAAAAATGTTTTTTTGGTTTTTTACGTAAATTACAGAAGCTATTTGGTTTTTTATTTTCTACAATTTCGGGAACATAGCATGTGTGTTTTAAGGTGTATCGATGTATTTATATAATTTTTAAACTTCCTGCAAATAGCATTTCATATGATCGCAACAATTTAATAATAAATTTTGAATTATTGAAGTTTTGTGTATACATACACGCATCCAAAAGACTTTCTTCTCTTTCAGTTGTGCGTATTAAAACAAAAGGAAAAACCAAATACGCGTGGCTGAAAGAAAACAAAAACAATAAACGCACAAGTGTTCAAGTCACACATTCCTTCGCTTATCCCACAAAAAAGAAATTGCTTGTTTATGGTTTACATTCCTCCAGTCGATGGTCAATGCTGGCGCAGCGAATTTCAGAAGGAAAACAATGCGCGAACAAAAAATGTGTGGAGTCTGAAAACCACCCTTATTTTTTTGCGAAAGAAATTCGAATTTTGACAAAATACGGTCCACTCTAATATATAATTAGGGGTTTTTCTAGTATTTTTCATATTTTAAAGCGCATTTTAAATTAATTAATTTTATTTTTTTTGTACTGACGCTAGAGTGGCCAGACATACTGATTTCATCAGTACATGTACAGATTTCATCAGTACATGTACAGATTTCGTCAGTACATGTACAGATTTTTTCCAAAATCCCAAATCAAATGACTGATTTTTTATAATTTGTAAGTATTGATTTTGTACGTACAGATTTTTAAAAATCACAAAATTTTTGTGCTTTGGCCTAATGACATGAAAACTATTTGCAAAAATGTGTCACCCTATTAGGACGCAAATGTAAACATTATCGAACTATTGTAAATAGTAGACATCTGCACAAATGTACTTACTTCTATTTCAGAAAACTGTACACTATTTTAATTTCAAAAGAATACTTCATTTATTTAATCACAAGCACTGTCGGTAGAATACTCTCTCATGAAAAATAATGACTTGACAACATTTGTTTTGTTCTCATCAACACAAGTACTGTACTCGTTTTCCCCAAAACATCGAGTGCTTAAAACGATCAAAACAGTGACAACAATGACAACACAAAATACAGCAAGTACACCAAGTACTTCATGTCAACTCAGACAAAACGAATTAAAATTTGAAAGACGGCAGAAATTTTCATTAACTCGAACTTTTTTTGGGTGAATCATGCCAGGTAGGATTCGGCCAGCTTCTGAGTGCGTCCTTGGACTTTTTTTGGGTGAATCATCTCAGGTGGGATTATAACAGCTTCTGAGTGCGTCCTTGGACTTTTTTTGGGTGAATCACGTCAGTTGGGATCAGGCCAGCTTCTGAGTGCGTCCTTGGATTTTTTTGGGTGAATTATGTCAGTTGGGATTCGGCCAGCTTCTGAGTGAATCCTTGGATTTTTTTGGGTGAATCATGTCAGTTTGGATCAGGACTGCTCTGAGTGCGTCCTTGGACTTTTTTAGATTGAATCATGTCAGTTGGGATTCGGCCAGCTTCTGAGTGCGTCCTTGGATTTTTTTGTTGGGTGAATTGAAAAATGCTTGGAGTACTCACTATCAAGCACACTATATTTTAGTGTACTTGTTTCTATTGCACACTGCTTTTGTGAGTACACTGCAGTAATGTTTTGTGAGAATTTTGTCTTGTGCTCACTTACACTCGCTGTCTCAGGACAAGACACCAATTTGTTTTGTAAGCATACGGGACACGACAGTTAATATTTGAAAATTAAATGAATGTTTGAACAGCGTTTCAAGCACATTCATGAAGATGTCTATTAGCCACACAATCACACACAATAATTTTTTTCACATTTTCATTAAACTTTATTTGCGAAATTCAAAAGTTGTAAATTAAGGGTTTTTTGGTACTTTCCTCCGAATATCATTGCAGATTTTAAAGTCGCCAAAAACCATTAATTTTAAATCGAAATTGCTGAAATTAATTTGAAGGACATTTTTTTCTGCTTTTTAGTCGGTTAAAGGGTTATATTTTAAAAAACTTGTTTTTTTTACTATTTCTTTCTCCCCCCTTTTTTCCCCTTTTTTTAATCTTTTTCCCGAATGCGAACCTAAGTAAAAAATTTCAGTCTTGTAGCTTACAAAATACGAAAGTTAGAACTTTAAATTAATTTTTTTTGCCAATAAGAACCCACCTACCAAATTTCATCGTTGTAGCTTGAAGGAATCGGAAGCTATGCCATGTTTAAGAAAAAGGGATTTGAGTCCTCCCACGGTCCCCTACGCCTCTGATGGACCCCAACATTTAATAGAATGCATTGTCACCGGAGTTCTATTTGTGTACTGAATTTCAGCTCTCTAGCGTGTGTGGAAGTGTATGAAAAAGCTCGCAGCCATACAAACATTCATAGTGCAAGAAACATACACACCACCACGGCGCCAACTGAAAGATAAATTATGGTAAACCCAGAAAGTATGCAATGGTGTGCGGCAGTACACAGAAAAATAAAAGTTGGTAAATCTAACCGAAAAGGTAGGTTAAAAACGATCCAACCAACAAAGGAAATAAATATAAACGATAAAAATTTGTAGTTTACGAAAAAAATTTTTTTAGCAACCCACAAAAATTGTTATTTTTGCATTTATTACAAAAAAAAAAATTTTTTTTTATTTTACATATTTTTATTTTCTTATTGTTTCTTTTTGTTTATAACAATTTTTAATAACTTTGTATATACTTAAAAACTTAAACTTGCTTTACTCACTTATCCCGGGATTCGGACCTCTTGAGAGGTTTTTGCAGCGAGCTAAGCCCTTAGCAGTTTGAGCTAGCTCTAACATTACTTAACAAGCGTCTAAATGTGGTATACTCTGTACAGTCTGTTAAATATAACATATATCTAAAAATCGAACACATCATGCTTTCGAGTACATTTATTGGTGCGTCTAAATGTAGTATACTCTGCACAGGGTGCCCAGTCTGTTCCATCTAAAAATAGAACATGTTCTATGCATACAGCATGCTTTCGCTTACAAGTAAAATAACAATTTTGTATTGGTAAAAAAAACATTTTTTATCGTTTAGATTAACCGATGGAAATTGTTTCCGATTTCGTGTTCTCCGAACATTTGGGTTGGTAAATTAACAATTTTTTGTGGTTAGATTTACCAACCAAACATTTTTCTGTGTACTTGAGAATTAATAACGATGATCCTGGAAGTATGCAAGCAGAACTATGCAGAGAATTTTGCTATTTTCCCAATTTTCACACTTTTCCGAGTGAGTTTTCCGGGTTTTCTTGACCGACATAGAATCATGCCATCATATATATATAGATATATAGTCAAACCAAAGCAAATTAATATAAGGGTTATAAAAAGGAAATTTTTTGACATTTTGGTTGGTATTAACTAGGTACCGGGTTCCCGGGATCCCGCTTCCTTATTAGTCCCGGAAATCCCGGGATTCGCACGCGGGATTTTCGGGACAAGTTTTATGAGCAATTTATGCAAAAATATGCCTTTTATATTGGGAAAAAATTAATCAATTAAACTCTATTTGTTTATTTGTGCAAGGACCATAATTTTTCATCCAAAAAATGTTGATAAGCATTCAGGAAAAGTCGGATATTTTTTGGAAATTCATGTGTTTCATTTGATTTTATTGGTTTGGAAAAATTATTTATTTTGTTTTAAAGAAAAAAATTAAATAAAATTGGCGAAAGGTTAATTGGTATAATCGTACATAAACTATATGAGTTATACATATAAAAACATGCAATACGCATTGCAGAAACTTGTACCAATGCGTGAAGCCAATTTAATCATATTTTCATTACGTCAACAAATTTAAGCAAAAAATATTTCCAAACTGTTTGCAAATTAGTAGACAATAAAGCACTCAAATTCATTTTGTTTAAATGGAAATTGGATCAAAAAATACATCGAACATCGTTCGGGACATGAAATACAAATTCCAATTCCGTATATTAAAATGTTCGAGAAAATGTTCAGGTCAAGAGTTGTTCGAGAAATGTGGATCAAACGACTCATTTTTAAAATGATCTTATTCTGACCGGAAACCCAAGGTTCCAAAGACCAAATCGATTCCAATTAGTATTTTATTCTACATATTTTAAAGTTATTCAAACTTTTTTCTAATATTCCAAAAAATAGGTGTGATAAATTCAATTTAAAAAAATCCTATAAAAACCTGGAATATTGTTAGATTATTTGCGCAATTTCAAAAATATTATAGTATGGGTATATTAAAAGCAATTCAATTCGATGTAATATAACATTTTTATACTGAATTTTGGCTGAATTGAAAAAAATCCAAATCCCGGGACTAATCCCGGTATCCCGGGATTGCATTTTTAAATCCCGGGATTGGCAAAGGTCTCGAAAATTGACATCCCTAGTATTTACATAATGAGAAATGATCTGCACCCTTTTCTGAAGCACAAATTACATTTCCGAAAAACGTTTGGAATAATCTGCACCCTTTTCTGAAGCACAAATTACATTTCCGAAAAACTTTTGGAATAATCTGAAAACAAGTTTTTTCAGAAGTCTAAATAAAAAATTCTAAAATAAATTTGGAATACATATCCTGAAGTAGTTACTGTTTAAAATGGTGCAGATCATTTCTTATTAAGTAAATACTAGAGTTCCTCGTTAAGTTTCCGGAATGGAGCAACCCATATGTCCAATGTGCTTCCAGATATTTTTATTTTTATTGGCAATCTTAAACGTTACTTTCTTCAGATGACAAATAATTTTTTTCTCATCCAAATGTGTACAATAATTTTTTGAAAAGTTCTCCTAGAGCAAACAATTAATTTGAATTTTGCCATAAGTTTTTTACGATTTTAAGTGTAATTTATGTGCTGGGGAGTGTATTAATCGATTGATTCGCAACAAGCAGAAAATTTTCATAACATTTTTTTTACTTATACTGAAGAAAAAAACTAGAAAATTCAAACCAAATTAATATCAAAAACATATCGTTTTTTTCAAAATAAATCTTTTGTTTTTTCATAAAAAAATGAGAATTAAACCGAATAAAAAAAAATTGGGAAAAAACCTGAAGCGGAGTTTATGAAAAACAAATTTATTTTTAAATCGACGTATTGTGTTCATATATTTGGGGGGGGGGGTTTCGACATCCTAAAGCCCTCCAAACCCTTCTCCCCTTCATGGGTACGTCCCTGCTTTAATTTTAAAAACACTTTCATTTGATTCACAGAAAATTTCGAAAACCTATAAACTTTCACAAGGTGTTTCACTTTGAAGTAAATGTAAACCGTGATATTCGAAGCTAAATAACGAATGCTGGAATTTTTCAGCGATTTTTTTTCGCCAAATGCAAAGAAAGGTTTGTAGAATAAAAAATACAAAATGTTTCCTGCGCCAACTTGCACCTTCTTTTTTAATAATTAAATTAAAAATATTTGAATATTTGAACGAATATCACTAATCCGTTTTTTGATGTTTATAAAGCATACTTTGATCTTTCTTTTGATGTATAACTCTAAGCAATCGAACGTCAGTAGCGATCGTGGCGGATAATTGAAAAGTAGTGTTTTTAAAAAGTGGGCAAAAACAGCGAAAAGGCACGACCTTTCCAGTAAGAATATTTTTCATTGCCATTGTTATATATTTTGAATATTTTTTTTTTGGTATTTGGGTAGAATATCAAAGTATTAGAAAACGTATAAAATAAAATTATTTATAACTTCTGTGTTACCTTTTTATCATTTTGAATTTTGCTGTTACCATATGGGCACGCTCGTCACAACCCTAGCAAATTTAAATTTTCTTACTGAAAATGTTTGTATCAGCTTTTTTTATGTAAAATGTAATATATTTTATTTGTATATTGATTTGAAAGTGTGTTTGTGTACTTAATATAATTATTAAAAATTTTTTTTTTAATATTCATTTTTAAATAAATTTTTTGTACGTGTTTATACATATTTGCGTATATATTTGAGTATTTTTTGTAAAATGAAGGAAATTTTATCTATATATTGGCTTGAAATATATTTTTTTAGCTTTTTTCATATAAAGTTAATATATTTTATATATAAATTCTACTTGGTTTACTTATGAAAAATTAGCAGCACCTCTTAAGTTGATTTAGCCATATCCGTATGTCTGTCCGTTATTTTGATTGGTATGGGCTATTGAAGGAGCTAAGTGAAAGCTAGGCGGTCCAAACATTGAATTTATCCTTTGGAGGTCCTAGAAGGAGTTGGTATTGCAAATGGGCGAAATCGATCAACTGCCACGCCTACCTTCCATACAAGTGAAAGTCGAGCTTTGTAACAAATGTTGTGGTAGGAAAATTCTCCGTAAGATATATTGTCCGCTTTGAGTCGATGGTGAGTGGATGAGCAATACCCAGATCATGACATGACATCATGACGCATACAAAACAAGGGTACATATAGGTTTACTTCGACCGGTTGAAACTTACTCAATTGTTTTTTAACAAATTTACATTACGATGAAGAAATTTAGGCGAGCATAATTTTATCCGGCTGGACAAGATTATTAGGAGGAAGATGAAGGAGGTACTTCCTATGGTCTTCATCGTACAGCTCTTTTACAGCCATGTAAATTGTGTATGTCAAATGATGTCGAGGACCTTTCCAATTTCAGTTCATATGGAGATATTTCTTATGTTATTGAAAACCTAAGCAGTATTTTGGTGTAGGTGGAGATACATATTATATACAGTGGCGGACAGATAATTAGGCCAGCCTTTTGTAGTAATTTTGAACGACTACCAAAATTTTAAGAATATCAACTTGATTACTATAGAAAAGGTCTATTGGACCCCATTCTAGATGACTACCAGGACCTTATCAAGAAAATCCTATTTGAAAACTGACGTACTTTTCTAACCGAAGAAACTTTTGTGATCAAAAATGCTCCTGAATTTATAGATTTTATTTTAACAAAATTTGTTTTTTAAAAAACTTTTAGATTTAAAAAAATTGGTTGATAACAATTTTTTTACAAAATAAATCTTAAAACATTGCTAAACTTTCAAGAATTTAAAAAAAAGTAGTTATAAACAATAATATCTTAAATTAGGTAATTTTGCTAGGGTTGTGACGAGTGTTACCATATGGTAACGGCCAGGGCTGGGCAAACGGTAAGCGGTCCAAAAAAAAAAAGTTAGAAATTCGTTTCTTAGGCCATTTCTAGGTATTTCCGAAAATTTCGCTCTCGTCATTAATGGGTTAAAAAAGTATGTAACTACTACAGAGACATTTTACATACAATTTTACAAATTCGATCTTATACATAATGATACATAATTACATTTTTTAAGAATATCATAAAATCTGTAGTCAGGCATGATTTTTTTTCGATGTTTTCCAAAATATGAAATCAATCAAATCGAAGAAATAAACACGGAATATAGAGCTGTAGCTGAACATGAAGAACTTAAACGTCTTCAAGCGTTTGTAGATGCGAATTTCGGGCAAAGGTGAAAAGTATTTAAAATTAAATCAATGAACATCTTTTTGCCAACATTTATCGAATTTTCTTGATGAAATTATAATACTCCCAGAGACATTTTTTCTCTTTTGAGGAAAAATTGGATTGGTTTTGCGCCATATTGAAGTTTCCTCAGTAAATTTATTAAATTTAAGGAAAGAGTTCCTTAAATTATAGAATTTCATCTTTCGAATCAGGAAACGTTTCTATGGTGCAAAACCAATCCCATTTTTCCTTAAACGAGGACAAATTTCTCTGGGTTTAACATACGATATAAAATTTGTTGAATTGTTATATGTTTTTTTCTGGATTTTAAATTTTTTGTTCAATGCTAAATATGTAAGTATATGGGGCATTCCATATGAAATTTAACTCTTTCTACCCTCACCCCCTGTAATGTTCTTCATCTTCCTAAAGAGAGTACCTTTTACCAGGGTGCGGAAAAACTCGCCAACGATCGATTCAAAATTCAATCTTCTCGCGATCAATTCATTTTTCGATGATAAATTGACGTGATAAATTCACTAGCGTCTATCCGCGAACGATTTGTACGCTCGCTCGTTAAAAATGTGTATACGTGCAATTTTTTTGTGAACGCTCGTTTTCTAATGAATTTATCACGTCAATTTATCATTGCAAAATGAATTGATCGCGAGAAGATTAAATTTTGAATCGATCGTGAGCTTATTTTTTAAAGTTCATGGGTTAAGCGCTGGTGTAAAAAGTAAACAACAATTTAATCGAAAAAGTAAATTTTTTAATTGAAAACCCTTTTCTTGTTATTGTTTAAACTTTTATCCTTAATTTTAAGTAATTTTTTTTTTATTATGGAATTTTTTTATTGTTTAACAATAAACATTTTATTTTATTAATAAAAATAATATTATAAAAACCCCCAAGTGTCGTTATAACTTGCCTGCTTTGAAAACAAGTCGTTGAGTATACAAAATGTTTACTGCAAAAATACGCTCGCGATTAATTCGCGAATAAATTATTACCATACAAATCAACGAGTGAATCAATCGCCGACGCTTGCAGTTAAGATTTTTCGTTCGTGATATATACGAGCTTTTCTTTCGGTTGCGAGCGATCGTAAATGCTTTTGTTCGCTGCGTAACTTTTTCACTCATGAGTTATTGAAAGCAACGAATTATTGGTGCGATTAATTGTGAGAACAATTGTATTTTGATCGTTCTCCGCACCCTGCCTTTTACCAATAACATATCCGTTATCAATTGGTATAATACAGTGATGTTTTTCAAAAATTCTTTCGCACTGCCATAAAGAGGTGGCGGCCGTGGTGCAGTGGTTAAGACCTCTGCTTCACGATCGGAAGGTATCGGGTTCGACTCCCACCTGGGGCAAGGCAGAAATTTGTTTTCTGTTTTTCTGTGTAGACCGCCACTCTCTCGCTAAGTTCTGGCAATCTTGCGAGAGTAACTTTGCCATGAAAAGCTTCTTCTTTGGGAGTCCCGCCGTCCGGCAATAAACTGTAGGTCCACAATTATAATATACACTTGCCCATGACAATTGCATTAAGAAGCTCGGTCAAGAGGGTTGTAGCGCCAATATATGTATGTATGAGGGTAAAAAGAGGTAAATTTCATATGGAATGCCCCATATATTTTCAAAAAGTGTTATTATTTACGAAAAATTTCAGTACAATTTGATATTGAAAAGTACAAATTTTTGGTTGATTTGATACATTTTCCAAACAGTCATTTCCCAACATAGTTATATCAAGGAATTCGAACTCCTTTTTACCCAACGACAGGTGAAGTAAATCTCAACAACGTTGCACGTCTCAACCCAAGAAAGGTCGATCCACGCATCCCAGTGCGTATCGTAGATTCCGTCATGTCGCGTGCGGTCTATGTAAACAGCATCATCGATTGTTAACGTGCTTTTTTTTTTTTTTTTTTTTTTTTTTTAACGACGAATCCCAACGGTCCTACTAACCCGCCCAACCGACCGAGGGGCACAGCCGCATGACGCACGGATTTGGTGACCGAACAGCCGAACATATTTGGAAATTCGTTTCAGCTACAGATTAAAATCATCAGCTGATAAAACGCATATTAATAAAACGCGAATTAGGTTATGAATGCAAGAGAGAATTCTTCCAAACATAACATAATATAAGATTAACGTGATAATAAAAAATAGAATTAAAAGAAAATATTATGAAGCATCAGAATTCATGCGACGAATATGAATTTGATCAAATATAATTTTTGCCTACTTTACGATATTAGACTTAACAAAAATACAAAGACAAAACAATCCAAACAGTTAATTTACGCGACAAAGATTACAAATATTAATTTTAGTATTTTGTGTTTTAATACGAAATATAAAAAATCAAATACAAATAGAACAGTTAAGTAAACAGTAACGGAACGAATGTGAATTCAGCTAAAAATTTTGTTTTCTTTGTATACAATATACAGTAAAAAACAAAATTCTGCTGAAATATAAATATAAAATACAACAAAAATACAACACTTTCAAAAAATCGACAATGCCGATCTTTGTGGAGTTTGGCAACCCTGTCATTTCGTTAGACCCTAAGCGGTCCAAAAACTCAAAGAGCAACAAAGGCTTAAGTGTGATCAAGTGCATTTAAAATAAAAGTTTTAGTTTTATTAAGTGAAACTGACAGGTCAAAGACAGAATACAGGCTATTAAAATCGCTACAAATACAACGAAAAGGTTCATTCTGCGCGTAATTAGAGCGGCACATACTTAATATCAAAGGAATGAAAGATCTGGAACGACGGGTTGGGATATTAAAATCAATTTCTTGAAGCAAAAATGTAGAATTCAGAGAGCCATTTATCAATTTAATCAAAAATGTTACATTAAGCATCGTTCTTCTATTTTTTAAAGTAGGGATGTCCAAGAGTTTCGTATGGAGGTAGGTTCTGATTCGGATTCCAGCGAAGGTTTCTTAAAGCAAATAATAAAAATTGTTTTTGAACAGATTCAATTCTATCAGAGTGGCAGTTGTATTGTGGATTCCACAAGACTGATGCATATTCCAAAATTGGTCTTACAAGTGATATGTAAAGACTTTTGGTAACGAATGGGTCATTAAATTCTTTTGACCATCTTTTAATGAAACCTAGAACACCCCTCGCCTTATTCACTCATAAGTCAATATGTAGATGAAAGCGAAGTTTTGGATCCATAGTAACACCCAGATCCACAAAAGTAAAAACCTTTTCTAGATTACAGTTATTTATATGATACAGCGATGAAAGTTGGTGTCTTCTAGCAAATGTCATAAATTTACATTTTTTCAGGTTCAGTTCCATTAAGTTATTATCACACCAGATAGCTATACTGGTCAGATCTGATTGTAACAACTTATGTTGATCTAAGATGTCATAGGATAGAAACAATTTAACGTCATCAGCATACAACAGTACATTCGAATGCTTAATGACGGTAAGTCATTTATAAAAAGATTAAACAGAATAGGACCTAAGTGACTTCCTTGAGGAACTCCAGAGGTGACATCTATAGTTTTTGATGTTGATGATTCGAATAACACCTGTTGCTTCCGATTTGTCAGATACGATTCTACCCATTTTAAAAGAAGATCTGGGAATCCGTATCTTTTAAGCTTTTCAATCAACAAATAATGATTAACTTTATCAAAAGCTTTACTAAAATCAGTATATATGACATCTGTTTGAAGATTCTTTGAAAATCCCTTTATTGTTAATGAAGAAAATTCCAATAAATTTGTAGATGTTGATCTACCTCTCAGAAAACCATGCTGTGAAGGAGATATTAAAGTTGTGACCGAGTGAACCAATTGCTTTGTGACAACTTGTTCAAATAACTTTGGTATTGTGCTAAGTTTAGCAATACCTCTATAGTTAGATACGAATGATTTGGTTCCACTTTTATAAAGAGGAATAATGTATGACTCTTTCCATGAATTCGGAAAATAACCTCTTTCAATAGAGGCATTGAATATATTTGAAAGTGGAATGTATAAATTTTTTGCACAAACTTTTAAAAAACAGCTATCGGACAGTACTATATGAATATTTCAACGATTTTAGGTGTTGTAAGACATCATCAGATTCTATAACAGGATTAAGAACGGAATTATAAGTGGGGATGTTATATGGATACGATGTGTTGCCATAAGTATTATCAGAATATGTCGTTTTGAAGAAGTCAGCAAACATATTGGAAATCTCAGTAGGATTGTTGGACTCACGATCATTCCATTTCATTGTAGTTGGAAAACCAGTGTTTTTCCTTTTTGAATTTACAAAGTTATAAAAAGTTTTAGAATCGTATTTCATTTTGGATTTCAAATTGTTCAAATATTCATCATAGCATTTTTTATTAAGTACTTGATATTTATGTCCAAGAAGCGAATATTTTGAATAATCTTGAAGGTTTAAAGTTCTTTTATATGTTTTAAATGCCCGAGTTTTCGAAGTTTTTAGTTTCCTCAAGTTCCACCAAGTCTTTTTAATGTTCTTTGGAACACATATCTCGAAGATTTTGCTGAGCGTACAATTGAAAATTGATACACAGTCGTCAACATCTTCAAAGTTCATGCCCCAACTAGTTTCAGATAAGAGTTGGTTCATTTTAACAAAATTTGTATTCTTGAAGCAAAAAAATGACTTCAACGGTGTAGAAACTGGTTCTAAGTTGTTTTGAACAAATTCGAAAGATAATTCAAGTGTTGGGTGATGGTTATCTTCTGGACATGCAAAAGCATCACAGCGTTGCACTGAAAACTTCGAAGAGTCATCAACATAAATTAAATCCAAAATTCTACTATTCTTATTTTCAATCCCGTTTACTTGTTGTAAACTCATATCTGAAAATGAATCCAGAAAGTCATTTAAACAGTCACGAGAAGAATACGGAAGAAAATCGCCACAAAAATTCCAAGATATATTCGGTAAATTAAAGTCTTCAAAATGGAATCGGCAGGTTTAACATTTGAGAAATCCAATGATATAAGCGACACATGTCTTAGATAAACGGTAATATCGGAATTCGGTGGGATATACGAGCAAGTAACGAAAATATCGATACTAAAAACTCGAATTCGTACACAAATAAATTCCAAGTCAGAGACATCTGAAAGTATGATTTCCTCAGATGAAAAAAGGTTTTTTACTGCAATAAGGACTCCACCACCAGTCCTGCATTTACGATCCCTCCGAAAAATTTGATACCCAGCACACAGAATTTCTGAATCAAAAATATTTGGTTTAAGCCAAGTTTCGGTAAATACCAAGACATTATGACTACAATCGAAACTTTTAATATAAATATCGTTCAACTTTGTATTTAGCCCTCGAACATTTTGGTACAGAAGACAAACAACATTATTCGGGATTTTATTTAGATTTTTTGATTAGAATTTAATTTTCTTTGAGTTAGTTGAACTGGATTTACTAGATTCGATTTCTCTTTATAAACAAATTCACGAACTAAAGTTTTATCCGGCCAAAAATTTTTATTAACAATCTCATTAAACAATTCTGCAGGAACAGATAATTTGAAAGATGAAATGTTTCTAGCGTATGAAAAGTTGAATTTAAAAGCATTTATATTATTACCGGTTTTATTGAGTTTAGAATCAATATAAAATATAATATCTTCAGTTAATGTGTCTGGTGCAAATCTGGACACGAAAATAGATTTTTTAGGTTGCACAACAACAAGCCTTTTTGGGGTTCTCGTTTCTTGTACTTCCCGCAAACAATCCTTTGGAGAAATAATATTTATGGAAGGACAAACATTTTTATCAATATTTGAGATTCCATTCATATTTTTCTCAGGAGCGTCGTACCCTCGTTTCCAAAACCGCAGGATCAGGAGAATAAAATGTAACTGGTGAAGCAAACATATCGGAAAAGGATGGAGTTGTCTGAGTTGAAATTGGCTTTGGGGTAGGTGGTAAAAGCCCAACAGAAGTATTTTGTTTCGGAGCTGTTTCATCCAAACATTTATACTTCTGAAAGTTAATTTGGTACTCCTTCAGTTTAGACTGGGCAGCTGCTAAGTCCTTTGATACATCATTAAATCCCTTTCGGACTTGACGTACCAATTTACAGATGTCCAGCTCTGTATCGCGGCAATCTTCGCAGGACCAACGAAGACCTTTTTTACCCTCGATCAGATCGACTACTGTACCAGTAAGGGATGCACATTTGACGTGATAAAAGATATCACATAGCCAACAAGAGACCATGCGTTCATTATCGACTTTAATGGCACACTTAAGCAAGTCATATTTAAATGCAAAATTTATAAAAAATAAAATATCAAAAAGTGTAAAAAAGTGTAAATTGTAACGAGACAAAATGTTGACTGGGAAAAGGCACTTTCAAATTATATTAAAACAAGTGCCTGAAAGTATGCTCTGAAAATATGATCAGTCTGAGAATGTGGAATCTATATAAAGCTGGTGACACAAGAAATGTCAAAGTGGACAGTATAAGCAAAAACAAAAAAAATTTGCAATTTTTGTTGTAGTGATACTTAGTGACAGGAATTCACGGAAATATAGCACAAAACTTTGTTATTTGCACAAAACTTATTGCACTTAGCCAGAATTTAATTTATTTAATTTATTTAAAAGGTTTTCAAAATAATTAACACGGTATAACTATTTAAAAATATTTATTCAAAAGGCAGCAAAAATTCACTTATGAACAAGTTGAACAGGGTTGCCAAACTCAATATATATAGAGCTAAATCTGTATCAAAAATACACCAACAGAAAACGTATTTCGAGCTAGTATTTAAAATTTAAAAAAAATTTTATTTGGTTTCAGTTAAAAATCCATATCTTCCACATTTTATGTGACCCCTCGCGTTCTTATATGCAAAATTTGACAAAAGTCACAGCCACAACATATATTTTTTTTTAAATTTTCCAACTCGTGAATTGCCCTATTGATTTTACTGCACAATCTAAAATATGGTATAAAAACAGCCAGTGGCGTACCTAGGATTTTTTTTCGGGGGGGGTTTGAAAATTTGTTCAATTTAGAAAATTTAGAAATATTGATATTCTTACTAAATTTATTAACTACTTTGAATTGGATAAGTTAGTAGCTAGTGAGTATAGGTACCAGCTAGAGAATTAAATCCCGTAAGGTTTTGGCAATCCCTTGCTTTCTTTCTTGCATCCCGTCCTCAGGATTTTTAAAATATTTTTTTGATAAAAAGAAAAACGTATGATGTAAGTCTTTTTCAAAAATAACTTGTAACTTCTATTACACCGTTCGACACTAAAAAATGCACCGGTTTTAATCAGATTTTTTTAATTTGTCATTGAATAGGATGTAAATTCATCTCGCCAGACTAAAACAAACTCCGATATTTTCATTTAAAAAAAATTTTTTTAGTTCAACATTTTTTGAATTTTTCTACAATGAACAAATTTTTTAGCAGAAAATTGAACTCTCATGCGTTTTTTCAAACAATGTTTCTACACAGAGGGAAAAAAAACACCGACTGCATGGTTATGATTTGAAACGGCTATCGTTACGAAAAATTCAACACCGCACCGTTCTAAAACACAACAGAAACAGTTATACTTTTTGAAGATGGTATGAGTTGCCGGAGCGTGGGTTCAAATCTCAGTCAGATCAAATTTTTTTCAATTCTTTTTTTTTAAATTTTTTTTATTGATTTGTGCAAAAAAGCCGATCTGCATTTTCCGATTTTAATTTTGTTGCATTTTTGAGGTTCTGAATGTCGATTTCAAGAAATCTAGAGTTAGCGCAGCAAAACAATCCCCGGATTCGTGATTAGCGACCCCCTAAAAAAAAAAAGAATACAAAAAGTAATGTGTTAAAAAGGAAACAAAAAATAAATTGCTCCGACTGAGATTCGAACCCACTATCCCAAAAAGTAAAACTGTTTTCAGTTATATTTCAGAACTGAAACCGCTTCAAATCCTAACCAAGCAGTTTCATAGTATATGTATGCAGTTATAACATTGCCAAATACACACAGCGGTAGGCAAGCGTGCTAAGGGGAGCGTTTATGAATCCGAATGGCCAGGGTTCAAATCTTGGTAAGTAAACAAAAATTTAAACCATTTCTTTATTTCGTAAATAAAATATAACAATAAAATATCAATAATGTTGTTTAAATAAAAATGTTAGAGTACAAAAAATATAAATTGCAATGTAATTTCAAATTACAATTTTGTTAGGTATTTCTAAAAATAGGCCTTTTTGGATTTTCAATTCATGAAATCACAAACATGTCAGTAAAAAATTTTCAGTCTTGAAACAACAACATTTGCTTCTCAATTCATCAATGTGCCGTTTCAATTCATTAAAGGGCAGTTTCAAAAAAATTTAAACGTTTTGTTGTCAAAATCAGAACATTCAGTTTTGGCAGGAAATTGACAACTGTTCGGAACGTTTTGACAACGTTTCGTTTTAATTTTTATCTCTGTGTAGGCTAGCGTGATGAGTTTACATCCTATCGTAAAAAGTTTACATGTTTTTATTGGTTTAGTTTTCCTCTATCAAATGTATATTTAAATTTTGGGAACTCTTATGTGCAAGTTAATACTATACTATATAACGGTACTCCACTTTAGCTTTAAATTCATCCATAGTGGAGTCAGCGAATTACAATATACATAAAGAATGGTTCTGGAATTGAATTTCACAACGACGCTTCTCCATTTTATCATCTTCTTTGTCTTTGGTGAAGAACATAGAAATTGCTAGTCGTCAGCAGATTATAATACTGAGTTTTCGTAAAATAATGTTTGTATTTATCAAATTAAATCGGCTTTTTTTCGAAAACCCGAAAATACCCAGGAATACAAAATGTTTGCAACATGCAAATATGCGATTTAAACTGCTTTAAGAATTGATCCAGAAAAACTGGCAGACACGAGTACTCTTTTTTAACCCCCTCTAACAGAATCTATTCGTCCCGATCATGTGCATTACCAAAAGTTGATATTTGTCGAACGGTGTTATACAACATTTTGGACGATTTCATGAAAATTACAGTACACTAGTTGAATACCCCGGCGTTGCTCGGACATATACTTACTTTGTACAAAAATTTCTTTTTAATCAAAATTTGTTTGTTTGGTTTTTTGTCTAATGCTTGACCATTGTCCAATTTTACTCATGGAATTGCACTTTTGGAATAAGAAGCATAATACCATGTGTGCTGGAAAGTATCCCAGATATATTTTGAAGTAATATTTACTCTCAAAATTCGAAGTATAATGGCAAAATACGATGTCAACTTCTTGGACAAAATTACTTTTGTGACGGATCGCTAAACCAACATAAAAAAGTGCTTAGAAGTACCTGAAACGTATGACTGGCTCACGAGTTGGTAAACTATCATCGTTATTCAAATTCGCATATGAAGTTAAAAACCAAAAACATCGTTTATCAAAGAGCATTACATTAAAACATAATATAAATTTCATATTTTACATACATAACATTACTTTCATTCATTTACAGGTCTATTCTACCGTAGTATCAATAGTCACCACAGCAGTGATACTGTGATAGTGACTTTTGTCTCAATTTGATACAATTCGATATTCTGAACGATTTCAAAAAGCTCTTTCTGTATCTATTGTAGAGCCCGACCGATTAATCGGCTTCGGCTTCGGTTTTTCTGAAAAATGGCCGAAGTTTTGGCCGAAGATTTTCAATTTTTTTCCTTATTTTTGCGACACCGAAAACCAAAACTAATTTTTTACGATACGATTTTCTAGCCCACATCACATCTAAACGGTCTTACTGATTTTCTTGAGTCTTTAATGTAAAATTGTGTAATTGATGGAATTTCCAATGGGACATAAGAGGCCCACAAAACAAAAAATATGATTAAAATTTAAATTAGTAATCATCGAATATTGAGTGAATCTCGCCTCAAATTGCGTGGCACGAGGTTAAAACTGCCACAAAATACATCCTTGGACATTTTCTGGGTGGATTACTGAATTTTAAATATAGATTTAGAAGCTACTACTTGCCCTGATGTCTATGTTAAAAGGAGTCCTGGTAAACTGTATGAAATTTCAAATAGAGGGGTAGGAGGCTCACGGAAGGATTCTACCTTTTAGAAATGTAGCCCAAATTGCTGCGCCAACATATATGAAAAGGTGCTGAAATCCGGGACCGATTGTATTTATATACTCGAATTTGAATGAAAATACACGAAAAAACAAGTTTTTAAAGGGTTTTTATTTAAGTATCGGCTTCGGCTTCGGCTTCGGTATAGGCCTTCGGCGTCGGCCGAAGTAATAGGCTGCCAATTGACCTTCGGCATCGGCTTCGGCTTCGGCCTGAAAATGCTTATCGGTCGGGCTCTAATCTATTGTCATAAAAGTTGTGATCTGCTAAACATCACAAATGCACATATCTGTCACAAAATAATAAATTTTCCGAAAAAATTTAAAATTGGTCTGGAAATGAGTTTTATTTTCTTATTTTTCAATTACTTCTACGATTTCCACAATAGTTCTCTTGAAATAGCTTCTTTGTAGGAATCCAAAAATACCAAAAACTTTATTACCATCAAAATGAACATAGCATGATTGTGTTTACGTATATTTTTTAACCCAAAAATTTAAAAATTGATTTCAGTTCGTTTTAAAAAGATTTATTGAAAGTAGAAATCTTGCTTTTGGCACGGGTATTTTGAAAACGGTGTAAGGTTGATTCAGTCCAAACAAACAACAAATAAATGTTAAAAAAAAAGAAAATATGTTCAATAACAAGTAACAATTAAAATTTTCTTGTTGTTTGTTTGGGCTGACTCGACCTTTGGACTCGATTCACAGTTAAACATCTTATAATTTGTCCAGTTTATCGGATAACTTCTCCAGCGCCTGACTTATTGCCGCAATACTTTGGTAGATCTGCTGCAATGCTTTGCCAAATGTGCCTGCCACTCAATGGCACTTCCGCTCAAACTTGCAAGGTCTAAAGACGAAAAGAAAACAATAAAATTAATAAATAATGATGAAAAATAAAAAAATTTTGCGTCATCTTCGAATATTTTAGTATATTCTTGGACGTTTTAGGTACATACCGAATAGTTGTTTCCAGAAGTATTCGGTAATCAAAAGTTATTACTAATTTTTTGAGATGTATCAGGTGACATCAGTTCAATTTTTATAAATGGTTAGTTTGGGGAACAAATATGTTTCGTACATTTTATAGAAATATATATTTTCGAAAGCTCTCGAACTTATACAACACTATCCTTTGTTTTGTTTGTAAAATAAGAAGAAACAACAGCTGATCATGTTTACACCTCAATGAGGTGATTTTCAGGGCTTTTTTTCTTGTGATCACAAAAAGCTAAGTAACAATCAACTGTGATTCAATGTCAGAATATACCTGTTAGTCTTATTTCATTTAATTTCCAAAATTAAAACCAAATAAATTTCCTAAGTTCCTACTTTTATTTCACACTAGCTGGGCCCGGTCCGCCCCGCTGGGCCTAAATAATTTTTTGTTGTTGCATTGTCTGCAATGTAATGGATGAATGGATGAAAGTAATTTTTAAATATATATGTTTAATTGGTGTTTATACTGTGGAGTTAATTTTGTACAATTTTATAGGGAGGAAAATTGATGTAGCTATTGGTATTGAAATAGGTTTTGATGAATGAATGAATGATTCGTATTGTATGTATGTATGTAGCGCAGTAAAGTATGTTTGGAAGATTATTGAAATTAAATTAAATGACATTGGGTATAAGTATTTGAAGCACATGCCGTTAAATCGGCCGGTACTAACGACTGGATTACGATCTTTGAGCTTTGGTACGTAGCCGAATGCTCGCACAAAATGGCCCGGCAGTGTAAACACTTGAAAACGAACAAATCTGTAGATTCCGATGCTGGTGCGGGAGGGAATATTCAGTCAGTGTAAACGGTTGCACGAACGGAATTTCGTTTACGATTGGAGTTCGCGACAAATGTTGTGTTCGCTCCTACGGTCTAAGTGCACCTCCAAATTAAGTAAAAATAAGTACATTTATCCCTTTTAGACAAAATTAAACCAAAAATTCCCTTAGAAAGGGAAATTTGCCTAAAGTTGGCTGCACTGGTTGAGCGCCCCGTCTGTGAGGAGTGTTGCCACATTGAGAGACGTTCGGTTGTGTTTTTGTAAATTTTTCTTGTGGGAAGAAAGTGATTTCTATAACTTGTTGGGACAATTTTGCAGTGCTTATTTGCCGAAAAGGCCAATTGCAGTGTGTGCATTTAAGTCAAGTTTAATTTAATTTTCATTCGAAATGGACGCCTTCTCGTAATATTAATGGCGGTTTGCCTGCATTAAGGTCCCCATAAGCCAACGCGAAATTCCGCAGCCGGTACGGAACTTGAACAAAAATGTTGCTTGAATATGCGATACTGCGTTTTTTAAAAGAATATTTATAAATGATACACATTTTTAGTTGTAGCTTTGAAATTTTTCACCGCAAACAAATTTTTGTATTCCAATATCTTTGCTGTAATGAAGTACTGTGTGTAGGGTTACTGTGAAAGTGGGCGACTTTCGCAGTGCGCATTTAAGGTCGCCACACATGAATGCAAAATTTCGTTGGTGTCGTGGTACTTTTTCTTGAAAATAGGATAGTGCGCTATAGAATGATATGAACTTGTTTTTGTTTTTGTGAAATTTTTCAGCACGAAAAAATTTGTCCGAGCCGAATATCGCCTTGCAATTTTTTAGCAATTTTTGGGGAAATTTCTCGGCATTGTGTGGGGAGCTTTAAGTTGGGTATAATTTAATTTCCATTTACAATAGACATTTTTCCGTACTTATTTGGAATGTAAATGGCAAGTGCATTTAAGTGGAAATGAAGTACTGTGAAAGTGGGCGTAAAATGTGCACTGGGAGATTGGGGCAAATTATGGAATTGCGAATATGTAATACTCAAGGATAAGCCGTGTTATTTTGGCATTGCCTTAGGTTTTTTCCATTGTTGAAAAGTTACATGCAATCAAATGGAAATAACCTTAATTATTACTCCCAGCTGCATTTAATGTTGAAAATACACGAAGTTGTTGAAATTTGTGATCGGTACACGTAAACGTGAAATACTTTAGCAAATCGATTTCATACTTTGAAAGAAACCGAAATGTAAAATAGCCCGCAGATATGGTAACACTGCTTGGGTGGGGAAAAATTAAGTCCTAGGTGGCAACCAAGTTGACTGTTGATCATATGGTATTTGCCTTAAAAGATTCACAAATGTGAGAGAAATACGTATTTTCTAACTTGTGGGCGGTAAAAGTTGGGCGTGTCAAAACCAATCCTATGTCACGACTCACGACCCCTAGAACACATATATAAATTTTGGTGAGAATCGGTGCTGTAGTTTTCGCGTCTACTGGTGACAACCATACACGTCTCTTTTATATATATAGATTATAAACGTTTTTTGACTTTAATTGGTTTGAATATTCTCGATATAAATATCACTGCGCTACATTTTCTTGGAATCATTTTATACTATGTTCCCACTAAGCCGAAAAGCACATTTTCGAGCATAATCGCATTTTCGGGTTAGAATGAGACGAAAATGTACAATTTCGTCATGTCAACACCATTTTCGTTGAAAATGTGTAGAAAATGTATTGAAAATGCAATGCAGATCTGGTGTTGATATGTTCAATAGATGAATTTTACAAAAACCCAATGTGAAAGTTCATTTGTAAACAGTTTTTGACAGTCAAAAATGAATACAACTGCAAAATGGAAAAACGAAAATATAAAGAGGTTCCTATCGAGTTGTTGGCCGAATGAATTGCAGCGCTGCGCGTGACCAGAAGGAATAGGTCCGGGACGTCAATGAGGACTCAAGCGGTATAATCATCAGTTACACTGCGTTACAGTCGCCCAGAACTTGGGGCGCCACGTTGTAGGTCTGTCCAAAAAAATTACAACTGCATACCAGGAATTTCGATTACACCCCCAAAATCTGAAGTTAGAAGAGAAAAACCAATTTTTGTCGGTGTTGTCCTATTTTTAATGACAACTTTAGAAGCGTAGGATAGATGTTGGAAAGCATGTTGAAAAGAATCGAAACATACGCTTCAATCGGTGTATAACTTTCATTTATATGATGAAAAACACAGAAGTTATTACTGTAAACATCGCGCAGACACAATTTTCCACATTTTTTTAAACGGATTTTTTCGATTTAAGAAGTTTTTATATCTAGTCTAGCGTGAAAGGGTTTGTTTCTATCAAATGAATTTTAAACATTTTAGATTTAATGGAAAATATATTTTTGACGAATGTGAATGGGAAAAATGCAAAAGGCATAAATGTGATTTAAACGGTTTTAAGAACTGATCCAGAAAAACTGGGAGACACGCAGTGGCGCACCCAGGATTTTTTTTCGGGGGGGGTTTTAAAAATTGTTCAGTTTTGAAAATTATCATATTGAAAGGTTTTGGCAATCCCTTTCTTTCTTGCGTCCCGTCCTCGCGATTTAAAAAATTTGTTTTGATAAAAAGAAAAACGTGTGATGTAAGTTTTTTTCATGCATCTGAAGACAAAAAAAACTTTTAACTTCTATTACACCGTTCGACACTAATGCACCGTTTAAATCACATTTTTGCATTTTTCATTGAATATTTTCATCAATATTTTCATTTTAAAAAAATTTTTTTTAGTTAAACATTTTCTGAATTTTTATAGAGTGAATTTTCATAGAGTGAAATTAAATTTTGGGAACTCTTATGTGCAAGTTAATACCCTACTATACTATATAACGGTACTCCACTTTAACTTTTAATTCATCCATAGTATAGTTAGCGAATTACAATATACATAAATAATCTACATAGAAGGTTCTGGAAAATTCCATATTAATAAAGAAATAAGGAGATGCTTCCAGAAATTTTTGTCTTTGGTGAAGAACATAGAAATTGGTGTTGTCAGCAACTTAATACTTATAAATACCACTGTAGCTACTAGCTACTAGCTAGAAGGTAAGGTTTAGTCGTTAGCATCTGCTATAATATATAATACTGAGTTTTCGTAAAATAATGTTTGTATTAATCGAATAAATCGGCTTTTTTTGAAAACCCGAAAATACCCAGGAACAACATTTTTGCATGAGAAAACTGCAACATGCAAATATGCGATTTAAACTGTTTTGAGAATTGATTCAGAAAAACTGGGAGACACTAGTACTCTTTTTTAACCCCCTCTAACAGAATCTATTCGTCTCGATCATGTGCATTACCAAAGGTTGATATTTGTCGAACGGTGTTATACAACATTTTGGACGATTTCATGAAAACTACAATACAAAACAAAACCTTATTTTAAAGTTGGAATTTGATGATTTGCAATTTTTATGAACTAGGGGTTGCATTTTAATTCAAATATGAAATAAATATGAAAAAGAATTGAAGGCATCGGATCAAATTAAGAATTGTTTTATTACAAGAAAAAATGACACAGTGTGGTCTTAAATTTTAAATGCATTTTTTGATTTGAAATCGAATCAAAAAATTACTTTTAATTTGATACAAAAATTGATTTTTTAGATTTGAAAATGGAACTCTTGCAAGAAGGGCAAATATAGCCGTTAAAAAACATTTATCTGCAGTTTGGTTTGGTAATGCGAAATAGTTTCGGGGAGGGGGGGGGGTTCAAAACCTCAAAACCCCCCCCTTGGGTGCGCCTCTGGAGACACGGGTACGTTTTTTAGTGTCGGACGGTGTTATAAAACAAATTTTTTTTAGATTTTCGACCTTTTTTTTAACTTTGATTTTTTTAAGCTAAATACTTTTCTTTACCTTTTACGTCTCTTTTTTAGCATCTTAAAAGATGAACCAGCAATAAAATGTACAAAAAAAAATAATTTTTTAAAATTTTGTATCTAAATTAGCAAAAATGCTCCAGCGAAAAATTAAATACTGCAGTCAATTTTGCACGGATTTGAACAAGTTTTTGCTCGTTGAGCGCACAATCGGATGGATTTTTAATTTTTGTAAAAAATTTAGTATGGTGCTATATTCTTTTCAACAAGCTATAGTTTTTCTTGCGCTTCCTAAGTTATCATTAAAAATATCAAGTTCTGAATTTTTTTTGTAACACAGTGTTATTGTCTTTATAAATAAAATTTTTTCTTTTTCTCTGTTTATGATATTCATATTTCATCAATTATATTTTTGTTCCCCATAATTGCAAGGCAAATAGTGGCAAATTGTTTAATTTTCTTTTCTGAATAGATTTTATTCATTTATTGGCAAACTCAACAAAACGTAAATAATGGAAACTGTGAAACAAAAATGGCTTCACTCAATGTGAAAGTGTTCAATTTCATTTGAAAATGTTTGCTGAAAATGCGCATTTTCGGCTCAGTGGGAACATAGTAAGGCATTCAATCCCGAAGTGTTTTTAAAATCCCGGGCCTTCGGGATTTTAAATTACAATCCCGGGATCCCGGGATTGGTTCGGGATTTTCGGGATTTTCCAATTAAATACAATAGTTAATATAAAATTTAAGAAAGAATTGTTGCAGCAATACTATAAGTTTAATTCGACAAATAAATATTACATTAAACCAAACAAATAATATTTCAAATAAATATAGTCAAACAAAAAGTAATTCTTTTTAAATTAGATTGCTCCAACAAATTATTTTTTTTTGCCAGGCTGAATCCGAATATAATCGTAAAATTCAGCCAGCTATATTTCATGCTACACACGAAAAACTTACTTTCACTAGTTATAGTATTATAACGGGAACGGATACCAATTGTTGTTTAAAATTATCGAAATTTGTGTCCATTCAAAAGACACACACAAAACCATTTATCCAATTCGTAAAGTTTTCAATATACGGTCATCAAAATAATTTTAGCTTATATCTTTTTTGTAAAAAAAAAAACTGTTTTAATTGAAAAAATTTTATTCAGATCGATGAAAGTTGTTTGTTAAGCGTTATTGACAAAAATTTTGTAAATTTTTGTGTGTGTAGCACTAAATCTGCAAAAGTCCGTTTTTTAATTTACCAATTAGATTGAAAGTAAATGCACGGCTTTATTTTTGTGAAAAAAAAATCTTTAAAAATGCATAAAAAATCTAGTACTGTGATTTCAGAGAGAGAGCGAAAAAATTAAATTGCAAATGTTCAACCTAACCTAAATTGGTTCGCCACGGGATGCGTGCCAACATTCGCGGAGGTTCTGATGCGGCCCAAATCAAGGATTGGAAGAAATATTGCGGTTCACCTGTGCTGTTATTCAATATTTTCAACAAATCGCGCAAGTTTAATGCATTCAAAATGCTTCCGGAAACCCCTGGGCCCAGCATTCGTCTGCCCGAAAGTGCAAGAGGCTATCTGGCCAAAGTTGATGGTCGCAAGAGTTTTGGAGGTCTCCACGTTCTTTGTTGCAATATTTTCGGCAAGTCGTGCACGTTTTATGCCTTAAAAACATTCCCTAAAAGAAATTTTAACAATTTCCTCCAATTACTTTTCAAATAAGAAGAATCAATACGAAATTCATAGAAACACAGGTTGAAAAGTTGTATTATCGTTTTTTTTGTATGGAAAATGGCAACAACATTTTCACAACTATCATATTTTTTCACGAAAATTTTCTCAAAATAATAAAATTTGTTTTGAAGGGAAAAATTTTTTTTCGGGCTTTTTTTTTTGTTTTGCAATTATTTTGTTTATTTATATTAAGTTAACTTTTTATTTTCTCAAATTCGACACCGGGATTCGAACCCACGCCCACGGAGTTTGGATGGCACGCTAAACGCTCAACAGGTTGGTCTACTGTTAGCATTATTTAACAGAGTCTAAATGTATTATATAAACATTTTTTGTAGTAAAAGCATACTTCGAATTTAAAAAAAAAACAGCCTAAAACTATGCTTTGATTTTTTGAAATAGAAAAGAACAACAGTATTATTAATTTCAAACGACTTGAAATTGAAAGCATTTGTTTTAAAAATTAAAACATAAATGTACTGCAGAAAAAACAATGTTTTAAAATGCAAATTGAAAAAAAATTGTTTAATTTTAAAACATGTGTTTTCTTTCAGTGTAAGTATTACATAAGAATTCAGTGTTAAACTATTTGAAAGTAATATTTTCATTAAATTTCATTAAGTATGGTTTTTAATACAATAAAATATCAAGGAGATGAGGAAGTTTTTCTTGAGTTCTGGTAAATTTCATAATAACTTTGCAAATTTAAATTTTATTTAACAGATTTTGGAGGAATAGAGTCTTTGAGCACACCAACCCTCGCCCTGGCTAGTATTAAATATTTGTATAGCCATTAAAAAGTTGTGACGCCGCAGAGAAAAGCGTAACTACTTCGGATTCCAACTCGATTAGTATAAATTGAAGGCCACTACACAAATGCATTAATTTCGGTATGTCTTGTGTGTGCAGTACTTCAGTGCACTCGTTAAACTAGTAAATACAAGGAAAAAAAAGCCTAGTGCAGTAATTGAAAATAAAAAGTATTCACTTGGCTTGTACTCGTTTTTACTCCTACCTGTACTCACATTACTCACTCAGTTTTTTACTTTCTACTTGATTTTGAAACTTCATTTGGAAACCAAACATAAGCTATTCAAATAGATTTGATTTTTGTTTGGGTGAATCAAGACATTCTTCGGAAATTAGGAAAGGTATTGAAATTTAATTTTCCCGGTGAATTGCCAGGTGGGATAATCATGTCAGGTGAGATTCGGCCAGCTTCTAAGTGCGTCCTTGGAATCATGTCAGATGGGATTCGGCCAGTTTCTAAGTGCGTCCTAGGACTTTTTTTTTGGTGAATCATGTCAGGTTGGATTCGGTCAGCTTCTAAGTACGCCCTTGGTATTTTTTGGGTGAATCATGCCAGGTGGAATTCGGGCAGCATCTAAGTGCGTCCTATGAATATTTTTCGGGTGAATCATGTCAGATGAGATCACCCAAAAAATATCCAGGGACGCACTTGGTTGCATCTGTAATCCCAACTGACATAATTCACCCAAAAAAGTCCAAGGAGGCACTAAGAAGCTGTCCGAATCTGACATGAATCACTCAAAAAAAGTCCAAGGACGCACTTGGAAGCTGGCCGAATCCCATCTGACATGATTCAACCAAAAATGTGGTAATATCAACTGTGAACACACAACATTTAAGAACATATATCTGGAAATATTTTTGAAATTTGAGTACCCTCTTATACATATATTATCATTAATTTATTTTTGAGTTACACGTACTAGCCATGGTTATTCAACTTTTTTCTCTGATTTGAAACTGTCAGAAATACGTTTCCTTTTTCCAATAACCATCCCGATCGGATAACATTTAGTGGTTTTTAAAAAAAAATCCAAGGACTCAGTTGGTGGCAGCTAGAATCCCTATTAGCAGAAGAATCCGAGAATACACTTGGTGTTAGATGCAACGCCAACTAAACAACTCCACTCGAGAATTGCCCACGACACATTTGAGTTCCCTTCTTGATGTATTTTATTGCAAAGAGTACACGGAGAGAACTGTTTGCAGGTATTGTGTGTTATATTCACAATATTGATCCATTTATAAAAAATCATAATTGAATTGATTTTAGTCATAACTACAAAGGCTGAATATAAAATCAATATCAGTATTCATGACTAAGAATTTTAAGTTATGTTTTTTTCGTTCATGGATCAATATTATTACTTTAATACACAATTCCTGCAAACAGTTCTCTCTCTATAGCGTGCAGTAACGCTTTTAAACTTATACTCTATTTTCTCATTTATTACCGAATTTGCAAAATAGAGTACATGACAGTTACTATTTGAAAAAATAATGAATGTCTTGAAATTCGTTCAAATGCTTTTGTGTAGGACTTTAGTATAAACTGACATGTCTCGTCCCGGCGCTTTTTTTGCCAGTCAAACAGTGTACAGATAATTTTATTATATAAAATAAGTAAACAATTAAGTTAAACCTTTAATAACATACCTTCAGATTTATTCGAAGACTCGTTGCAGTCATGTGTTTCCATTTCAGCAGAATCATACTTTATTCTACTGTCAGGCATTTTGATTTTTTGTCTGCTGTTTTTTTTTCACTTTATAATATCGACATTGCTTTTTAATTATTTATTGAGATATAATTACTCTGATATAGTGTAGTCAAATTCAGTATAACCAATTACACAAGTCAACAAAAATCACTTTATTATTTCAGACCGAGATTAATTTAGTAGAACTTGATTCGAGACCGATTTGATCGAGATAAAGATATGGGTTGTAACAAAAATACAATGAACAAATTAGAAAAATAGATCGCGGTCCTGTTTTTAATAAAATGGTGAATATCCAGTGGCATTGCTAGGCTTAGTTTCTTCTGGGAAAATCCAATGGTGTCACCCTAATAAGCAAAAATAAGTGTTGGGGGAGGTTTCCATAAAGTATCATTCGACGATGAATTTTAACATTTGTATTGTCGTATCTACACTCCATGGCATCTTCAAACTTTATCTGAGACGCTTCCTTTTGGTGTTTAAGACACGATATCTTATTCTATATTTATGAAAAGTACTTGGTATTTGAGAGTATTTGTATTTGTAGGTGTTTAATTACAAATACCAGGAATTGCTATTTGGTACTTTCTTTTTTAAATATTCGGTATTTGTATTGCTGTTGGTGATTGAAATTTACAGGTCTGAGTGGAGCAGTTATGCAGAGGTGGAAAGGATTTTCAGTACAAGGAATTTTGTAAAAAGAAACAAGGAAATACACAGATTTTGACAATGTTAAATGACACAAAACAGTAAGGTGCGGCCTAAAACATGTAAACAGATGCTGCTATTTACACTTTCATTTGAATAATGCAACTTACAAAGACTGTTTGTATGAAAATTGTGAAATATACACTGAGAGGAAAATGTTTTAAAATTAAACGAAAATGTTTTAAAATTGAAAGTTTTTAAAATAGAGCTTTGTACAGATTTGTTCAATTTTAAAATTTTTTAAACGCAAATGTTCAATTTTAAAATATTTTTTTCAAAATAAACAAATTGGTTTTTAAGGAAAAAATTTTTTGGGGTTTTTTTTTTGTTTGCAATTATTTTGTTTATTTATATTTAGTTAACTTTTTATTTTCTCAAATTCGAGACCGGGATTCGAACCCACGCTTACGGAGTTTGGATGGCGCTCTAAACGCTCAACAGGTTCGTCTACTGTTAACATTATTTAACAGAGTCTAAATGTATTATATATATGGAAAATGAGCTAAAACCCATAATTAATACATACATTTTTTGTAGTAAAAGCATACGTCGAAATTTTGAAAAAAAACACCCTTAAACTATGCTTTGATTTTTTTGAAATAGAAAAGAACAACAGTATTATCAATTTCAAATGACTAACGAAAGAGCAAGACGATTGAAATTGAAAGCATTTTTTTTAAAAATGAAAACAAAAATGTACTGCAGAAAAAACGATGTTTTAAAATGCAAATTGAAAAAAAAATGTTTAATTTTAAAACATGTTTTTTCTTTCAGTATATATGCAAGGAAGAAACTCAAGATCATATACTCTGCAACTGTTCATCCTTAACCAGAAGTATATGGAAGATCCTTGGTCGAGCTACGTTCAATACGATAGCAGAAGTTGCAATTACTGCTTAGCTACTTTTATGCCGTAAATGCTTCGCTTTAAAGACAGGCAAGTTCGGAATATATGCAGAATTTTTAGAATTTTTAAAAAATTTTTTAAAAATATGCAGAATGAATTGAAAATATGCAAAAAGTTCGAAATCGGCCAAAAAATAATATGCAAATGCACAGCGATGCCATCTTAAAGCAAATTTTCGGATTCGTAAATATATCTAGTTAGTTTTGTTCTAGCATTACGCGCAACATATATGCATTTCCGAGTTAGACGAAATATGGGTTCGAAATTTGAGTATATAGTATATACTACACTGTAGCTGTTTTTATGTATCCACCAACTTGCTCAATGTTAGAAAACAATGTAATTATTGAAATACAAAATTTTTGTAGCAATAAAATTGTTCAAAATGAAACATTAAACTTGAACGAATCCTCAATACAACATCAAGATATACCACCAGGCTCAAATACAATGCCACCAAATGCTTATCCCCCTCAAATTCCAGAGAAGTCGAATTTTTTCCTGCACTTAATAAATCAGTCAAATGTAACGCCCGAAATTGTGGATGACGAAATAGAAAGATATTCGAACGTGAAAGTAAAAATGGACAGCAATTTTGACAATGGTGGCGGACAAATTCTAAGGAATATCCGAAACTAGCCAATTTTGCAATGAAAATTTTATCTATTCCAGCCAGTAGTGCTGCTTCGGAAAGAGTATCTTCGTTAGCTGGCAATATTATTGTAGAGAAATGAAATCGTTTTCATTTCCCAAGACAGTAGATAGTATAATATTTCTTAATTCAATGTTCAAAAAATCCATATAAAAATAATGACATAGCAACCAAGTTTTTATAATATATATATAATAGACATCGGCACAAATGTACACAGAAAAAAAAAAGATAGGTTAATCTAACCAAAAAACGTTGTAAAAAACAATTTTTTATTTTATATGGAAAACACAAACAACAACTACAATTGTTGCGTCATCGCTCGATGCAGAAATGCAACCATGCCGCAAATATTTCATAATTCTGAAACAGCATGACATTTAATACAAGAGAGAAAAATTATTATATATGGCTGTCTCGTTTACGCTCTCAAAGCAACAAGTGCTGCATAATATATGAATAATTTATATTCGACACTTGACTCATGAAGTACTTGGTTCCTTAGTATGCGATACTATTATTGGTATTTTAGGGAAGTTTGTATGAAAATTGTTGGGTCGTAATAATAAAAACGTCTTAGAATAAAAACGTCTTAGTATCGAATACAAAAAAATCGAATTTTCGCAGCACTAGAAGATGGCGTCGAATTTGTTTACATTTTACATTTTTGATATTTCGAAAACAATTTTTAAAATCAAATTATGACTATGTTATAATTAATTATTAACAAATATTGTGATTTTATGATAAAAATTGTGCAGAATGTATTTCAACTCGGTTTTTCCCGGGAAAACATTAATTTCAATATTTCAATATTATTGTAAACTTAATGAAATATTAAAATATTGCGTTTTGTGGAAGCGCGTTAGTTCTAAGTAATGAATATTATATATATTCGCAGTAGAAATGATGTTGCCCGACAAATTTGTGTACGAAATGTAAATTATCTCGTTTTAAAAGTCTTCGGCTTACATTAAATTAATTTAAGCTTCATAAATATATTTCAATACAACACATCTACAGAAATACCAAACACATCAACTATCTTTTTCTTGCATTCTTTTTCTAATATGTATCTATTTATTTTTTCGCTCAATTGGATAATTGCTTTCTCTGTCTTCCATAAAGTAATATACGAACAATTTTTAATTGTACGCCAACAACTTTGAGTCGGTTCCATTTACAACGTTTCTTGGTTGCTGCATTTTTAATCGTCTTTTTTGGTTAGATTTACCTCCTTTTTTTTTGTGTGTACTTACTTCTATTTCAGAAAACTGTACACTATTTCAATGTCAAAAATTTACTTCATTTATTTAATCACAAGCACTGTCGCACAGTGATTTGTCCCATAGACAAAATTCAGAAAGTTTGATGTCATCAATTATATAAAATATGGTATTTTTGGAAAGGTAATACATTGACTAAAAAGAATATGAACTTCTTTATTTGATTAAAATTTTTTTGACGTCCGTGGAGTATTGTCAAATTAGGGAAATTTGATAACAAATGCTGGAAGAAAAAAATTTATTTTTGATAGCTTGGCGAAAAAAATTGCCAAAAAGGTATTTTTGGCAAGAATGATACAAACTTTACTTTTTTATAAATGTTATTGTTGTATTAAAAAATGAAAAATAAAATAGTTGTCATTAAACTTCGATGTAATTTGTGAGTACCATGAAAAAAAAAGTTTTTCAAGTAAAAAACAAAAAAAAACCCAACAAATTATGGATTGTAAAAAAAAAGTGCGTAAAAGTTACTAAAAATTTTTTTTTTGTTTTAAAGTTTAATGTGTTTTCTTTCAGAAAAAAAAAAGAAATTCACCATTTTTTACCAACTTTTTGAAAAAAATGTTTTTTTGTAAATGCCTAAAATGACAATTTTATATCAAAAAAAAATTTTGAAAAGTTCATAATGTAAATAAAATGGTAAAATGTGATGAATGTATGTATTTTTATTAATATATTGATATTAATATATGTATAGTAACTAAAAGCTCAATTGAAATATTGTTTATCCAATGTCATTTAATTTTTCTCTATTTTACTCTTCCCTCTTCTTCGTATTGACTAAAGCGGTCAATACCGAATGGTTTTGGCAATCGCGGGTTCTCCAGATTTTTCAGGATTTCTTGGGGTTTGTTACTTTACCAAGCAATGCACATGTTAAACAAATAAAAAAATATAAAAGATATAAAAAAATATATAGTATTTGAAAACGATAATATCAGTGAAGGAATTGAGGATAGTATAAATTTCTTAGTGAGCGAAGATTGTGATAGTTCTAACGATTCTGAATAAATTATTGTGAAATTTAAGAATATAAATTTTTAATTGATTTCTTAGGGATAAACATCAAACTCAATTCGAAATTGATAAACGAAATTGATAAACTGTGGAACAGTGCCAGAATTATTAAAATTGAGAATACAGGTAAAATTTATGGTAAAAGTGAATCCGTCACTTCGATAAAAGTACACTATCAAGACCGTGAATACCCCTAATAGTAGAATATACATAATATAATATAGTAGAATATACATTTTTCTTTACAAAGTATTCAAGATTATAAAAATGTATTGCTCTTTTCAATAGTTATAACATTAAATTTTTTAAAAAGATTTTTTAATGTTTTTGCATTAATGTACCTGCTAAACTACAACTGCTAGCCAAAAACGGTTACCAAATTTGAAATCAGCTATTCAAGAACCACTAGAATCCGTTATTAAAGCTAAGAAACCTTTTGCGAAATATAATTGTAGAGTTGTATTATATGCATAATAATTAAATAAGAAAATCAAGCATACAATTCTGGATTTATTCAAAAACTATAAGGGTTACAGAAAAACCGATTACATTTTTGAAATCAGCGGGCCAAAATACATTTAGAAACTTAGTTTCAATTAATTCAGAATACTCCTTTGATTTTTGTCCCAAGCTCATATGGAGACAAATCACTGTGTGTCGGTAGAATACTGATCAAGAATATATATACTTTTCCATACCGGACACTCCCCCTTATGGGCGTTACAAACGATGTGTCAAAGTTAATATACCCTGCCACAGTGAGTGTGGGGGTATAAAAAAAAGAAAAATTAAAAACTTTGAAACTTATTTTCTTGAAAGAATTTGTATGTTACATACCGTAGTAAAAAAGTAAGAGCCCTGCCCCTTCAATTGATTTCCACGCATTTGTTTCTATATTCATCTAATTTATAATTTGAACTTAAAACTAGAGAGTGGACTATCTTCGGCTATACCGAAGCTGAAATACCCCCACAAAGTAGGAAGAAGTACCTCGAACATAAAAAAATGTGGTCTCAAGACCCTATTTTGAGCCAATTATAGGTGGTTTTGGAGCCCGGACCATGTCCAAAATCCATTTCTAAAAATTTCCAATCAAATCCACAAAAAAAAAAATTGGTCTCAAGACCCCATTTAGACCCTTATATATGTGGCTTCGGAACCTCGGACCATGTCAAAAATACGTTTCTAAGCATTTCCAATCGAATACAACAATAAAAAAGACTTGAAAATGGTAATCTTTTTTTTCGGTGTATGGGAGCCACGCCCAGTTTTTATCCGATTTGGCTGATTCTCAGTATTTACGAGAAAAACATGTACCCAAAGTTTCAAGTCGATATCTCCAAAACTGCGACCGCTATCGTGCGGACGGACAGACGGACAGACAGACGGACATCGCTAAATTGACTCCGGCGGTGATGCTGATCAAGAATATATATACTTTTCCATACCGGACACGCCTCCTTATGGGCGTTACAAACGTTGTGACAAAGTTAGTATACCCTGCCACAGTGAGTGTGGGGGTATGATTATCGATTTCAGCCTACTGATACCCTTTTCACAACGTTTGTAACGCCCATAAGGAGGCGTGTCCAAAATAAAAAAAAAATTTCCGTTTTAAAGTTAACTAATGCTAGTTAATCGAAGAAATTTAACTTAACTAAATGAAAAAGTTAATGGTTTTCGAAATTAAATGAAACGTTAAAAGTTAACCAAAAATATAACTTCGTAATTAACTATTAACTAATTAACTAGGTATTTCCCAGCTTTGGATAAATTCTGTAGTAGATTTTTCTTCGCAATTCTTGTTTGCAATGATTGATTTAAAAAAATAGAAACTGTTCACCTTTTACATATTTTTGACATTTGGTCTTACCTTCGGCTTCGGCCTTAATATTGGCCGAAACCGATTATGAGCCAAATGTGAAATTTTAGGCCGAAGCCGAATAATCGGTCGGACACTAGTGAGAACGCCTTAACGGATGAAGGCGGTATGTAACACAAATTCTTTGAAGAAAATAAAATTCAAAGTTTTCCATTTTTCTTTTTTTAATACAATTTATCAACTTGGCTGTATTTTGCCATGCTGAATACGAAAATAATAATGAAATTTTTCCAGCATGCAACAAAAATGCACTTTTTGTGACATTTGCGAAAAAATGGTGCGTGCTAGAAAAATTTCATTATTAGTTTCGGATTTCAAATCCGAAACACGGCCGAAACAGCTTTTTTGGCCGAAAAGCCGAAACCGAATTTCGGTCGGTCTCTAATTATTATCATAAAAAAATTAAATAAAAACGAATTATATTTATGATTTGTTTAATACTAATTGATAATATTTGACAGAAAAATAAATCGGTATTAAAAAAAAAAATAAATGAAAAGAACAAGCATTTTTATACCCTACACCTCATGAGGTATGGGTATATTCACTTTGGTCTGATGTTTGTAACACCAAGAAGGAGACGTGTCCGGTATAGAAAACTATATATATTCTTGATCAGCGTCACTTCCTGTGTTGATTTAGCCCTATCCGTCTGTCCGTCCGTCTGTCCGTCCTCTTTTCTTGAAAACACGATTGTTGGAGCTAGAAGAAAGCTAGGGATCGCAAATTTTGGATTTATCTTTATTAGGCCCTAGAAGGAGTTGGTATTTAAAATGGGCGCAATCGGTTGACTTCCACGCCTACCTCCCATATAAGTGAAAATCGTGTTTCCCATAGAAGTGAAAATCGTCGACTGAAACTTTCTCACTGGTTTTCACTAACTTTAACATCATTAATTTGATCACATCCCTATCGCAAATTTCTTCAAAACCAACGCCATAGATACTAGTAATGCATAAAATATCGTAAAAGCGCAATAATCAATGAACTCTACCAAAAAAAACTATTAAAAATCTAGTGCCAAATTAGCCGACAAAAAAGTGCCAAATTACCGGACAGTGGGTAAATTTATTGATTTAAAAAAAAACATATATTTGGTTGTGGTTTTCATTAAAGTTATTGATATCACTGCAAAGTAAATTCGAAAACCGACCTAATGTTATTAAAGATATTTCCGATATCTAAAATAACACAACTTCAGTCGCTCAATCCGAATATGGAACAATCTTCCCGCGGTTCTTTTTCCCACTGTTTGCAGCATTGCCAAATTCAAATCAAATATTCACCGACATTCACTCTTTCCTCCTTTCCACGAACCTATCATCCTTTCTCGAATCAACATAATGCATTGTATGTATAGGGGTCATCCCCTGAGTGTAGGGTTGCCACATGCAAAATGAGCTTCGTCTGGATTTTGAAGAAAAAAATATCTGGATTTTTCCGTTCTCAACTGGACATTGAAAGAAAAGGTCGGACAATTTATTTTATTATATTGACATAAATTTAAATAGTAAGTTAATAGCAATATCCAAGTTTATATGTACACCTTTACTGTTATATTCTGATGCGGTTATAAGCTTGTAACCGCCTTGGTTACCTCCACACTGATATGCAACAAAAATTGTAACTTTAGTCACGAGCCAGAATTGCACTAAAAATTTTACTTTTCCTAGTTTTTAAAGGCGTTGAAAGCTTTACAACTTAAGTTTAAAAACAATACAATAATGGGGTTCATTCAAATCTGTAAAACCCCCGTAAACCTGTAAACATGTAAAACATGTAAACTTTAAATGAACGATGATGTGTAAATAGCGTAAATATCGACAAAATGGCTGCTGCGGTTAGGGTAGCATTTCAAGATTCTACAGTCAGGGTTTACATATTAAGAAACACTTTTAATACAATCTTGCAGCTCCAAAAGTAAACAAATCAAAAGCTAAATAAATTAAGCAAATTCAAATTTAATAATAGGCGCTAGGCGACGGCGTTTAGCTTTTCCACATTCCTAAAAATAATAGAAATTAAGAAGTATTTCCAAAATTATATCAGTTATTTTTCCATTTGTTTGTTTATTTCAAGGGACAGTGACAGGGTGGAAGCACACTTTTGGAAAAGTACTTTTAGAAACGTACTTTTGGACCAAGCTATTTTTTAAGATTTTGTCAGTTCCTACACATTTTTAATGATTACATTCGCATTCAGCGTAGAATAATATATAGGAAACAGCTTTAGTATCTCATTTAGCCCATTTTTAGCCGCTCGAAACGGCTGGAAATATTTTGAGGAAATTTATGGAGGAAGCTTCTGTAAGCAATTTTATTGCAAATTTCGTGTCAACAAATTTTTCCAATTTTTTTATGCGAATAATTTTGTTGGTCAAAAACAAATTACTTTGTAAAAGAATTTTGACAATTTTTTTAAAAATTGGTAATAGTGTTTTTTTGTTATACACTTTGGCCAGTGGTCGATATTTCGATAAAAAAATTTCCTTTTAAAAATACTCTTTCGTATTTTAAAAAATGGTTAATTTTTAGACGTAAAAATATAGTTCTGATCTTTACTCAAAAATATTTATTAAATTTCAGAACTTTACGAAATTTTTTTAGATTTTTTCCAAATATTTCAAAAAGTGTCCAAAAAGGTGTATTTGTTCAAATGCACCTGGCCACCTAATAAAGTCTCCAATATATTTTTTCATTGTCAAAGAACAAATATATCATTACATGAAAACAGATTGGAAATTGGTCCATTAGTTTCGTCACTAGATTTTTTTAAATTTTACGTCGACCGCTTTTGCCAAAAATGGGCTAAAAACATTAATGTCGATTAGAAAAAATTCCGCACTATTAAAAATGACAAATTATTTTGTGGATTGATCTCTTTTCTCATAAAATAAAAGAGACACAAAATGTTCCACAGTATTCTCTTTTGTTCTATAACTATCAATTTTCTATAAAAAGTGTTCAAATTAAGTGGCCCATTTACCGCAAAATGGAGTCTGCTGGAAAAACGCTTTCAAACGCAATTACCTCTATTCAATTTTATTTTCTTTAAAAATCCATTAAATTTTTTCAGTATGTAATTTAACTATTTTTAGTATGTAATGGTTTGTGCAAAAGGCAACCCATATTCACAGCGTAGATCTACGAGATAGTTTACGCTTTTTCGCATACAAATTCTAACGGAAAATTTACAGACATGCAGATCTACAAAGTTTACATAATTTACGGGGGTTTTACAAGTTTAAATGAACCCCATTAATGGTATTCTTTCCAGAAATACTTTGTAGTACAGGGACACTTGTATCAATTTACGGGCTTTTTCTGTTTTTTAAAAATGAGTTAACTTTTTACAGTCTTTATTATATTGGGTGTTTTTTTGAGCTTTACAACTTTAAAGTTCAATAAAATGGCAATATTAAAGTTAAAAAGATTTCGGACATATGACGGAATATATGAATTTTTTGCCATTTTATGAAACTTGCTCAAAAAAAAACACACAATAGTTTAGTTTTATAATTCTGTAGCCAAAATAAACATTAAGTTGAAACAGAGATGTGGTTCTATACATATTTTCAAGGCTCTTCATCAAATTTGTAGAATGCCGTATACCGTCTATTCAAGGAGCTAAATTATTTGAGAGAATATTTCCTTTGGCCGCAGAATTTGAGTCAGATTCTATGAGATCAACCATCATTCTATTTCTTTGCTTAGTGTTAAAGTTATTTATATGGCTAAAAATACTATTAGTCCCGATCATGTGCGTTGTTTAGTGTCGAACGGTGTTATATGAATAAATACTAATTTTAAATTTGAATTTATCTTATTTTTTCTTTTGCTCGACCGCCTGAGGGAAAACCGAACCTAATAGTATAATTTTGAATTTTTTCGGTTTGAACCGGATTGGAAAGCCTCAAGACGGGAGCAAAGATTCCAAGACAACAAACCTCCAGCAACATAATTAAAAAGGTGCGTTCATTTTATTTCATTTTGGTGATCATAGGATTCAAACAAAAAAATTATATTGAGTTTTAAAATAAATAAAAAACCAGTAATAGAATTATCTTCGGTCTGACCGAAGCTATAATACCCTGCACATGCGAGTACGATACATTCTGAGACCATATGTTAGTAATATCGAAAATCGGTATTTTATTGGTAGTTTTTCGATAATTTATCGGTTTTTTTTATCGATAATTTAACGATTTTGTATCATTCATTTTTCGATTTTTTAACGATAATTTTTCGATTTTTTAATGATAATTTTTCGATTTTTTATCGATAATTTTTCGATAGTTTATTGATATTTTATCGATTTTTTATCGATTTTTATTGATTTTTTATCGATAATTTATCGATAGTTTTTCGATATTTTATCGATAATTTTCCAATATTTATCCTGATCCATTTAAAAATTTTGTTTCAATTCCATTTTGTTCCGGTCCAATTCCATTTTCGTTCCGGTTTCATTCCCATTTCGTTCCCGACCTCATGCAAAAAACCGCATCCAAATCGGTTCAGTATTTCTCAAGATAAACGAAAATAATACAAATTTGGCGGCCATTTTGTATGGGAGGTAGGCGTGGGTCCGATGTTGCCCATTTTCAATACCGTCCAATCATTCGCCAAAATAAGAGGAATCCCCAAATTTGGGGTCGATAGCTCAAAAACTACGACAGTTATCGTGCGAAATGACAGACAGGCGGACAGACGGACATGGAATAATCGACTCAGGAGGTGATGCTGATCAAGAATATATATTCTTTTCCATACCGGACACGCCACAAAGTACGTCCTTGGACATTTTCTGGGTGGATTACCGAATTTGAAACATAGAGTGGGAATCTAGCCCGGATATCTATATTAAATGGAGTCCTGGTGAACTGTATGAATTTTTAAATATAGAGGTATGAGGCTCAAGGAAGGATTCTGACTTTGAGTAATGTAGCCCAAATTGCTGCTACAACATATATGAAAGGTAGTTCTGGTGCATGAAGGAGTTGGGGAGTCCTTAAGAAACAGCTACTTAGGATTTATTATTTGAAGAATTCTCTACCATTCACTAATTCCCATATTTTTATGATTTACTCCAAATTTTTAAAAATGGTTTTAAAAAAATCCAAATTTGTTCTTATACTGGGATAATCCGAGGCTCGTGTTAGTTTTGACCTAGGAGGCCCAAATTTGTTTGTATATTCTTTTGTTTACTTTTATTTTTTGTTAAAAACAAAAACTTCGTTCCTTAAAAAACGAAATTTGTACACTGAGCGAACAAACGCATAGTAGAATTAAATATTTTTTATTTAAATGTGATTTGAATATTTTAATACTTGTATCTCATATAGAAATTCATTGCGCGCGTATTTAAATGTTTTGTATAAATAAAAAAACTTCGTTGCCGCCGGCCAGTCTTGAACCTACGACCTCTGCAACTTGAAAATAAGAAATTCACACTGATCCATCACAGGCTCAATTTTTCTGTGTCTAAACTCAAATATATATGAAGCAGAAAATAAGTGTGAGTCTTTATTTTTAGATTCAAAAACTTCAGTTTACATTTTTAGAAGAAAAAAAATCCACGCTTGCTGAGCAATCTGTGATTGAAATTTCTATTTTTAGATTTGAAAACTTCAATTTATAAGACTTGCTGAGTAATATACAAACATTTAGACGCTTGTGAATAATGACGGAAATAGACGAGTCGGTTAGAGCGCACTCCAAACTTCAGAGGTTCTCGGTTCGAATTCCGGCAAAACTGAATTTGTGGAAAAGTTGTTACAAATAATTCTAAGGAAATTGGCAAAATAAAAAAATTAGAAAAACAAAAAAAAAATAATAACTTAAAAAAAGTGCCAACCAAGTTGAATGTATCTTGTAAGGTGTAGAGTGTAAAAGTGTTCGAATGGATTTTACGCACAGAGGAAACGTTTATCAGAGGTAATACTTCGTTTACATAGCCGCGATTATCTCCATTTTCGAGCTTATCGCTATTATCTAGTACAAAAATTCGTGATTTTCCATACAAAAATTCTTTTTTAAAATTGGCAATATTACAATAATTACGAATTTTTTTTGCGAATATTCCTGTATAACTTTGTTATATTTTGTCTTTATTTGCTTAGTTTCACCAATAAAGTTGGTAAAGGGAAAGGTGAGTAATTGAAAGAGTAATGTTGAAAAAGGAGAAGATCGAAACAATTATACAAATGAAATGTCAAAATGATTCTCGTATCTTGCTAATCTCGCTGTGTAATCGGGTAGATGCATTACCATTTTCTTATAGACATTATCTCTACATGTAAACGTAGTATAAAACGAGGTTGCAGAGTATCGATTTCATTCAATGACATGTCAGATGTTATTGCCATTGTAAACCATACATCTTCCGATGCAACGTGTAAAAATATAATTTTCTTGAGAAATAATGATAACAATATTAATGAGTATGTATATAAGCAAAGCTGGGTTAATCGAGAATTTAAATTCGTTAACCGGGTAATAGTTAATCAAAAATTTTACTTCGTTAAATTAAAAAGTTAACTTTGTAAAAAGTTAAATAAAATTAAAAAACACATAAAAAACATTTTAACTATATTGAATTGCACTCACAGACCCTTTTTCCGATCGGTTTCAGTCGTCTATATGCAAATTTGCTTTAAAAAAAATTGTACAAAATTTGATCAAAAGCGAAATTTTGTGTATGAAACCATTTATTTAAATTCATATAAAGGCATGCAAATTTTATTAGAATATTAAAAAATAATAATAAAACGAATATAGTTTGGTTTAGAACAAATATCACAGGACATTCTAAACACAATGGCGTTCTCAGTTTTGGCCATTTTGAGAAATTTGAGAAATGGAAAATACGATGTAAACATCCTGACGATGTAAACCTGACGTGATGGCTGAGAACGCCATTGTGTTTAGAATGGCACATTCATATATCGGCCTGTGTATTTAATTGTTTTGTGAAATAATTTTTAAATTAAATGTCAATATCAGTTCGAAAATATGTAGTATGAATTCTTAATTTTTACTTTTTTTTTTACATTCAATAATAAAAAAAAATTGTTGTTTTAAATGAAAAAGTTATTGGTTTTCCAAATTAACTGAAACGCCAAAAGTTAATCAACATTTTTTTTTCGTTAATAAACTACTAACTAGTTAAATAGTTAATGCCCAGCTTTGTATATAAGTTTGAAACAGTCCCCAACAGTCCAAATTCGAATGTTTTGGTATTTAGGAGGCCATCTCACTCAATTACATACTTACTGGGACACACTTTTAAGTAGATATTAAACAGTAATTTAGTATTACTCCTTATTATTGCTGCTCCGAAAAAATATGTGAAAAAAATCCGGTAATAACTTTAAAGGTATATTGGAGAATCTTAGCTATGTCTCACTTATGCTCAAATTTAAAATTATATTAAATAAAAATAATTAGTTATTTAATTTATCAATGAAGAAAATCCCTGTAATTCTACCACAAAGTGTATTTTGTTTCAATTAATGCATTCCAAATTTTCGGAAAGTTTTTAGAGTAATCCCAAATATATGTTCGATAAAGTTCTTTATATAGCTAAATTCATTTATAATTACACAAAACTAGTTAACCATTTTTTGTTAGTTAGTTTTTATTTTAATTTTCTGTCAATTTTATATAATTTTGTGATTTTAAGTATAAGAAAAATTTTATTTTGCATCACTTTAAATTTTTTATATTATACAGTTTAACACCTTTTTCCAAAACGCAGGTTTCCGAACAACCTTAAAATTTAACTAACTATAACAATTAAATTATTACTTAAATGCAATACAAATAATTTTTCAGTTAAAAATCGTACTAAAAATTAACTTAACAATGGACTAATCCTTCACTTCTTTGGGGATGTGTATACTGCAAAAGATGAAAAATGTTTAGTTTGGACCTGCGCATTAAAAAAAAAATTGTCTGTACACAATTTAAGCTTACGAAAAAAGCATACTACATACAGCATCCCTTACAGCGATGCTTTTTGAAGCTTTTCTTAAAAATTATACCTATTGTCAGAATATATTTACACTAGGGGTATAACTTTTTTGCAACCATATTGTATATAGCACTACGAGATGAGAAATAGTGTGAAAGTAATGATTTTTTTGGTTTGGGTCATTTTGTTGCAACAACCCTGAGGAGAAGTATGGACTTGTCCGTACAAATGAGTAAAATGTACAGTAAAAAAATCACTATACATGAATTCACATTTTTCATCTGTCCGGATGTCTGTCCTCACCATCCAAAAGCAACCAGTGGAACTAGAGAGCTGAAATTTCACATATATTTCCTAATACAACAGGTTTGTTAACCATGTTATCAAAATAAAGGAAATTTAACCAGCAATAATTCGATTTGAAAATAAACTAGTGGTGATAACACAGTGCAACACCAAATTCTGATTGCCGATCTGATTACAGATTCTGATAGGTCTTGGTCTACATAATAACACCCCCAAAGGGTTTTTCTGGATTTGCTCGAATAAGCGAGTTATTCGAGGTCAAAGTTCAAAGGAGGTTACTTCATTTTTGTGAAAATACCTTTTTAACGATTAGTGATATCGTGTTAGTATCTTCAACACAGATATTATATTTAACCCTAGCTATAATACTGCTGCACATCTTAACTCATTAAAGTAAATATTTAGTGGTCATATTTAGCCCAGAATACAAAAAATTATATTATTCAAATAAGGGTTTTTCGACACAATTGTACTTTTTCAATACGATTTCATTTAAAAAAGTTGGTAAGTACTACAGAGACATTTTCGATACAAATTTATGATTTTGATCGTATTGATACATAAATAAATTTTAAAGAATTTTTTTTCGATTATTTCCGAAATGTGAAATTGATCAAATCGAAGAAATAAACACAGAATATAGAGTTTTAGCTGAACATAAAGAATTTAAACGTCTTAAAGCTTTTCTACATGCGAATTTCGGACAAAAGTGAAAAGTATTGAAAATTAACTTCATGAACTTCTTTTTGCCAACATTTATTGAATTTTCTTGATTAAATTAAATATCCTATGGCGCAAAACCAATCTCATCATCTCATTCAAACGAGGAAAAATTTCTCTGGGTGAACATATTATGAACTTACAGTATTAAATTCGTTGAATTGTTACATGTGTTTGTTTTTCTGAATTTTTCGTTTTGTTAAATCTATACATATAAAAATGGGGGGGTGAAAAATGTATAGTAATCCATCAATTGAGAACAGCTGGGCCGATTTTGCTAAATTTCGGAAAATTCAAAAAACCGAAAATGGCTTTTTTGTATTGGATTTTGTGCGCAATCGTTTCGGAATGGCTTTTCAAAGAAAAAAAATTCTGATGGAGCAGTTATCGATATAAATAACAGATGGCGCTGTGGTGCGGTCATCAATGTCTCAACGCGATAGATGGCGATGTACGTTGACTTAGGCGTTGTGCGGTTTGACAGGTGTCTTCTTCGTATTGTCATTTTCTATTGAGCAAATGTGGAATTTTTCTTGGTGCGTGGCACCGCCCATACAAGTCAATATTTCAAAATGCTGTAACTGGCCTCTCATTTAATGTTTTCCAACGAAATGCGGCAAATTGTTTTATATTTTCAACAATAAGCCAAGTGCAGCTTATCGGCGTAATTGGACAAAGGAGAAAGCGGCGTGCCACCGCCCATAGAATTCAATGTTTCAAATTGCCATTCTTCAACGGCACATGGTTTCATGCTTTCAATTCTAACTTCAATGCTACATATGGTCGGAATTGGACAGGGGGGAGTGACACTTCCCATACTATTTAATATTTCAAAATGCTACACTTGGGCTCCCAATAAATATATTTTACAATTGTTTTCAAAAATTTATTATTACCTTAAAGGAAAAAAACATATTTAGGGCCAGCAAAGCGGACCGGGCCCTGCTAGTGTTAAATAAAATATGTAATATATTTCCAAAAAATGTTTTATTATTTACGGCAATTTGATACCGAAAAGTACAAAATTTTTGGTTGGTTTGAGACAATTTCGAAACTGTCATTTAACAACAATAATTCAAATTAAAAAATAAAAATTTACTTAAAAAAAAAAAGGTTTTTGTATTCGTGATATTTTAGGTGCCTTCGATTCTGACATTATGGGGTAAGATGTTATAACATTATAAGCTTATAACATTGTGCAAACTATATTTTCTAAACTAATTTGGGGTCGCTGAACACGAAAATCAAAATTATTTTATTTCCTTGGGGCCGTTCGCGAATTTTCAAAATTTGGGGCTATGGCTCCACTTATTTGAGAATATTTCAAGAACGATAATTGAAGGTAACCATTGCAAAGATAAAAAAAAAATACGCATCCAACGATTATAAGGAGATAAAGATCGGATTAAAAATGACTGAGTTATCGGTGGAGGAAGTTGGATTTTACTACCATTTTTGACCATTTTTCAGATCGAAATAAAATAATTTTTTGCGAACAGAAGTATTTGCAAAAAAAATTGTTTTATTTTTTAATCAATAGGACATTTAATTGTGTAACTTCTGCTCCCAATTCGAACGCGGTCGGATAAAATTGGACAAAGTTATTAATGATTTAGTGAAAAAGGATATATTAATTTTTTTCAGAATAATGGAAAATTGCAATTTTTTTTAAATTAATCTTAATTTATCATTCCTGACTTTTTTAAACATTTTTCATCCGAAAATGTGTGACATCGAAAGACGATATCAAGGCTTCTGCGATGAAAGTATGATTAGAGACTACTGCTGGTTCCTTTACAGAGAGGATCCGGCACAGAAAAAGCGACAAAGTTCTGGTCGTTCATCATTCCCTATTAATTAATGGAAAAAAGTAAGGAAAAATTAAAAAAAATTTAAATATCCTTTTTCACTAAATCCTAATCTAATTTTAAACGACCGCACCCGAATTGGGGGAAGAAGTTGCACAATGAAATGCCCTATTGAATGAAACAATAAAACGTTTTTTTTTTGCAATTACTTCTGTTCGCAAATATTCATTTTATTTGACTTCGATCTGAAAAATGGTAGTAAAATCCAACTTCCTGGATGGATAACTCACTCATTTTTAATTCGATCATTATCACCTTATAATTGTTGGATGTGTATTTGTATTATCTTTGCAATGGTAAAAGGTTGCCTTCAATCAAAATCAATATCGTTCTTGAAATATTCTCAAGTAAGTGGAGCCATAACCCCAAATTTCGAAAATTCGCAATATTTCGCGAACGGCCCCAAGGAAAAAAAATAACTGCGATTTTCGTGTTCAGCAACCCAAAATTAGCAGAGAATGTTAATTATATTCAAAATTGAAATGCACTAAGTGCTTAAGGAAATCTATGTACTTGGTGCATTTCAATTTTAAACCGACAAATGATCTTGAAGTAATCTTTGTTTACCTTGTTGTGCACACAAAAAAAAAGGAAACAATAGAAGCAGGGGAAAAATTGAATGTAGGTCAATGAACTTATGAAGTTATGCAAACATATGTATTGCAAATTTGTATCAAATGAAATATATTTACAATGCTCATATAAAAATATTAAATAAAAAACATGAAAATCAAAACTGAATAAAATTGGGAAAATGTTTGAAATGCAAGAATTGTGAAAATCACCAAAATACAAGAATTGCAAATTGCTTAGAAAACCCAAAACCGGTTTGCATAATCAAAACAAAAGCTCAAAACCAACCAATTCACAAACATGAAGGAGAACTAGAAAAAACCACCACCTTTTGGTTGCGTTCTTTTTTTCTTACTTTTTTTGGTTTCATTCTTTCCATTTCTGTTTGAACCGAACATCAAAATCCAGTCGAACTTAAAAAAATACTTGATCGATGTTCGACTGGAAGTTCCTCAAAAATCTGGCCCAAAATTCCAACCACAATTTAACAGAAATTCCTTTATGCACCTTCTCTATAATTAACATTCTCTGCTTTGACTATGAAGGGCTGGAACAGTAAATAATGAAATGTTGAATTGGTCTCTTAACAATGACTGAATTACATTGGATGTAAATGCACCTTCATTGTCAGTAACGATTTGTTTGATATTGTTGAATTGAGATATGGTTTCTATTAGTGCGTATTTAACATCAGCTGTGTTTCTTGACCAAATATTTTTCACCACAGCAAATTTAGAAAATTTGTCGACGCATGTTAGAAAATACTTTCCTGCGGTAAAATATATGTCAATATGCAATATTTCCCCTTTAGCTTTTGGTATTGGTGTTTTTCCTACCGGGTGCCTATTTGGTCTACGCATGTATTTGTTTTCTCTACAAATTTTACAGTTACTGATGAAGTGTTTTAACATTTTTTTTCATGTCAGGGAAATAGTACTCGGAAATTATCTGCTTGAAATTTTCGTTGATTTCCCTATGCGCCCTATTATGTTCATTAGCTATAATGTCTGCTTGATCGTCTTTGTTTACTACATCTTGTACAAATTTGCTTGTGTACTTAAATTTAATGTTCGGAAAAGCGGTAATTAAATCATTTTGTATCTTGCCTAATGTTTCTATATTGCAATGAATTCCCTTATTAATGTCTGGTTTCATTACTTCTTTCATAATTTTGATAAGGTCAGGTACGGTGGAAAACTTAACTGTATGTCTCATTTTGTTTTGGAAAAGAGTTTTAATTTTTTTACTATTATCAGAGGCTGACTCAATAAGAATTTGATTTCTAAAACTATTTTTGTTTGTTAATGACTCTTCACTATGAATAGTTCCTTCTGAATTTGTCACAACATTTAAAAACTGCCGGGATAACGCATCTGCAACCTTGTTCTCCTTACCAGGTTTGTAATGAAAAGTCGGGGAGTATAGTTGGATGAATGCTGCCCATCTTTTTAATTTCATGTTTGGATTTTTGTCCGACATTGCGAAAGTTAAAGGTTGGTGGTCGGTATAAATGTGAATTTTGGGTACACCGTACAAGTAATTTTTCAAAGTTTGCAATGCCCATACTATCGCTAACATTTCCCTTTCATTTGTGGCATACTCTTCCTCTGCTTTACTAAGAGTTCGGGAAACCATTGTGATGGGACGGCCTTGCTGTGCTAGTACAGCACCAATTGCTTTAGAAGAAGCGTCTGTTGTCAATTCAAAAGGTTTTAGATAGTCCGGATACAGAAGCAAAACGTCTTCCGAAGCTAAAATATTTTTAATTTTATTAAAAGCTTGAACTGCCTCTTGGTCAAAATGAATCGGTACATTTTTTGATTGTTTAGAGCTGATATCGCCATTTTCTCTCAGAAATTTGGTTAGGGGTTTCGTTATTAATGCGTAATCTTTAATAAACCTTCGATAATACCCAGATAGTCCCAGGAATGACCTTAGACCTCGTAGTGATTTTGGAGTTTCGAAGTTTACAATATCTCTTACTTTTCCAGGACATGTTTTAATACCGTCACAGGATACCCTAAAACCTAAACCGCGATGGTCTAATTATTCCCTCATCTAACATTCTCTTTATTTCTTTATTAACAAATGGCATTGCTGCCATATTGTAAGGTCTTGGTTTGCTATAAATGGGTTCTGAGTTATCTGTTTTAATATATGCTTTTATTTGTGTGGCGTATGGCAGTTTTTGCTTTTCGTTCGCAAATACCTCTATATGTTTGTTGATTAATTCTTGCAATTCACTTTGAAATTTTTTTGGAACTGATTCGTCATTGATTTGAATGTTATTTACATCTTCGCATGTGATGAATTTTAAAGGTTCAATACCCGATTTATGAATAAGTACCGATTTGTTAGTATCAATTTTAGCTTTCATTGTTTTCAAAAAATCGTAACGTCGAATGTTTTGAGTTGAGGGAGTAAAAAAAAATTATTTGTTATACCAAATAGATGTATTGAAATTTTTTTTTCCCCGTTCAGAGTTTTAGCTATGAAAGGTTGTGATGACCCAAAAATATGGGCCACCACATTCCAACAGATTTTTCTTTATGTTGTGATGTATTTAATGAATTCCAATCCTATTTTATTATACTTAATTTTTTTTAGTAGCGGAAAAATAAAAGAAGAAAAGAAATGAATTAAAAACCGCGTAAGTCAGATCAAAGTTGATATTAAATATTTAATACTAAAAATACATTCGAATTATTCTTTTTTTTTCCAATGTAAACGAACCCTCATATTCTCTTACCAATGTAAACGAACTTTCGTAAACTTGCACCAATGTAAACGAATCGTCATATTCTTTTGCCAATGTAAACGACTTTAAGCCAATGTAGACACTTAAGTACATAAGGAACTTGTAAAGGGGCGAACAGCGGAAAGGTGGTAACCCTGGTAAAGGAGAAGTAATCGGTAATCGACTCGGAGTGACTCAGCAATTCACATAAGGGAACTACGAGAAAGAGTAGGATGGCAATATGATAGCGGGCAAAGCGACACGGCACGAGGCAACAAATCACCACGACGAACTACGGAAAACTTAGCGACAATTCACCAACGGTCACTGTTGAAAGAAGAGGGTATAGAAAGCGGTGCACGAGCCTGATTCGGTCTTATTCTTTACGGATTCCGAATCAGGTAAGTCGCAACACGCAGCGTTAATTTTGATATTTTGATTTAACTTGCTTTTATTGGTTTTGTTGTTATTGAGCACTTTTTCTTCGGGTTGGTACAGGAGATGGGATGATGGCATGGCAAGGGTAAGTTTTGACTATCGGCCATGTCATACTCCTACGCTTCTGCTTCAATCCTCTCGCCTCTCGGCACACGTGCGACCAAAATATAAAAATGATTTCGATTGACCACAGGAGCTGGGATGATGGCATGGCAAGGGTGAGTTTTGATTATCGGCCAGGTCATACTCCCATGCTTCTGCGTAAATCCTTTCGCCTTTCGGCACACATACAACCAAGATGAAAGAGAAAATGAATATATCTTCGATTGACCACAGGAGCTGGGATGATGGCATGGCAAGGGTGAGTTTTGATTATCGGCCAGGTCATACTCCCATGCTTCTGCGTAAATCCTTTCGCCTTTCGGCACACATACAACCAAGATGAAAGAAAAAAAATGAATATATCTTCGATTGACCACAGGAGCTGGGATGATGGCATGGCAAGGGTGAGTTTTGATTATCGGCCAGGTCATACTCCCATGCTTCTGTGTAAATCCTCTTGCCTCTCGGCACACATGGAATTCTCGTGCTTTCAGCCAAAATCCAAGAAAAAATACCAAATTATTTCGATTTATCACAGGGGCTCAGATGATGGCATGGCAAGGGTGAGATTTAATTATCGGCCAGGTCATACTCTGACGCTTCTGCCTAAATCCGCCGGCAACGGCAACAACCACAAATTACTAAATAACACTAACGCTAATGCACCGTTTTGTTACAGGAAAATTAATAAATAAATTTTAATCCGTTCTTTTCCCAATAATAAACCTTTTATATTGAACATTGACATATAAAAAATCAACATTTTTATATTGTACCTTTCAACATTGACCATATAAATATGAAAATTGTAAATGGAATAACCAATAGAATTTTAAAGCTTATTCTTTACGGATTCCGAATCAGTTTCAGAGACATCGAACCGAGCAGAGGCACAGCAAAGGGTCGTGAACATTAGCGAGCAAGTGAACCAAGACAAGCACGTCACCCCGTTTTCCAAGTCTAAGTTACCAGTCGGCACAGCGAGTGCTACATCAAGTCAAGTTTTTCCACGTATCATTCAGAGGCAGAGTGCAAGGCACCACCCTTCCTGAAGTTATACATTGTACGACGTACCGATTCCACGAGAGAGCGGTTGACTTTCCCCGCCATCAGGTCTGCGGTACCCAACGCCCACGAGTTCCAGTTTCCACGTCACTCTAGACGCTCAGTGCCTGTATATTCATTTGTTCACGCTCAGCTACACCCACGATTCACACCTTGCTCTGCCTGCGCTCGTACTAGCCTTGCCCACGTAATATATACGCAAGTTCCCCTTGAACTCACGCACGCATCACGCTCGTACAGCGCTTGCATCACGCTCGCCTCTCGCGCACAACGACTGCGCATTGGCGCCGTATCAACCAAGGCCTATCGCCCACCTTTTACACACCGCTTCATAAGCCAACACCGATCGCCATTGCCACGTCTACGCATCGTTTCATCAGCATTCGATCGCCAATTCAACGACGCGGCTACCGATCACCAACTTTCAGATTATCCAACCAACACCTGATAGTCCACCATAATATCCAGTCATCCGGGTCAACGAGAAGCTACAACGCCAACCAACGACGACCACACGCCGCTGTTCGCCCCCTAAATCTTAAATCTGTAACTTTTACTTTATTTGTTATTAAATAAAAATTTCTGTTAAAATTTGAAGAAAATCTCTGCAACTTATAAATTTTTCTGTGTACGAAGCCCTGGACATCCGACGAGTCCTTACCTCAGCATAAGCAACGTTACAGATGGCGCCCGAGCAGGGACCCTGAGCAGAAACAACAATAAAAACATCACCACCAACAATCAAGTAAGAGTCACCACAGAGAAGCGAACAACTAACAACGGAAGAAATTGACTGAAGACAGCACCATGGTAAAGACTACATGGATAAATTATCTACGGAGAGACGATCTGCGCGCCTACGCGACAGAATTTGGATTCGACGATAGCGGCAGTGTGGAGGAACTACGTTGGAGATTTGCAGCCTTCGTGAAGGACGAAGTCACCAGCGCCGAACACATCGAACGACTCACGGCATTGGAAAGTAAGCATGCACGCAATTTCGAGCCCGGCCAAGAGGACTCCCAGCAGCCGGATTCTTCTCAGCCATCCACTGGAGCAGAGGATGGGGAAATATCGATGCTGGAGAGGAAGACGAAGCCCACCTGGACAGCCAACCAAGAGGATTTTGTCACACTAGAAAATACACGCGGCAACTGCACTGGAATTAATCGGCAGGAAGACATGGAACCAGCAGCCCTACCACCACCACCAACAATAAGGGAAAATATTCGCGAGGAACCAGTTCGAGTCACGACAGGACACCACGAGAACAGCCCCGCGGTCAACCCACCTACTAATATACCCACAGGAGGCCCAAGGTACTTTAAGCCGCGACCCACCATCATCGACCAGGTAAGAAAGTGGTCGGTGCGTAATGATGGAGGATGTGACCCGTTAGCGTTCGTCGAGAGAGTGGAGGTGCTGGTGGTCACCTACAATATCCAGCAAGATGAATTGCCACGCATGATGCCCGAACTCCTGACTGGGAAAGCGTTAACTTGGTACCGGAACAACAACCTACAGTGGAGGACATGGAATTTGTTCAGAGAGGATTTCCTGCGATTTTTCCTGCCAGGTAGATATTTCGAGCAACTGAACGATGCCATCCGGAAGCGGGTACAACGACAAAGAGAGGCATTCAAAGACTACGTAATTTCACTGCAAGATATGATGCGGCACGCGAGTTACACCGAGCAGGAAAAATTGGACCGGATATTTCGGAATTGCCACATCAACTATCGCTGGTACGTAAAAAGAAAGGATTTTCAGACTTTAGAAGAACAACTAGCCTTGGCCCAGGACATGGAGGGATTGCACCTCGACACCAATGTACCGGAGGAGAGACATCAGTTGATCCAGTCAGCAACGCAGGCTCCATCCGCGAGACGCACATGCCATCGCTGCGACGAATTAGGACATTATGCTGACCGTTGCACGAACGCAGTGGTACTACATTGCTGGGATTGTGGAGCGCGAGGAATCCGGACAATTTACTGCTGCAGACGACGTGCGGGAAACGGCGATGAGCCCGGCCGAGAGCGGGAGACTACCGGCGCCCCTTTCACCGAACACCCCCCGCAGCACGAACACTAGAGAGTGATGGCCGCCGTATCTCCGCCACCATTGCTCTGGACGGAGAGGAAGTCACGGCTACAATTGACACGGGAGCAACAAGGAGTTTTCTGTGCAGGGAGTGGGCACGCCAGTTCTGCACACCGGACAATTTGGTCCCAGTTTGGACAGCGATTCGACTAGCAGACGACTCAGTGATAACTATCGAGGAAGCAATGGTACTGGAAATTTCCATCGGAAACCGGAGATGTCGGATGCCCCTACTCCTCCTACCGAACGCGACAGATAATTGCATCCTAGGAATGGATTTCTTAGGACGCCTTCACGCCACTTTCACGCTGGGCGACTGCTCCATCACGCTGCAGCCAGCGATAGAGGACGCTCGAACGCTCAAAGAGGATGGATATGAAGGACTCGCGGAATTCGAGCGGAAAATGGGCCATGCCACACATCAAGAGGTAACACGAGGAGTAAGTACACCAGAGGAAATCGCACCAGCAGCAGGCGGCGCTGCACCCAAGGAAGTCAAACACGAGGAAGTATCACAGGAGGCACGAGGAGTAGCTGCACGCAAGAAGAAGTCACGCAGGAAACACACACAGAAAGTAAAGGAACTAGGAAAACAAGGAACAATTAAAATTGCACGCGAGGAACGAATGCAAAGGAGAATTGCACCAGGAACACAACCGGCAGGTGATGCCAACAACAGAGCAACGACACACAAGGAACTAACGCAAAGGAGAATTGCACAGGAAGTAAAACCGGCAGGAGACGCCACAACAGAGCAGCGACACACGAGGAATTAACGCAAAGGAGAATTGCACCAGAAATACAACCGGCAGGAGAAGCCGACAACAGAACAACGATACACGAGAAATGCACGCAAAGGCGAATTATACCAGGAATGCAGCCGACAGGAGACAACCAACAGGGGGTTGATACACAGCAGGAGGTAATCAGCAAATTTCTGGAGGAAGAACTGCCACTATTCACAGCATTGCAAGGGACCACCAACATCACCAGTCACAAAATCATAATGCGGGATGAAGCTCCAATTAAGCAGCGTTATTACCCGAAGAATCCGGCCATGATGGACATCATTAACGCCCAGATAGACGAACTCATCGAACAGGGATGCATCGAGCCCGCCAGGAGCCCGCACAGCGCTCCCATTGTCTTGGTGAAGAAAAAGAATGGTAAGTGGAGGTTGTGCGTCGATTACAGGCAGCTGAACGCGAAGTCAGTCCCCGACGCGTACCCACTACCCCGCATTCAACACATCTTGGACAGGCTGCGGAACGCAAAGGTCATCAGCACATTGGACCTCAAGAATGGGTACTGGCAAGTGCCTATGTCTCCAGAGAGCAAGCAGTACACAGCGTTCACCGTGCCTGGACGAGGCCTCTACCAGTGGTGTGTAATGCCTTTCGGCCTGCATTCGGCCCCAGCTACGTTCCAGCGCGCTCTGGATGGAGTCATCGGACCAGAGATGGAGCCACACGCCTTCGCATACCTGGACGATATTATCGTGACGGGGACATCAATCGAGGAGCACATGACGAATCTGCGGGAGGTGTTCCGTCGGCTGCGGGCCGCGAATCTGCGGATTAACACCGAGAAATGTGAGTTTTTCAAGAACGAGATACGCTACCTCGGACATATGGTCACCTCGGAGGGGATCCACACGGACCCGGAAAAGATTTCGGCTATCCAGGAGCTAAAGCCGCCAACCAATCTACGAGAGCTGCGCCGATGCTTAGGAATAGCGTCGTGGTATCGCCGCTTTGTACCAGATTTTTCGAAGGTGGTGCAGCCACTCACCTCCTTGCTCAAGAAAAGCCGGCGATGGAAATGGGAACGAGAGCAACAGGACGCGTTCAACCAACTAAAGCTACGACTCACAGAAGCACCAGTGTTAATTTGCCCGGACTTCACGGAACGATTCACGCTGCAGACGGACGCGGGCGACCAGGGGTTGGGAGCAGTATTGACCCAAAATATCGATGGCCAGGAAAGAGTGGTGGCAGCGGCCGAGATCAACTACTCGCCAACGGAGAAGGAGTGTCTCGCGATAGTCTGGGGCGTCCGGAAAATGCGAGAATACTTGGTGGGCTATGAGTTCACCATCGTCACCGATCATCTCTCATTGAAGTGGCGGAACTCGATTGAGAGTCCATCAGGTAGGTGCGCGCGGTGGGCGCTAGAACTTCAACAGTACAGGTACACGATAACATACAGGAAAGGTGCACTAAATGTTGTAGCAGATGCATTGTCACGACAGCCCCGGGACGTTCTCCTGTCGGCGACCACGACCGCGGAAGGAGGTGAAGAATGCGCCTGGTTGAAGAAGGGGAAGGCCGAAGTCATCCAGAACCCTGAAAAGTTTGCCGACTACGTCATCCAAGGAGAGCAGCTATACCGCCACATTCCCCGACGAGTAGGGGATGAGGATTGTGCCCTTTGGAAGTTATGTGTTGGCACCCATCTACGAAAACGAGTCCTGGCCGAGAACCATGACGACCCTACAGCTGGACATCTAGGAGTGCGAAAGACGATTGCAAGGTTGGCAAACCGCTACTACTGGCCGGGCATGTTCCGCGAAGTAGGTAAATATATCCGAAGCTGCGAGAGTTGTCAGAAGTACAAGCCAGAGCAGCAGAAACCGGCTGGAAGAATGCTAACTCAAATAGCTGAGGAGCCATGGGCCATTCTATGCGCAGACTTCGTGGGACCCTTGCCGCGTTCCACCCATGGGAACACGATGCTGTGTGTGTTCGTCGACAAGTTTTCAAAGTGGGTGGAAATCGTTCCCATGAGGAGAGCAACCACGGATACCCTGCGGAAGGCGTTTCGCGAGCGGATTCTGGCGCGATTCGGTGTGCCCAAAGTCATGGTAACCGACAACGGAACGCAGTTCACCAGCAAGGCATTCAAGACTTTCCTGCGAGAGCTCGGGGTGAAACATCAATTCACCGCCCCATATACGCCACAAGAGAACGCGACGGAGCGGTCCAACCGAACCGTAAAAACGATGTTGGCCAAAAATGATCAGCGGAAATGGGATGAATTACTACCGGAGGTGGTGCTAGCAATTAACACGGGAGTTTCCGAAACAACAGGATATAGCCCTGCATTCCTAGTGCAGGGGCGAGAACCGAGACTACCAAAATCGCTCTACGACGAGGAGACGTTGGGTACAGGACAATTGGAGCAGACGCCAGATGAACGAGGGGACAAGATGCGAGAGGTGTTCAATCTAGTGCATCGAAATCTGGAACGGGCAGCACAGGATCAGGCCAGACATTACAATCTGAGAAGGAGACAGTGGCAACCAAAGGTGGGTCAAGTGGTATTAGTCAAGCAGCATCATCTATCAAAGGCGGTGGAAGGATTCGCGGCAAAATTAGCACCCAAATTCGACGGCCCCTATCAAGTCATCGATTTCACCTCACCGGTGATAGTAAAGGTCAAGAGGCAGAGCGACGGCCAGGTACGCACGGCACACATCGGCGAGCTGCGGGAGTTCAAGGGAAGAGAGAGTGGTGGAGACAAAGGCAGCGACGTAGGTGGAGTATAGGGTGAACGGGGTAAGTGGCGGCACTCAAGCCCGATGTTGAGAACGGACCATCCACCAGTAAGATGGCACGCCAACGGGCGACGACCGCAGCATCACACGATGTGCCTCCCACCGCCAACCCCGAGGGATCACTGAAATTCATGGGACGAGCACCGCCATCCGATTCCCACCGGGCTGCCACGCTGTGCACCTACCGTGTAGGGCGGGTGGAATGGAAAATCAGTCTGCAGGACTACGGCCGCCTAGCCATCGACCGCTGGCTGAACGACGTCATCGTGGACATGGGCCTGGCGCACATGTGGAACAAGGCCCTCACTAACGCGCAACGCGCCACCACTCACATCATGAGTAGCTTCCTCTTTCGAAATCTATGGAATCGGCGGGCCAACACCGCTCGCGAACGTCACCAACCTGTCTGTAAGCGGACGAAAACGGTGGACTTGTTCACCAAAAGTCACGTGCTGGTTCCGATCAACCTGGGAAGCCATTGGTTCCTGATAATCACGTGTTTTCCCGATGTCGCGGCAGGAAAACGGATTGCGGACGAGGGTCAGACACCGTGTTTCTTGGTGATCGATTCACTCGCCGACCGGCCACGAGAAGAGGCCGCCCGGCTTGTACGCGAGTACATCCAGGAGGAGTATCGCACACTGTACGGAGATGACGCGGAGCACCGGTTCAGCGAACAATGCATGCCCACTTGTAACGAACCACTCTCTTTACCTCAGTAAAGTGTTTGTCAGAAGCCGGTACTGCATACCTAGCTATACTTCGGTCAAGCTCAGGGAAAATGGGATGGGTCTATTAACTTCTTGGACAAACTTGAGACAGGTTACAAAAAAAAAATTAATGCAGTTGTTGATGTTAATACTAGACCGGGTTTATTTATGTTATTATGGTATTGCAGAGATAATTTATAAAAAAAAATTTGATACACATCACTGTTTATAAGAAATTCTGTATTGTACTCATTTCAAGGGAATTCGGATGATGTTATTCCCTAATAGTCTATACCCACCCAACCATGCTAACATGTTATACATATTTTATTATGTTAGCCCGCAGTAAAAACTGTCACCTTACCCGTTGCTTCACCTTTCATGTTAAATAATTTTCCAAAATTAGTTAGCCATTAATTATATATATATTTTAATTTCAACAAAATAATGCAAACACTAAAGAATTGTAACGAAAAAACATTATTTTAACAATTCCATAAATTCATAAGAAGTTAAATTGACAAAAAAAAACAAAATAAAATCAAGATAAGCAATATTCAACAACATTGGAAGCATTCAACATGTTCCCAAATCAATATTTGCACAATTCATAAATTACCAATTCAGGTATCAAAATTGGTCGATATATATAAATTTTATAATATTTCAAGTAGCGACAATAATTTTAACAAAAATTCAAGAAAAAAACAATAGTTCAACTTACTCAGATTTCTCCATTGATGACAGGCGCCTGTTGCTAGGAGATGTCGAAATGTTAAGAAAAATTTTTATTTCGCTACGTCAAAAATTTTGTGTATTACAAATTTTTCCCGCAAAATATGTATGTATGTTAAATTTGAAATTGTTTTAACATATTGAATACTTCATGAATGAAATTATTGAATGAGTGAATGAAGAAAGATTTTTAAAATTTGAAAATGTATGAGTATGAATGAATAAAAAAATTAACTATAAAAAAAAACTACCACAAAAAAAAAAATTGTTGACAATGCGTTTTTTTAAAGTTTTTGATCAATCAAACCCCGATTGGGGAAAATAATTACACCGCTAAAGCTTTAAACGGTGACGTAGATCGTGCGTATCACGACTATTGATGACGTATTGTACGGTGACGTAAATTGTGCGTGTAATACAAATTTGCGCTTCACATTGTATTCTGCAGAAATCGTTGTTCAAAGCCCTTTTAACGCAGCGTATTTGTCTATGCACAATGCGGGTTTGCCGAGAAGTAGCCTCAATGCAGATTGTTTTCCAACCAATTCCAATACTTCTTTCCGTGAAGAATATGATTGCCGGAGCACCTTGCACGAATCTACATATTAGGACACACTTTTAGAAACATTGAAACAGCCTTACAGTTTCGCAATCCTTACCAATTTATTTATATCAATTTGCAGTTCTGGGATTGCGGTGTGGCGATTAATCTGACCCAACAACACACAATTTTTATTCAAATTCTTAAAATTTGTTGCAAGAAAAATATATCAACTGCTCCGCACAAAAACTATTTTAATTGTGAAAATTTTGTCTCAGTCAAAACTTATTTTCTGAACTAACAATGTCTCGGGTAATTCAGTTAAAAAAAAAAAATAATTTTTTTGTCAAATTTATTTTGTAATGTATTTTGGATGGAGAATTCCATCACATCACGACAGATACTTTTCGAAGTCTACTTAGGAAAATTCTTAAGTAGACTTCGAAGTTAAAATGTATTTTTAACTTCTTTTTATTTTAATAATTTTACCACATGTCTTTTGCGTGATAAATGCCAATTCCTTTACTCTCCAAATCTTCGAGCTCGTAATATGCATTCCCAAGTCTTCTCTTAACGCATGCTTTAATACCAATTGGAGCTAACTTTGCGCAAAAATTTTTCGGCGCACTACTTTGTGCGAAATTGCGACGAATTACTTCTTGACCAACATTGAAAATTCTTTTCCGTGATCTTAAATTGTAGGTGTGAGCATTTTTGTCATATGCTAACTTCACTTTAGTTTTTATCGATTCTCGTAACAATTCATCCGTTCTGTTTAATTTCACATCCGGTTCGCTGAGCAATTGCAAGTTCTTTAAGACACCGTAATCATGGCCATGTGTCAACATGTTTTGTCCAAAAACAATGAAGTACGGAGATCTACCTGTGGTTTGATGAACGCTATTCCGCAAGGAACTGTTAATACTACATAAGTAAACGTCCCACTCCCTTTGATCTTTTCTAATGTAAGAACGCAATGCTTCGTTTATGCTTCTATTGACTCGTTCAGAAGCATTCGATTGAGGTGAGTACAACGCCGTACAGATATGCTTTACCCCGTATTTAGTTAAGAATGATTCAAACTCTTTGCTTTTGAATTGACTACCATTATCGGCGACAATGGTTTCCGGAACTCCAATGCAATCAAAAACTTCCACTTTCAGAAATGGAAATTTCGAAAAGTGATCAAGCGCAATCAGAATGCCGATATTACCCTTCTTCGTTCTCGGAAACGGTCCAATAAGATCAAGGTATAAACGCTGAAACGGTCTAACTGTATCAACCATCTTACCTATTGGCGGTCGAAGAGTTTGAGTCGGAGTCTTGGATGTTTTACACAGATCACAACTCGTCACATATTCCCTCACATCTAGAACCATTCCCGGCCAGTAAAAATGCCTGCGAATACGCTCGAGCGTCTTTGCAATTCCACCGTGAGATGAAGATGGTGAATCGTGAGATGCGTAAATTACAACTTTGCGAAGAACAGATGGAACGTAAAGCTTCCAAGAGTCAGATTCCTCGTCCTCCCCTGTCGAAAAATTAGTCCGGAAGTAAATAAATTTATCTACAACCTTGAAATCGGGCATTTCGTCTCTTAATATTTTCTCTCTTAAACAAGTATACTCTTCTTCGGCAAAATGTTTGGAATCCAAATCGATAACTGGTAACGTTTCTACTGATTCGATTATGCCTTCACTGTCAAATGCGCGCGATAATGCATCTGCAACAACGTTATCTTTTCCTTTCCTGTGTTCTATCGAAAAGTTAAAACCTTGCAGTTTGAGTGCCCATCTGGCCAGTCTACCGTTTAGATCTTTTTGATTCATGAGCCATTTAAGGCTAGCATGATCCGTTATTACCTTGAACTCGTGACCCTCAATGTAAGACCGAAATTTTTTAATTGCTAACACTACCGCTAAACATTCTTGCTCAGTTACTGTATAATTCCTTTGCGCCTTGTTCAGCTTTTGTGACATAAACGCTATTGGTCTTTCATTTCCTTCCTCGTCAGTTTGTGCTAGTAAACCACCAACACCATGCTGACTTGCGTCGCATTGCACGATAAATGCTTTCGAATAATCTGGATGAGCTAGGAAAGGAGCCGAAGACAATTTGTCTTTCAAAATATTGAACGCAGTTTGTGCATTATCGTCAGATAGCTCAAAAGTATTATTTATTGGTTCAGCTTCTACTGAGCCTGGTATATTTTCATTGCTACGAACAAGTGGCATTTTGATACGGTAAGATAAGAAAAGTTAAATTTAACACTACTCGGTGAAGACACAAAAACGGGTTAAATGGTTAAATGCAAATAAAAGAAATACTCAACACAGTGATGCAAATTTAAAAATAAATAGGAAAAAAAAACTAACTAAAGAAGTAATTATCAAAATATGAAAATCTAACAACCAAAAGCAAAAAAAAAAAAACCATATTCCAGACGCGAGTAAATTTTCGATTTAAACCAAAAATTCAAATCTCGAACGCATGAAACAATGAGAAAATTTCGACTGATTAATATCCGTTGGTATCAAAATCCAAATGTAAGATAATGAAAATCCAAAAACACATTAACCAGCTTACTCACAAAAACCAAAAATAGGTCTCCAATATGCAGTCAAACAAGATGAAGGTATCCATTTTTAAACCATGAGTATATAATCCCATATCCTACATCACAAAAAAAACAATCTTAAAAAAAAATCAAAAACCACTAAATAAAATGTAATTAAATCTGCAATATAATTATAGGGCTTCGCATGCCATGCAATTGGTGTTAATATCTCATACAAGATAAATGCGAATCGTTTTGGGATACTGTAATTATCACGACTACAGCAGCAGAATAGAATAGCTTAGACTTGCCCCACGTTGGGCGCCATTTCTGTAACGAACCACTCTCTTTACCTCAGTAAAGTGTTTGCCAGAAGCCGGTACTGCATACCTAGCTATACTTCGGTCAAGCTCAGGGAAAATGGGATGGGTCTATTAACTTCTTGGACAAACTTGAGACAGGTTACAAAAAAAAAATGTATGCAGTTGTTGATGTTAATACTAGACCGGGTTTATTTATGTTATTATCGTATTGCAGAGATAATTTATAAAAAAAAAAATTTGATACACATCACTGTTTATAAGAAATCCTGTATTGTACTCATTTCAAGGGAATTCGGATGATGTTATTCCCTAACAGTCTATACCCACCCAACCATGCTAACATGTTATACATATTTTATTATGTTAGCCCGCAGTAAAAACTGTCACCTAACCCGTTGCTTCACCTTTCATGTTAAATAATTTTCCAAAATTAGTTAGCCATTAATTATATATATATTTTAATTTCAACAAAATAATGCAAACACTAAAGAATTGTAACGAAAAAAACATTATTTTAACAATTCCATAAATTCATAAGAAGTTAAATTGACAAAAAAAAACAAAATAAAATCAAGATAAGCAATATTCAACAACATTGGAAACATTCAACATGTTCCCAAATCAATATTTGCACAATTCATAAATTACCAATTCAGGTATCAAAATTGGTCGATATATATAAATTTTATAATATTTCAAGTAGCGACAATAATTTTAACAAAAATTCAAGAAAAAAACAATAGTTCAACTTACTCAGATTTCTCCATTGATGACAGGCGCCTGTTGCTAGGAGATGTCGAAATGTTAAGAAAAATTTTTGTCCAAAAAAAATTATTTCGCTACGTCAAAAATTTTGTGTATCACAAATTTTTCCCGCAAAATATGTATGTATGTTAAATTTGAAATTGTTTTAACATATTGAATACTTCATGAATGAAATTATTGAATGAGTGAATGAAGAAAGATTTTTAAAATTTGAAAATGTATGAGTATGAATGAATAAAGAAATTAACTATAAAAAAAAACTACCACAAAAAAAAAAATTGTTGACAATGCGTTTTTTTAAAGTTTTTGATCAATCAAACCCCGATTGGGGAAAATAATTACACCGCTAAAGCTGACTCGCTTTAAACGGTGACGTAGATCGTGCGTATCACGACTATTGATGACGTATTGTACGGTGACGTAAATTGTGCGTGTAATACAAATTTGCGCTTCACATTGTATTCTGCAGAAATCGTTGTTCAAAGCCCTTTTAACGCAGCGTATTTGTCTCAATGCACATATATAGCCTCAATGCAGACTGTTTTCCAACCAATTCCAATACTTCTTTCCGTGAAGAATATGATTGCCGGAGCACCTTGCACGAATCTACATATTAGGACACACTTTTAGAAACATTGAAACAGCCTTACAGTTTCGCAATCCTTACCAATTTATTTATATCAATTTGCAGTTCTGGGATTGCGGTGTGGCGATTAATCTGACCCAACAACACACAATTTTTATTCAAATTCTTCAAATTTGTTGCAAGAAAAATATATCAACTGCTCCGCACAAAAACTATTTTAATTGTGAAAATTTTGTCTCAGTCAAAACTTATTTTCTGAACTAACAATGTCTCGGGTAATTCAGTTAAAAAAAAAAAAATTATTTTTTTGTCAAATTTATTTTGTAATGTATTTTGGATGGAGAATTCCATCACACACTCGAGCGTTATCCGTGCCACAGCAGACCAATACGAACGACTGCGGAGTATTTCTCCTACATTACGCAGAGAAATTCTTCACGCAGCCCCTGACACAATTCTCAGCACCCACAGTCCCAGAGGGGGCTTGGGGAAAGGGACACATCGCAGCAAAGAAGCGACGACGACTGGCCAAGATGATCCAAAGAAGAGCCGAAGCAACCGGGACATGGGCCCCGTGTATTGAACTGCCCGACGTCCAGACCGACAGCAGCCTGAGCGACCAAGAGATACAAGATCCGCCAGAAACCGACAACCAAGGGCCAAGGGCGGCAACGCCTACAACGAACGAGGGCGAAACAAGTCAGCAAAGGCAAGCGACATCTCCAGTTTCTACAGAAGAAGAGGGGATGCTCATCCCCATCATGGAACTGATGGGGCATTCCGAGCTGGAATTGGGCGCAGAAGTAGAAATCACCGACGATCCTAGTAACGCCACTCCCTATCTAGAGTGCGAACATGACGAGGAAGAAGAGGCCCTGTTAATGACGCCAAGAACGAAAGAATCACCGACAACGAGCCACGACCCGATCCTGACACAACCACCCACGATGGGGGTGGGAATTCATCGCCCGGTTTTCACCGCCTTGGAGGACGTAGTACACGCCGAGGAGGTCACGAGGAGAATCAACCGGGTGCTAGACACCATGGGACCCGGCCAACGACGACGGTTCATGGTGCGACAAGAGACAACGGACTATTTGGTCCGCATCAATCGAAACCGGCAGGTAACCGTCATTTATCGGCCGACAAAGTAAGGGGGGGGTGTGATGACCCAAAAATATGGGCCACCACATTCCAACAGATTTTTCTTTATGTTGTGATGTATTTAATGAATTCCAATCCTATTTTATTATACTTGATTTTTTTTAGTAGCGGAAAAATAAAAGAAGAAAAGAAATGAATTAAAAACCGCGTAAGTCAGATCAAAGTTGATATTAAATATTTAATACTAAAAATACATTCGAATTATTCTTTTTTTTCCAATGTAAACGAACCCTCATATTCTTTTACCAATGTAAACGAACTTTCGTAAACTTGCACCAATGTAAACGAATCGTCATATTATTTTGCCAATGTAAACGACTTTAAGCCAATGTAGACACTTAAGTACATAAGGAACTTGTAAAGGGGCGAACAGCGGAAAGGTGGTAACCCTGGTAAAGGAGAAGTAATCAGTAATCGACTCGGAGTGACTCTGCAATTCACATAAGGGAACTACGAGAAAGAGTAGGATGGCAATATGATAGCGGGCAAAGCGACACGGCACGAGGCAACAAATCACCACGACGAACTACGGAAAACTTAGCGACAATTCACCAACGGTCACTGTTGAAAGAAGAGGGTATAGAAAGCGGTGCACGAGCCTGATTCGGTCTTATTCTTTACGGATTCCGAATCAGGTAAGTCGCAACACGCAGCGTTAATTTTGATATTTTGATTTAACTTGCTTTTATTGGTTTTGTTGTTATTGAGCACTTTTTCTTCGGGTTGGTACAGGAGATGGGATGATGGCATGGCAAGGGTAAGTTTTGACTATCGGCCATGTCATACTCCTACGCTTCTGCTTCAATCCTCTCGCCTCTCGGCACACGTGCGACCAAAATATAAAAATGATTTCGATTGACCACAGGAGCTGGGATGATGGCATGGCAAGGGTGAGTTTTGATTATCGGCCAGGTCATACTCCCATGCTTCTGCGTAAATCCTTTCGCCTTTCGGCACACATACAACCAAGATGAAAGAGAAAATGAATATATCTTCGATTGACCACAGGAGCTGGGATGATGGCATGGCAAGGGTGAGTTTTGATTATCGGCCAGGTCATACTCCCATGCTTCTGCGTAAATCCTTTCGCCTTTCGGCACACATACAACCAAGATGAAAGAAAAAAAATGAATATATCTTCGATTGACCACAGGAGCTGGGATGATGGCATGGCAAGGGTGAGTTTTGATTATCGGCCAGGTCATACTCCCATGCTTCTGTGTAAATCCTCTTGCCTCTCGGCACACATGGAATTCTCGTGCTTTCAGCCAAAATCCAAGAAAAAATACCAAATTATTTCGATTTATCACAGGGGCTCAGATGATGGCATGGCAAGGGTGAGTTTTGATTATCGGCCAGGTCATACTCTGACGCTTCTGCCTAAATCCGCCGGCAACGGCAACAACCACAAATTACTAAATAACACTAACGCTAATGCACCGTTTTGTTACAGGAAAATTAATAAATAAATTTTAATCCGTTCTTTTCCCAATAATAAACCTTTTATATTGAACATTGACATATAAATAATCAACATTTTTATATTGTACCTTTCAACATTGACCATATAAATATAAAAATTGTAAATGGAATAACCAATAGAATTTTAAAGCTTATTCTTTACGAATTCCGAATCAGTTTCAGAGACATCGAACCGAGCAGAGGCACAGCAAAGGGTCGTGAACATTAGCGAGCAAGTGAACCAAGACAAGCACGTCACCCCGTTTTCCAAGTCTAAGTTACCAGTCGGCACAGCGAGTGCTACATCAAGTCAAGTTTTTCCACGTATCATTCAGAGGCAGAGTGCAAGGCACCACCCTTCCTGAAGTTATACATTGTACGACGTACCGATTCCACGAGAGAGCGGTTGACTTTCCCCGCCATCAGGTCTGCGGTACCCAACGCCCACGAGTTCCAGTTTCCACGTCACTCTAGACGCTCAGTGCCTGTATATTCATTTGTTCACGCTCAGCTACACCCACCTTGCTCTGCCTGCGCTCATACTAGCCTTGCCCACGTAATATATACGCAAGTTCCCCTTGAACTCACGCACGCAACACGCTCGTACAGCGCTTGCATCACGCTCGCCTCTCGCGCACAACGACTGCGCATTGGCGCCGTATCAACCAAGGCCTATCGCCCACCTTTACACACCGCTTCATAAGCCAACGCCGATCGCCATTGCCACGTCTACGCATCGTTTCATCAGCATTCGATCGCCAATTCAACGACGCGGCTACCGATCACCAACTTCCAGATTATCCAACCAACACCTGATAGTCCACCATAATCTCCAGTCATCCGGGTCAACGAGAAGCTACAACGCCAACCAACGACGACCACACGCCGCTAAATCTTAAATCTGTAACTTTTACTTTATTTGTTATTAAATAAAAATTTCTGTTCAAATTTGAAGAAAATCTCTGCAACTTATAAATTTTTCTGTGTACGAAGCCCTGGACATCCGACGAGTCCTTACCTCAGCATAAGCAACGTTACAAGGTTTATCACTCATTGTGATATTTCTCATGTGTGGCAAATTTTTTATGTAGTTCTTGGCAGTACTGGTGGCAATTAAGATTTTTAACGTAACATTGTCGTTTAGTCTCTTTTCCACATACGGTAGTGCCGACCTTACTCTAAAAAATTAATCTCTACATAATCGGTTAAGTTACTTTCACTATCATAATCATACTCTTCATCAACGTCTTCAGCTGGGTCGGGATCCTGCTGCAGCGCTAGATCAATGTGATTGACTCGCTGTTGTTTATTTAAGTTTGCCTTGTCGGACTCATGTGCTCTTTTGAAGTTGTTTTGAACCAGATTATTTATATTTGGTTGCCGATGGAACGGCGCGTAAGCTTGTTGTCTAGCATTATGGCGATATTTAGAAGATGAAGGATCTACTTCCAAAGGTATTTGCTTTTGTAACTTTTTATCGTTGCCTTTTTCGTATTCATTTTCTACTCTTTTAAAATGGGGATTATTTCGTGGAGGTTTATCATATCTGTTTTCGAAAGCTCTTGCAAAAGCATATCGATGCTGATTGGCTTCTAGCTCTTGTGCTTTGGCAAGTGCTGATGTTAAATCCTGACAACCTGCCGAAAAAAGGATGTGGCAGAGAGGTTTATTTAACCCAGAAATGAATATGCGCAAAGCATCTGAGTGATACTTTGTTGACATGGAACTGATTAAATCATTGTTCCCAGAATATTCCATAGTAATTTTATTCATTACGTAAGGACTTTCTCAATTTCGTCATAAAATTCTGAAATAGACATTCGTCCCTGACAAAGAATGCTCATTTGGTTCTCCAAGATGTTTAAAGGTCTATGGTCTGAATATGTATGGTATAGCCTGGCTATTATCGCTTCAAAATTCAAAACGGTGTTGAATGAAGAAAGGTTAAGATCCGCGGCTCCTATTATTTTATTCCTAACTATGGCTACTGCTTGGTAGTAACGTTCAGTCCCTTCATACTTTTTATAAAGATACATGGCAGTATTAGCCGCCTGTCGCCATGAAACATACCTAGCTGCTTCCCCTGAAAATTCTGGCAGGGATTTAACCAGGTCCAGCGATATAGGACATGTTACGACCGACCGCACTGTAATTGGAACGTAAGGCTCAATAGACGGAGACAATTTAACCGCTTGAACCTGTCGTGTTAATTCGTCAATTTTTACTTGAGCAGTCTCGTTGATTCTCTTATTTTCCTCTATTAACTTTGCTATCTTTGACACTATTGTCCCACAAGCAGTTTATTAAGTTACTTATTTCACTAAATTAAATTAATTTAAAAATTTTCTTTTTTCCTTACAATGTAACTGCATACATGATGATTTAAAAAATGATGATTTTTGTTGTTTTTGTTGGTGGGTACGTTTTAGGTGCACTTATTATGTCCTAGTGGAAAGAAATCCAACGACGAGGTGCTCCAACGAATGCTTTTTTTCTGCCGTATAGATGCACCGCTGACTTGTGTCCCAGTATAAGGACGTGGCTAGAAGTCGAGAAGTGCTCCAACGAATCTTTTTTTTTTGTTTTTTTGCCGTATAGATGCACCGCTGACTTGTGTCCTTGTATCAGGACGTGGCTAGAAGTCGAGAAGTGCTCCAACGAACAGTTTTTTATTTTTTATTTGGTTCTAACCACGTTTGGGCGCCAGTTATTTTTCGAGTACTTTACTTGCTCGCTGCAGAAGTTAATCTGTCTCTTTATTCTCCAAAGTCATTTTCGACAAGCTACCAAGTCAGCAAAGAGCTGACATTACAGAATACAAATAAGACTTAAATTACGTAGACTTAAATTAGGTGCAAGCAACTGGCAACAGGTGTGTGAACTGCGATTTCAGCTATTTCCCTTGGTGTGGGAACTGCGATGTCAGCTATTTCCCTTAACTTATATATATATAGTCCACCCAAAGCAAGTTAATATAAGGGTTATGAAAAGACTTGAAAAATTTTGACCTTTTTTTCCGGTGTATGGGAGCCACGTCCAGTTTTTGTCCGATTTGGCTGATTCTCGAACTTGATCTCAGTATTCACGAGAAAAACATGTGCCCAAAGTTTCAAGTCGATATCTCCAAAACTGCGACCGCTATCATGCAGACGGACAGACGGACATGGCTAAATTGACTCCGGCGGTGATGCTGATCAAGAATATATACATATTGATTAGACAAAAACAGCTAAAAAATCCGCAAAATTTTGAAATGGACAAAGATGATGAGTTTCATGTATTTTTCACCATTTTGCATTCAAAAATTGCCCAAATCCTTTTATACTACGATACAAACAAAAATTTATTAATCTTTTGATCCGAAAATTATAAAAAGTATTAACACGGCTATATTTGCCCTTCTTGCAAGATTCTCAAATCTAAAAAATTAATTTTTGTCTTAAACTACACGCAGAGAAAAAACATGGTTGACCCGATCATATTTTAAGGGGACCATATTATGATTGGCGAAATGATTGCACCAACCATGCCATGATTGCATACTAAACATTTACATGATTGCAGCTAACCATATACATGATTGAAAATAAACATGTAATGATTGCAGCCAAAAATTTGTATGATGGTTACAATCATGTTAAATAATTTTTAGTCAACTTTCAATTGAATTTCAACATCTACTTTTTAATTATTTTAAATTATATTATTAATATTTCAATGTAATGTTAGCTGATTGGTTATATTATATTTAAGAAATAATAGTTCATATACATTTTTCTTACTTACTTACGTTTGGCCGTGCCGAGATTTGAACCTGGGATACTTGGGTTGCTGACGAAGCACGTTAGCACGTTTAGCTACTACTGCCTTACATGTATTGTGTTCTAAATGCATACATATACTAATCATATGCAATTTTTATGTGTATATGAATTTTTCATGAAATATTTTTGGAAATGAATTTAAGAATTTATATACATTTTTTGTAAGATTAAGAGGTCTATTCTAGCGTAGCCTAACTTGTGACTTTTGTCTCAATTTGATACAATTTGGTATTCTGAACTATTTGAAAAAGCTCTTTTAGTATCAATTGTCATAAAAGTTGTGATCAAAGTTGCGGGCAATGTTATTCCAGTTTTGGTCGAGTCGAATTAGTTGGCTACAGCCGGTGTCTTGTACTTGTGTAGTTTTATATATTTTGGTGCTTATGTTTGCAGAAAAGTATAAATCGTGAATACTCTTATTAATATTAAATATCCAATCATATACATTATTGCCTCCAGCATGTTTTTGGCATGGTTGGAATCTAATCATAATATGATCTCTGAAATCATAATATGGTCTCTATAATCATTAAAATATAATTTTTTTTAGTGTAATAAAACAATTTTTGATTTGATCCGATGCCTTCAATTCTTAAATATTTATTTCATATTTGAATTAAAACGTCTTGTTCATAAAAATTTCAAATTATCAAATTCGAACTTGAAAATAGGGTTATGTACTGTAAGAATTTTGTTTTTTACTGTATATTGTATACAAATAAAACAAAATTTTTAGCTGAATTCACATTCGTTCCGTTACTGTTTACTTAACTGTTCTATTTGTATTTGATTTTTTATATTTCGTATAAAATAATAAAATACTAAAATTAATATTTGTAATCTTTGTCGCGTAAATTAACTGTTTCGATTGTTTTGTCTTTGTATTTTTGTTAAGTCTAATATCGTAAAGTAGACAAAAATTATATTTGATCAAATTCATATTCGTCGCATGATGCTTCATAATATATTCTTTTAATTCTATTGTTTATTATCACGTTAATCTTATATTATGTTATGTTTGGAAGAATTCTCTCTTGCATTCATAACCTAATTCGCGTTTTATTAATATGAGTTTTATCAGCTGATGATTTTAATCTGTAGCTGAAACGAATTTCCAAATATGTTTACCCGCGATCCGTTACACAGCGTAATCCGGATTACGGCTGTTCGGTCACCAAATCCGTGCGTCATGCGGATGTGCCCCTCGGTCGGTTGGGCGGGTTAGTGGGACCGTTGGGATTCGTCGTTAAAAAAAAAAAAAAAACAATTCAGAAATTTCCAATTTTTTTTACAAAAAAACTTATGTTAAAGTAGAAAAAATGTAAAAAAAAACAAGTGAGTAAGTTTCAGTCGGGCAAGCCGACTTATATGTACCCTACACCTACACCTGTATCCGCCATCTTGAATTTTGAAAATGCGACATCAAATTCGAAATCAGCGACCCCCCTATACAAAATTTCTAAATTCCGACATGAAATTCGAAATCAGCGACCCCGAAAACCCCACTATACAAAATTTCATACTGTTTTGATGAAATTTTAAAATTTCGGTAAAAACTTGATTCTTACTTATATGGGAGGTAGGCGTGGCAGTCGACCAATTCCGCCCATTTTCAATACCAACTCCTTCTAGGGCCTAAGAAGGATAAATACAAAATTGGAATCCCTAGCTTTCTTCTAGCTCCTGCAATCGTGTTTACAAGAAATGAGGACGAACAGACGGATAGGGCTAAATCAACTCAGGAGGTGACGCTGATCAAGAATATGTATACTTTTCCATACCGGACACTTCTCCTTCTTGGTGTTACAAACATCAGACCAAAGTGAATATAATACACCTCATGAGGTATGGATGAGGTGTAGGGTTTAAAAATATTTAATATTTAAAATCCAATCCAAACTGTAATTTTGAAGATTTATTATGTACATGAGAAAAATGCAAAATGCATAAATGCGATTTAAATGATTTTAAGAATGTATCTAGAAAAACTGGGAGACACTGGTACTTTTTTTAGCCCCTCTAACAGAATCTGTCAATCCCGGTCATGTGCGTCTTTTAGTGTCGGACGGTGTAATATAAGGTAAGATTTAATAATCTAATGACTTCAATCTCGTCCACATTATGAAAATAGAATTGATCTGTTACAGGAAACAGATTAGTTTGGCAATGAAAATTATTAGAAGGAGCAGTGCTAGTAGAAAGCAAAAAATTGTTAAGAGTGTTGGGATCAACATTACACATAGAATTGTCTTTACGACAAACTCCAAGATTTGGGATATTTTACCAGAGAATTTTTGCAGGAAGAGAACAATTAAATTTTCAATAGAAAAATTTTTTCTTAGACTGTCTAACCAATGAGACAGCCTCATTACGAGCGTGTTTGAAAAGTTTCAAATTTTCAGCAGTTTGGCGCTTCTTCCATTTAAGGCGCAGTTAGTTCCTTCTTTATATAGTCAATCTAACAATTTAATAATTAAAATTCGATTCAATTCAATTCGATTCAATTCAATTCAATTCAATTCAATTCAATTCAATTCAATTCAATTCAATATAATTCAATTCAATTCAATTCAATTCAATTCAATTCAATTCAATAAAGATTTAGTTCTCATTATGTTGGCATCTTATAAATAAATAAATAAATAAAAATAAAGCTTTTGCCATGCAACCAACAGTTGCGAGCAGTGCGAATGCATCGCAACCTGTAATTGTTACCCTCCCCGCCATGAATGGTGCATCTGCAGCATCAACTATAGCAAAGAGTCGATCTGCAGTGGCACTCTTTGCTAACTCTCCAGCATCGCCATCGGGCGCTTTCTCTCCTGTTAAGAAATCCACTGAGAATAAAGACCCTACTAATAAGTTCTCTGAGAACAAAAACCCTTTGAATAAGCCTCAGTCAGCAAATACGAGTGATGCAATTGGCGCAAACCCTATAGAGAAAAACACTCCACGTGTGGCAGTGCAGACAGACATGCACCGCTACCTGCAAAAGTCAGACCCTTCATTACAAAAGCGTAAATCTACTCCTCCTAAAAATACGAATACGCCTAAGGTTTTAAAGACAAAGCCGAGTATCCAGGACATAAATCTTGGGCAAAATAGATATTCGCTATTATATGAAGAGGATAAATCGGACCCTGAACCCAAGACGTCAAAGCCGAAAAAAATTTCGAATTCCCTTGTTACTGATTACACAAACTGTAGGTGCTAACAGATTTCATGTGATGGTTATTCTCAAGGGCGCCATCCATGAAACAAAAATACAAATTTAGAATGAGGCAGATTTTCGCAAAGTGTAAAAATAGCTATTATACATACCAGCTCAAAAGTACACTGAGAAAAAATCAAAACGAAACGTTGTCAAAACGTTGCCGCACCGTTGTCAATTTCCAGCTAAAACTGAATGTTCTGATTTTGACAACAAAATGTTTAAATTTTTTTTAAACTGACCATTGGTGAATTGAAACGGCAAATGTTGTTGTTTTATGACCGAAAATTTTTGTTTTGCGAATGAAATATTTAAGATTTTATGAATTGAAAATACAAAAAAAGGTAATTGGAACGGCCTATTTTTAGAATTACCTAAAAATTAAATTTCATTTTATACTTTTTTTTTATACTCAAAATTATTTTTAAAGCAATATTATTGATATTTCATTGTTATATTTTATTTACGAAATAATGAAATGGTATACATTTTTGTTTACTTTCCGAGATTTGAACCCTGGCCATTCGGATTCAAAAACGCTCCCCTTACCACGCTTGTCTACCGCTGTGTGAATTTCGCAATGTTTTAACTGCATATATATACTATGAAACTGCTTGGTTAGGATTTGAAACTGTTTCAGTTCTAAAATGAAACTGAAAACAGTTTTACTTTTTGGGACCTTGGCTTCGAATCACAGTCGGAGCAATTTTTTGTTTTGTTTCCTTTTTAACATATTACTTTTTTTATTCTTCTTTTTTTGAGGGGTCGTTTGTCACGAATTTGTGTTTTGTTTCGCAATAAAATTAAATTTGGCAAATGCAGATCGTTTTTTTTTTTTGCAAAAATAAAGAAAAAATTATAAAAAAAAAGGAATCGCCCAATAAGCTTACTATCTACCCTATCAAAACTTTTTGAGAAAATCCGTATAAAGGTGATGTTACCCACAATACTCGACAATGATGTAATACCCGATCACCAATTCGGATTTAAAGAAAAGCATGGCACAATTGAACAGGTTCATCGCATTGTTGACATGATCAAAAAAAAACATTCGTGAAAAAGCAATACTGCTCAGCAGTATTCCTCGACATCACCCAATCCATAGAGGATTGATATCAAAACTACAGATACTATTACCCACAAGCATGCACATTTTGCTTGACAACTACTTGCCCCACAGAAATTTTTTAGTTAAACATAAAAGTTTCGTTTCTCGTAAATTTGATATGTATCTCGATCGCAGACTCACTTGGAAAAGGCATCGAAAATTACACAAATCAAATTAAAAAACTCGAACTAAATTGGCTCCTTTCAAAGCAATCAAAACTCAACACCACACACAAAATCCTTTTATATAAAAGCGTAATTAAACATATGGACATATGGGATTGAGCTCTGGGGAACAGCATCTGCCCAAAATGTTGAGAACAAATCCATCGAGATTTACAAATACCGACAATTTCCGATGAGATCCTTAAGCGTACGTCGAAGTACAAAGATAAGCTTAAGCTGCATCCAAATACTCTAGCTAGAAATTTGGTTAGACCCACCCGACCCCTACGTCTAAAGCGTAACAATTCTATTGCATTTGAATAGATAGCCCCGTGTCGCGAAATCGAAAATTCTGGGCTACCTTAGGGAATATGTTATGATTAGAGCTCGGAAAAAACAGCACAAAAATTTCCAAAACAAGCAAGCAAATAAGCATGAAATTCTGGCGAAATAAGCGCGAAATATGCACGCGTAAGCACGCTTATTATGACATTTTGAAGAAAAAAACACACTATTTTTTTTTCAAGAAGGAAAAGGAAACATAAATCTGTTAATTTAACGATTGCACCGAAAGACGATGATTTGAAAAATCCCAAATAATGTTATTATGATCTTTTAAGATTTTTCATTATTACCTTAATGACTTTTTTACATTGTTTACACTTTTGAGAAGCTTACAAAACTTAAACAAAAAATGCTTTTATTAAAAAGTATTATTTAAAAACATAAAAAAAATGTACTACTAATTCTTTGTACGATAAACCAAAATTAGATTATTGTTATTTACATTGTTTTTTGGAATTCTAATTGCTTATATTGCCTTGCCATTAAATATATTAGATACTGGCACTATAGAGTAGTAGACTTGCTACTTTTTTTTGCTAAGTACGATCGAGTTTTGCCAAGGTTCGAGTTTTGTCACGGTTCGCATTTGTCGTTTCATTATTGGCACAGGGACTTTTGGATTGAGGTCAGAGCTGTTTAACATTTATACCCTGATTAAAAACAAAATTTTTGGGTCTGTTTCACAAAGGAAGTTAATATTGGGACTGATGGATCCAAATATTAACCTATATCTTAAACTTTTTACCTGGAGTATACAACTTTTTTGGCTTTTTTGTATAAAAGTAAACAAAATTAGGAAATGTAAACCAAAAACGCCATTTTAAAAAAAAATTCTCAAAAATTTGTAATTGAATTCAGTACGATATTTATACCCCCACACTAGAGCTGTCCAAAAAATTTGCCCGATCTGTCTCGAAAGTGGCTTAAATAACGCAAATACACCAAAAACTCTTAAGTTTGGAATTTCAAGCCGATCCGATAACGGCAACCCGGCCCGCAAAGGCCCTGAAGTTGGCCAAAACGGGCTAACACTTGTATGGGGGAAAAAAATAAAACACAAATTTTAAGTTCGTTTTAGATCAAGAAAAATACGAGAATAAATCCATAATTAAGCATTTTTGGCGGAAACCACCCTAGAATTAATTAAAAAACATTTTCGTAAAAATTAAAAAAAAAATATATTATTTATATATAAAAATTCATTTTTTTGACAGCTCTACCCCACACACACTGTGGCAGGGTATATTCCCTTTGACACAATGTTTGTAACTTGTAACAAGCTACCTTTTTTAATGATACAAATTTTTGAGTTGTTTGTGTATTTACTAAATTTCATTTTTATTCATTTTGATTGTCAGGCTGTTTTTAGTATATAATTTTGTTGTATGCAATGAAAAGATCACTTGAACAAGCAAACAGGAAAGTAGCAACATGAAAAAAGGAAACAGTCCAAGCATGGCTTGAGTCGTATAGCTATTTCAAAATTTGCCAGATTTATCATCAGCGACTCATTTAGTTGACTGCCAATTATGTTATTTTCAAACATACTATATATATACTTTCACATATGCGGACGATTACTAGAGAATTGCAGACTTTTCTTTGCAATGAATGTCAAATTCTAAATGTTTTACATTACATTAACAAATCTCAGTCGCTTTCACTAGCCCCTCCCAGGTATGTTTCAGTTTTAGCATTTGAAAGAACAACAATAATAGCATTCCGTTAATTTCTTTCATGTGCTCCTTTTTTTTGTTTTCAAATTTTTGTGAATAACTTCTCAACCATATAAGATAGAAATGCATTATTGGACTCATTGGAAAGGTAATAAAATAACTGTGTATAGCTCTAATTTACATTTGTGTTTTCAAGTACACTATTGTGTTTGAAAATGTAATTTCCTCTATTTCATGAACTAAAGTTTGACATAAATAATTTTGTTCTCTTATTATCACCATATTTACATTATTTTATTGTCAAATATTGCTGGTTAAATTTCCTTGATTTTGATACCATGGTTAGCTATAATACAGTATATAAAAAAAGGACAAAAATAGCATCTTAGCTGAGAAGTAAATTAACAAAATGGCGGTAAGTTTTTTGGGTATAAATTTATTACACAAAAAAGAAATTTTTTAATTTTTTCCAAAAAATACTTTTTGCTTTGAAAAGTGTTTGGAACTTAAAATAATTTCCATACAAAAAAATAAAAAAATTTGTCAATGCCTATTAGGGATCCCGGGATCCCGGGCCATTTTCAGTCCCGAAAATCCCGGGATATTTTTTCCTAAATCCCTGGATTTTCGGGACTACATTTTAAATAAATTAGTCCATAAAAAAAGTTTAATACAAGAAAAATACAACTTTTCATCGCTCATAAAATATAAAAAAAATCGTCTAAGCAGAAAAATAGTTTTTGACAACACTTGGACAAACCCAAAATGAAAAAATGGAAAACTCAGAACTTAAAAATTTTTAATTTATTAAAATAAATAAGAATAAAATTGTTTGTGCTTGAAATTTTTTCTTTACGAAAAAATAAATTTATATTTATTTCAGAAGAATATTGGTAATTTCAGTCTTAGCGAACGCACAAAAATGAAAATGAAATGAAACGCTAACGTTTATATTGACAATTGCCTTCCTGTGCTTAAGAATTTTGTCAATAAATATCATAGGAACAATATGCCAGAACCACACAGCTGGCTTTTGAAAATTTAAATATAGAATTTGTTCCTAAACAACAAAATCCGGCAAATATTCCCCAGCTAAGACCTATTGAAACTTTATGGGCAAATTTCAAAAGAAATGTGTACGGAAAAGGTTACAAACCCAAAAATGTGGACTGCTTAGTAATAAAAATCAAAAGAGAGCTGGCTAAAATGAATACAAGCGGCATTCAGGAGGCAATGCGTAGGGTGTAAGGCATTCAATCCCGGGATCCCGAAACCCGAAATCCCGGGATCCCGGAAGTTTTCTCAATCCCGGAATCCCGGGATTCAAAAATGCATTTTTTTATGCATTGTTTAAGATAACTTTGACGTATTTCCACAAAAAATTAGTGCTCAAACACACAAAAATTTACAAGTTTTTTGTCAATAACGGTTAACAAACAATTTTTATCGATTTGAATAAAATTTTTTCAATTTAAACTATTTTTTTTTCAAAAAAGATATATGTTAAAATTATTTTGTTGACCGTATATTGTTGACCGTTTAGCATGAAATGGAGCTGGCAGAATTTTATAATTATATTCGGATTCAGCGTGGCAAAAAAAATAATTTGTTCGATCAATCTAATTTAAAAAGAATTACTTTTTGTTTGACTATATTTATTTAAATATATTTTGTTTTGTTTAATGTAATATTTATTAAATATGTTTTCTTTGTCGAATTAAACTTAAAATATTGTTGCAACAATTTTTTCTTTAATTTTATATTAACTATTGTATTTAATTGGAGAATCCCGAAAATCCCGAACAAATCCCGGGATCCCGGGATTGTAATTTCAAGTCCCGAAATCCCGGGATTTTCAAAAACACTTCGGGATTGAATGCCTTAGTAGGGTGCCACTAAATATAAGGAAAGCCAATCGCTGTGGATATCAATATTTCTTGTAAAACTAGTTAAAGTTATGTACATTAACCCATATAAATGCTCAATTTGTAAAACACGAAATACAGTTTTTGTTACCATTAATGCTTCAGTTTATATTTCATTCCGCATACGTTACTTAATAAAAATATTTAAGTAAAACTGAAAACTGATACAAAAGTAATTTCAGAAACCTTACTTAAGCATATTTTGAATTGAATTGTGTCTTTCCTAAAAAAACGGATACTCAAATACTAAAAAAAAAAAAAAATTCATTTAATAAATTGAAATTAATGTTTATGTTTATTTATTTACGCTAAAACTATCAGTTTTCCAAAAAAACATATAAAAAACTTTTTTTTATTTTTTTAAAATGCATTTTGCTTGTAAAAGTATTAAATCACAAAAAAACCCGAAAAATCCCGGGATTGCAATTTTCAGTCCCGAAAATCCCGGGATTGCGAAAAGACTTCGGGTTCGAAAGCCCTAATACCTATATATATTACTAGCTTATACCCACAGCTTCGCTCGCAATAATTTTGTAATTTCATGTTAAAGTAGATGTTTACGTCAAAACACCCTGTTTGCCACCCTGTATACGGAGTTGTACGGCAACCAACTTTATACCAGAGAATGTTAATTATAGAGAAGGTGCATAAGGGAATTTCTGTTAAATTATGGTTGGAATTTTGGACCAGATTTTTGAGGAACTTCCAGTCGAACATCGATCAAGTATTTTTTTAAGTTCGACTGGATTTTGATGTTCGGTTCAAACAGAAATGGATAGAATGAAACCAAAAAAAGTAAGAAAAAAAGAACGCAACCAAAAGGTGGTGGTTTTTTCTAGTTCTCCTTCATGTTTGTGAATTGGTTGGTTTTGAGCTTTTGTTTTGATTATTCAAACCGGTTTTGGGTTTTCTAAGCAATTTGCAATTCTTGTATTTTGGTGATTTTCACAATTCTTGCATTTCAAACATTTTCCCAATTTTATTCAGTTTTGATTTTCATGTTTTTTATTTAATATTTTTATATGAGCATTGTAAATATATTTAATTTGATACATATTTGCAATACATATGTTTGCATAACTTCATAAGTTCATTGACCTACATTAAATTTTTCCCCTGCTTCTATTGTTTCCTTTTTTTGTGTGCACAACAAGGAAAACAAAGATTACTTCAAGATCAACGTCGACGTTGTTTTCATTTTTTTTTGCTGAGCTCATTTGTCGGTTTAAAATTGAAATGCACCAAGTACATAGATTTCCTTAAGCACTTAGTGCATTTCAATTTTGAATATACGCATTATACTTAGACAATTTTACTTCTCGCTATTTATTAGCCACGTTGCCGAATTTTGCTCCAGCTGTCAGAAGCGCCATCATACGCTTCTACATAGAGATGTGCCTGCTCCGCAGCCATCACCCAGTGAACATTTTCCTTTAGGGCCCCGTCCTATAGAAAATAATGTTTCACAATTTCAGCCTTCAACCAAGGAAACTTTTCCTTTAGGGCCCCGCCCTATTGAACATATTCTTTCTCCATGTGCACAATCTTTAGTCAATGGAACTTTTCCTTCAGGGTTACGCCCTATCGAAATTAATGATTTGCAATCAACTTTCCCATTCTACGATGGAAGTTTTCCTCCAGGGTCCCGCCTTTCTGGAAACTGTCATCGACAAACACTTCACGAATCAATACAGTCCAATTCTCTCCAAGCTGAGCCAATTCTTGGTATTCAGAAATGCTTCACTTTTAGCGCTACTTATGTACTCTTCGGTGCAGCCGATGTGAACATTTGCCACTTGGGCACCGTCTACTCAGCAAGTACGCTGATAGACTCTGCGTCAGAAACTACGTTTATTTCTGATCGCACGAGGAAGTTATTGAAACTTCCTTCGATACCGACTGAATCCAGAATTATAGAGAGTATTCAATCTGGTGCTGCTACTCCTAGCAAGCATTGTTGCATTTCTCTCGATTCTCCTATCGATTCGCAGAGAAAAAGCGAGGCAGCGACCCTCGTACTACCAACCAATTTTCCAAAATTTACAATTGCATCACTTCGTGATCATCAAAGGCCATACCACGCATTGGCATATGCACTGGCAAAGCTCGCCGATGTATATCCCTATCGGCGTCGTTTTTAATCGAAACCTTTTATTAGATAAAATTCAATGTGATATTTTTAGTCAAATTTCCCGTAAATTACATAACAAAAAGTTTATGACTGCTGCGGCTAAGTTTTTTGACAACCGCTTCGTCAATTCTACCCAGCGTGACTAATTCAAATTTTACGTCATAGCTTTTGTCATTAAATCGAAATTTCAATTAGATATTCGACATAACTCTTTACGCAATTTAGCACCAAGACTTTTTCTCCAACATAACTTCAATACATATTTGGAATTAAAAATACATAATCTGGTATTAATGCTACGCTTAATATATCGCCGCGCTCGTGTTCGGTTTCGACCTGTATTCGAAGACTGTGCTGGTTGGATTTATTTGAAATCCTGGGGTTCCTTTTTACCCAAGCACAGCCTTCGGCAGGGTCCTTTCTGGCTCAGATCTCGCATGAGAGATCCGGAGTCCCTTATGACCCACGTCGTGTGAAAGATCCGTTGCGGCCCCTATTTGGCCCTCGCTACCTTTTTAGCGATAATTCTACTAATAAATTACTTTTTCTAAATAAATAAACTGTTAAAATAATTTTTTTTTTATATGCTCGATGTCTCAAAACTGTGTCCCAAAACTGGTTTAATTCAATATGACGGCCTTCTGTCATTTCCGTAACTTTAACCTCCCTTCTTCTTGTATCAGCATCGAACGAGTCAACCACGTATATTTTTACGCTCCTGCATCATCCCGTGCTGCAGTGCTTTTTATTTACATAAGCTTACTTTTGTATCCTACGACATCCGTCGCAAGTAAGCAACCTTTGTGCTCTATTATCAATAAAACATACTTAAAAACCTACATCCTACACGCCTATAATTATATTTTGCTAATTCTCCATTTCCAACCCTTTTTTCTTTTTTATATCGTTTGGCCACTTTACGAGTGAGCCAAACAGTAGAAATGTTATATGTCATCCCTCTGCCCATGTCATTTCAGCGAAATCCCTTGAATAGGACCCGAGTTACAGAGCTTTAAAAATTTTAGTGCGTGGCAGTGGGCGGAACTTAAATTTCAATAGTCAACCCTCTGCCCATCCACCTCCCAGTACCAAATCCAAAATTTCACCGAAATCCCTTGAATTAAACCCGAGTTACAGAGCTTTTAAAATTTTAGGGCGTGGCAGTGGGCGGATCTTAAATGCCCATTGTCAACCCTCAGCCCATTCACCACCCAGCTCCAAATCCAAAATTTCAGCGAAATCCCTTGAATATGACCCGAGTTACAGAGCTTTAAAAATTAAGGGGCGTGGCAGAGGGCGGATCTTAAATTTCCATAGTCATTCCTCAGCCCATTCACCTCCCAGCACCAAATCCAAAATTTCAGCGCAATCCCTTGAATAGGACCCGATTTACAGAGCTTTAAAAATTTTAGTGCGTAGCAGTGGGCGTAACTTAAATTTCAATAGTCAACCCTCTGTCCATCCACCTCGCAGCACCAAATCCAAAATTTCAGCGAAATCCCTTGAATAGGACCCGAGTTACAGAGCTTTAAAAATTTTAAGGCGTGGCAGTGGGCGGACTGCAAATTTTCAGAATCAACATGTTACCCATTCATTACCCAAAACCACATAAAAATTTCAACAAAATCGGTTAAACACTGCATTTTAAAATAATATTTGCCACGCCCACCTTGAACGCCCAAATTTAATGAATTAGCTTCATTAAAATCGGTCAAGTATTTCTTGAGTTATAAGGGAACACACATACAAACCTACAAGCCTACAAACAAAGAATTTTATATATGTAAGAGATAAAATTGATTTTGTGTCTGTCTGTCTGTTTGTCCCTCAATCACGGCTAAACGGCTGTACCGAAAAGTTTCAAGAGAATCGTCTTGAAACTTTCAGGATACATTCTATAGTTATCGACGTGTAACATAGGGTATATGAGATTGGGATTGGGCAAAGGGGGGTGGCACCTCCCATCAGGGACGTAACCAGAAAAAAATTTCGGGGGGGGGTTTTCATAACATTTTTTTTCATATACTGAAGAAAAAACTAGAAAATACAAACCAAACAACCACAGATCGCTTTTTTTCAAAATAAATCTATTAAATTTTTATTAAAAAAGTAGAATTAAAAAAAAAATTTTGGAAAAAACCCGTTGGGTAGTTTATGATAAAAGGATTTATTCTAAAATCGACGGCACCCAAACCCCCCTCCCCTTCATAGGTACGACCCTGCTTCAATTTTAAAAACACGTTCATTTGATTCACAGAAAATTTCGAATAACTATAAATTTTCACTTTGATGTAAATGTAAACCGTGATATTCGAAGCTTAATAACGAATGCTAGAACTGAAATTTTTCCAGTTTTTATAGACGAAATTTTTTAATAAAATAAAATATCAAGGATATACGGAAGTTTCTCTTAAATTCTGCTAAATTTCATAACAATTCAATACATGTTTCTATTACTTCATAGATTTTGAAACGTGAGCCTGTATTGTGATTTTATTCTCTCCCCACCTTTTGCTTCTCTTCAATCTTATTGTGGAGTTTATCTAACAGATACTTTGTCTCAATGACCTTCCTAGAATTTGATCTGAGTACGGAGGCGCGCGCTGCTGCAGTCGTTTGGTTATTATCTCTAGTATGAGAGAATTTTTGTGTGTGTGATGAGAGACTGAGTTGCGTGGGTGAATATGATATTTTGGGTTTGTGCGTTGGGTTTGTGCATACGCAGCGATATTTTTGTTGATGTATAAAAGAGAAAAAGAGTGAAAATTTGCGTGCATGTTTGATGATGGGTGTTGAGTTGGGGCCAACTTTAAAATGTTAATAGTACAGGCAATTATTGGTAGGATACAAACTATACGATATAGGGGTTTGAATGTTTCAAGTTAGGAAATTTATGTTTATTAGAAAATCGTTGCTGTGCTACTCGGGCCGTGTTTCTAAAATCGATTTAAATAGTTTATATATTGTAACGACCCAAAAATGTTAGTGTCGTCACAACGCTGACGCTAGCGAAATATTTGAGTTTTTCTTTGATTATCTTTGCGTTTAGTTTTCTACTCTTTTTTATACATATATATTTTTATGTCATATATATATATATATATATAGATATATAATCATCACACATATGAATTCTGAAGTAAAATGTGATAATGTGTTCATTACTAATCTTAATAATAAGACTATAGTGTAAATTAAAATTTAGTACTATTTAATTCGCCTAAACGGGGGCGAACAGTGGTAAAAGGGCAACCCACATCGATCAAAGGGGTACACGGCTACCCAGCTTTCAACAATTGAAAGTGGCTTTAACACCAACGCGCGACATGGATAAAAGGGCTATGAGCGAAAAAGAGACGACGATAGAAACATGAAGATAGTGACCGTAACCATGCGGCAACATTTCACCACATCAAACTACAGAAAATATTGCTACAATACCCCAACGATAGGTGATTGCAAACGACTATAAAAGAGCAGCGCACCCCTGATTCGGTCTCTTTTTGGAATTCCGAATCAGGTGAGTGAACGGTAACTAGTGAGTAGAAGTAGAAATATTAAAGGAATAATGGCAAGGTCTTTTTAGTGCACCATTACGCGTAGAACTAATTGACCATGGCATTATTTCAGATAGGGAAATAGAGGGGGATATTGGCAAGGTCTTTTTAGTGCACCATTACGCGTAGAACTAATTGACCATGGCAATATTTCACCTAGGAAGAATGTGCATATAAATATAAACATAGGGAATTAGAGGGGGATATTGGCAAGGTCTTTTTAGTGCACCATTACGCGTAGAACTAATTGACCATGGGCAATATTTCAGTTAAGTGAAATGTAAAGGAACAATGGCAAGGTATTTTTAGTGCACCATTACGCGTAGAACTAATTGACCATGTCATTATTCCTGATAGGGATAAGAAGAATTTGTAAAGGAACAAGAAGCATAGGGAAGGTGGATATTGGTAAGGTCTTTTTAGTGCACCATTACGCGTAGAACTAATTGACCATGGCAATATCTCATCTAAAATAGGAAAAAAAAGATTAACTAAATAAAGAAATTGATAAAATATTTAATGTTTTGTTACAGAGAATTTGTGAAACAATTAATTAACAATTTGCTACAGGAAATTTATAATTGATAAAATAATTAATGTTTTGTTACAGAGAATTTGTGAAATAATTAATTAACAATTTGCTACAGGAAATTTATAATTGATAAAATAATTAATGTTTTGTTACAGAGAATTGGTGAAATAATTATTTAACAATTTGTTACAGGAAATTTATAATTGATAAATAATTAATAATTTGATTAAAGGAAATTTGTAAAGAAATAATAAATTGAATTATAGGAAATTTAGGATTTTGTATAAAAAAGGTATTAAAGCTCTTTTTGGAATTCCGAATCAGAAATTCTATCGAGAAAATCCGATTTGGAAGTTATATCTTTCAGGCGTATCAGCAAGGTAGTGGCGAAGTAGAGAGCAAGTGAACCAGCAGGGTGACAACGCACCGAAGTCGAAAGTCACATCGAAGTCAAGTCAACGAAATCAATATTCGCCGAGTACAGTCCGGCAGTCCCCTTTAAGTCGTAGTTTAGCGACACGTCGAGTCACGGAGAACGTACTACAGTATCCCGTTTCCTGATCTGCGAGTGTCCAACACGAGTCCCACGTTTAAGTTAAATCGAGCCCACGGAAAGCGGTTGAAGAGTGCCCGCTGGTGGCCTGCGATTTCCTGAAGTCCACTTTTAAGTTGAATCGAGCCCACGGAAAGCGGTTGAAGAGTGCCCGCTGGTGGTCTGCGATTTCCTGAAGTTTATGTCATCGCAACGCTTAAGTTCGCCTGCTGTTCATGCTCTGCTACACCCACATTTACGCCTTGCTACGCCTGTGTTGTATTAGCCTCGCCCACGCCTATTTCTACGCATCAAGCACGCGCATTACGCATATCTACGCGCCCACAACGCGCATCACGCACATCTACGCATCAAGAACGCACATCACGCTTTCGACGCACACGCAAACACGCGTCATATTTGCGCCAATCGCGAGTATTCTTGTAACGATTACGCCTACGATAACCACAAGTCTACGCATCACGCAAGCACCCACTGATAGATCGTTTTTCATCGCAGCCAAGCCCAAAGTTCCATCTTCTCTGAGTGCTAGCCACATCCTCCAAGTCAGCGACCTCGCCGAGAAGCTACATAGCCAATCATCGACGATCAGACGCCGCTGTTCGCCCCTGAATAACTATATCTGTAACTCTTACTTGAAATTATTGAATAAAAATTCTGTTTTAATACAAAGTCTCTGCAAATTACAAATTTTCTGTGTACGAAGCCCTGGACATCCGACGAGTTCATACCCCAGCAATTTGCGACGTTACAATATGCTTGAAGCATTTGTGCGACAGTAAAATTATTTATATAAAAATAAAGGTTAAAGTGAGTTGCAAGCAAAGGAATTTTGATGTGGTGAAATAGTGCGAAAAAGTTTCTTATCAAGTTCGTTTTTTTTTTATTTAATCGCTTTAGGCAACGCGTTAGAATTTAAAAATTTGCCGCCCAGTTTTGGAAAAAGAAAAGAGGGGCCAAATTTTGTTGAGCTAAATATTTAGGGTGCAACAAGAAAAAGTAGTGTCAAATACGTATGAACAAATGGTTTTTTTTGTTCGTTTTGTAGGTCCCGTACTTGAGGGTAACGGGGGCCTCAAGTGGTTTTTTTGTGGTGGCTAAGAACCGTACATCAGCTGTGAAGGGTCAATCGCCTTGCGTTTTTTTATGCAACACAGACTTTCTAAATCTACGAATCGGAGAAGGCAAGAAGAACGAAGATCGGCACCCGATGAAAGTTTATGGCCCGCTTATGATAGGAGTGAGACTATTCTCTGAGCGGCAGGAAAACTTCGCGTGTGAGAAAGTGTGGAACAAGGCAAAGATGTGGAAATAAAACACAACAGTTTCTTTTGGTTAGTATGAATGATGATACCAATCCTTGTTCTTTTGACCCTCAAAGGAAAAGAGGCATATTTTTGAACATATAAAAAAAATAAGGGGGAAAAGAACAATGAAAAAAAAAGAGTTTAAAAAAAAAATTAAATTAAATATTTTTTAATCTTACTATCTTAGAATATTTTTTTTATGAAATATGGTTTTTTTAGTGTAAAAGTGCGTAGATTGCAGTTTGAACACCTTTTAAAAAAAAATAAAAACGAGGCGGTCTTAAAAAAAAGGTTCATTGCCATATATAAAAAAAAAGAGGAAAGAAACAAGTAAAAGGAAAGTGTGAGATAATAAAAATAAATGATACAAATAATAAGCTAAAGAGAGAGATTGCGCTCACTGCCCTCAGCGATCCCCCCATTACCTTTGTGTATAACATTGTTTTTTTTTAGCACTTAGGTAATCGTCGGATGTTGGTACCATCATCGGAGGATTCAATGCATGGGTGAGTGCTAAGGCATTCAATCCCGGGATCCCGAATCCCGAAATCCCGGGATCCCGGACGTTTTCTCAATCCCGGAAACCCGGGATTTTGAGTCCGGAATCCCGGGATTTAAAAAATGCATTTTTTATGCATTGTTTCAGATATTTTTGACGTTTTTCCACAAAAATACAGCCGTGCATTTACTTTCAATCTAATTGCTAAATTAAAGAACCCACTTTTTTAGATTTAGTGCTACACAACTTTAAAATGTCAACATTTTTGTCAATAACGGTTATCAAACAATTTTTATCAATTTTATCAAAGATCTGTTACAATTATTTTGTTGATTGTATATTGAAAACTTTACGAATTTGATAAATGATGCAAATGTTTGTATGAGCTTTTTTTATGTAAAATGTAATATATTTTATTTGTATATTAATTTGGAAGTGTGTTTGTATACTTAATATAATTATTAAAATTTTTTTTTTAATATTCAGATTTAAAATAATTTTTTGTACGTGTTTATATACATATTTGCGTACAAATTTGAGCATTTTTTTTAAAATGAAGTAAATTTTATCTATATATTGGTTTGAAATATATTTTTTTTAGCTTCTTTCATGTAAAGTTAAATATATTTTATCAATAAATTGTCTTTAAAGTGTGGTTATGTACTTGGTATGCTTATGATAAATTAGCAGCACCTCTTAGGTTGATTTAGCAATATCCGTATGTCTGTCCGTTATTTTGATTGGTATGGGCTATTGAAGGAGTTAAATAAAAGCTAGGCGGTCCAAACATTGAATTTATCCTTTGGAGGTCCTAGAAGGAGTTGGTAATGCAAATGGGCGAAATCGATCAACTGCCACGACTACCTTCCATACAAGTGAAAGTCGAGTTTTGTAACAAATGTTACCCAATTTCACGGGAATTGTGGTAGGAAATTTCTCCGTAAGATATATTGTCCGCTTTGCGTCGATGGTGAGTGCCGCAAAAGCTATATGAGCAATACCCCGATCATGACATGACATCATGGCGCATACAAAATCCACGTCTAAGATGGCTAGGTCATGCCTACTAAATGGAGCACATGTGAGTACCGTCGGTGGAATGAGCGGAAGATGGCGACCAGGTCTCAGATGGAAGGGTGTATGGTATAGATAGGCTTACTTCGACCGGCTAAAACTTACTCAATTGTTTTTTAACAAATTTACATTACGATGAAGACATTTAGGCGAGCATAATTTTATCCGGCTGGATAAGATTATTAGGAGGAAGATGAAGGAGGTACTTCCTATGGTCTTCATCGTACAAATAATGACGAGGACCTTTCCAATTTCAGTTCATATGGAGATATTTCTTATGTTATTGAAAACCTAAGCAGTATTTTGGTGTAGGTGGAGATACATATTATATACAGTGGCGGACAGATAATTAGGCCAGCCTTTTGTAGTAATTTTGAACGACTACCAAAATTTTAAGAATATCAACTTGATTACTATTGAAAAGGTCTATTGGACCCCATGCTATGATGACTATCAGGACACTTATCAAGAAAATCCTAGTTGAAAACTGACCTACTTTTCCAACTTTTTTCCTGGGGGCCTATACAAATTTTTTTTTTGATGCAAAAATGTGCGTTTTTTAAAAACAAATTACTTTGCTGAAGAAACTTTTGTGATTTTTTAACAACATTTTTTTTTTTTAAAACTTTTACATTTAAAAAAATTGGTCGATAAAAATTTTTTTACAAAATAAATCTTAAAACATTGCCAAACTTTCAAGAATTTAAAAAAAAATAGTTATAAACAATAATATCTTAAATTAGGTAATTTTGCTAGGGTTGTGACGAGTGGTAACGGCCAGGGCTGGGCAAACAGTAAGCGGTCCAAAAAAAAAAAGTTAGAAATTCGTTTCTTAGGCCATTTCTAGGTATTCCTGAAAAAATCTTGAAAAAATTCCGAAATTAATGGGTTAATGTAATATTTATTAACTATGTTTTGTTTGTCGAATTAAATTTAAAGTATTGTTGCAACCATTTTTTCTTTAATTTTATGTTAACAATTGTATTCAATTGGAAAATCCCGAAAATCCCGAACAAACCCCGGGATCCCGGGATTGTGATTTCAAATCCCGGAATCCCGGGATTTTCAAAAACAATTCGGGATTGAATGGCTTAGTGAGTGCGTTTATTTGTTTTACATTTTTCTCCCCTCCAACGTTCGTTGGAAATGATATTGGCAATCGCCTAGAGTAGTGATCTCATTTTAAAACAAAAAGAAGAAAAAAATAAAAAAAAAAGCTCTGAAAAGAAGAAAATAAGTCTCCACTATAAAAAAAAAACAAAGAGAAAAAAAAAATAAGGAGAGAGATACCCAAAAGTAAAAAAAAGGGAAACAGTGAGCAAAACAAATACACTAATAATGGTTGCTGTTTTTTTTTTGTTACTTTTCCCTTGCTTGTTTGTTTAGCTACCAATTGCACTTACTTAATTAGGTTTTAGTCTTTATTTTAGATATTCCTATTTTTGTTATTTTTAGTTAGGTATAATTTAAGATTTATAATTTTTAATTCCAGCTAGTTTTGGATTTGCTGAATTTTTTTGTGCTGAATTTAATATTAACAGTAGAATAAGAAACTGAATTTTATTTATTTATGTATTTAATTTTTTTCTATTTTTTTTATATATTGTTTCTTCTTTGCATAAGTATAGTGTTAATAAATAGTGAGTTGGTTGACTTCATAGGAAGAAGACTTGAATCTAACAATGAAATGAACATTTATATTTTCTTTTATATGCGGTTTCGATTTTAAAATGAGCTACTAGACTCATTGGTGTTGGTGTGGGTGCCTACCCATGGTACAAGCGAACGGACATGAAGGTCGGACGTTTTAGATGTACATAATGGTAAACGGACGGACTTAGGGGAAAGTCAGACGGACATAGCAGTAATTGGGAACAGTGTCGATATACCAGAGCCCAGACACTGTTCATGGCTACGTATCCGCTGGATCGTAGATGGGGTGGGATGGCTCTAGCTGCTGGACAGTGACGTTGGACAGGTTTATAGATTCCTTGGTAGGGGTTTCAAGCTTTAATGCGCTAGTGTGCTTTGGGGGGGGAATAGTATGAGTAGGTGAAAGGTTGGTTATATTTTTTTTTTGTGAATGGTTTTCCTGTATGAGAGCTGATTGAAGGTGAATGTAGGATGAATGAGGGAGTATTAAAGCTTGAGCTCAAATTTAGGTAGTTTTCGCTAGTTTATTCATTTAGAGTTCAAATAGGTACGGATTTTTTAGGCACAAAAAAAATTCTTTTGTTTGGGTCTGAGGTGTTTGGAGGTTGCTTGCAAAAACCCCACCCATACGGCGAGCAGCTCGGGCTAGCCACTGTGCCAAATCGCAACATCACTTTACACGACGAAGCTTGACCCATACCAATGGCGCCCAACGCAATAGCACTGATTTGTATTAATTTTTTTTTTTATATTTTTTGATTAATTCCAATTTTTTTTCTCGGACCGTGGTTGTTTTTTAAATTTTTTTCCCTGCAGCATAATGGCTTTATGGCGCCTCAGTTTGCTAACATAAAGATTGGTGCGCCGATGCCGGCGCAGACGTCGACGCCAAGTCAGCGGGGTAGGGCAGGACCTGGAGTAGGTAGTGCCGGGGGAACCGACTTAGGAGGTCATGGTCATGGTAATGTCGATAGAAGAGCAGAATGGCGAAAGAGAGTTGACCTTGACAAATGTCATCTGAAATTCGACGGATCGACCAAAGATATTTCGGTCGATAGTTTTATTTTCAGGGTAGAACGAATGCGCGATCAATATGGCCTCTCCGATAAGCAATTGTTCATGGACTTTCACTGCCTCCTCACTGGTAATGCCCGGGAGTGGTATTGGCAATAGAGGATAATGGCGACAATAGTAATTTCGGGGATTTGGCGTTGAGAAGGGAGTTTTTGGTCCAGTGCAAATCGGCGGACTCGCACCAGGAAATAATAAGGGAAATAATGGAGAGAAAGCAGTTGCCAGGAGAGAATTTTGACGCGTTTTATTCGGATGTACACAGTCTGATGTTCAGGATGAAGAAAAAACCGACCGAATCTGAAATGGTGGAAATGGTTAGGGCCAACTTGAAGACAAATTTGTCAAGTTTGCTGTTTTTGGCTGAGACGTTGGCTGAACTGAAGCGTGTTTGCCATAAAGCCGAAAAGCATGTCCGGGACAGCAAAGCAAAGGCAAGAGGTGTGAGTGAAATTAGCGGCTGGAAGAGAGAAGAGGCTGAGGACCAGGAAGATGTGGGGTATTCAGGGGTAGAGGCTATTGCGTATGGAAACGGCGGACAGCGGGCAGGTTTTCGTCACGAAAATGTGCCGAATGAAAGGAATTTCAAACCGCCGACAGCTATGAACAAGCCGGTCTATAATTTTCAAGGACAGAAATCCTATCCGACATACAACGATGCCAGGGCATCTGATAGCTCGAAGGAAGGATTTTGTTCATCCCCTGTACACTGTAATCTATGTTTTGTCTGCGGCTTACCCAGCGATTATTTTGTAAAAAATCCCTATGAGGTTCATAAAGAGAGTAGCTGTAAGTCCTTGTTCCACAAGATGAAATGTTTTAAGTGTGGTTTGAATCAGTCTGTTTATTTGTATGTGCCCGATACGTTAAACGGGGGGCAGGTGGAGACCACCGGGAACTCCAGCCTGCCACAGAAAACCCCGGACAGTCAAAATCAATAAAAATTCTGAAAAGAGAGAGGGATGTGAAGGTGAAGAGAGATGAAAAACATAAGGAGACCTTTAAGAGCTTACACCAAAGGAAAAAAGAATATGAAGAGATTAGGGCCCGGATATTTTTAGAGGAAATAGATAGTAAGAAAAATAGAAATTTTAATAAAATAAGAAGAATGCGTGAGAAAAACAGGGATATGAAAAGAATTTTAAAAACTATTGTTGCTACCATAATTACATTAAAAGGAGACAATCGGTGATGGTGAAGAGGTAGTGGCTTTGCTTGATTCGGGCGCTTGCGCTAATTGCATTGGGAAGGATGGATTGAAATTTGTGGAGAAGCGTGAGGAGCAAATAATCCCTATTAAAGGACATAAAGTGCGCACAGCCGACGGTGGTGAAACACCAGTTGTGGGGGTAATAACCTTGCCGGTGTTGTGGGATGGGCGGACAGAGAGCTTGGAATTTTTAATTGTGCCAGCCCTGCAGCAGCAAGTTTATTTTGGTGTGGAATTCTGGCGAACATTCGGTATGGCTGTGGTCAGCAAAGGTGTTGCAGAAGTTGTTTCCACGGGCCACACGCCCATGACAGTGGCAGAATTAACGCCTGTAGCCGGCGATTTGACCTTTGACACGTGCCAGCATGAATTAAATAGAGATGAGGCGTTTAGGCTGGAAAATGTGAAAATTATGTTTCCTTCGTTCGCGGTGTTAGGGTTAGGTAAAACCGATTTTGATGAACACAAAATAGAAATTGTATTTATTTATTTATTTATTTATTTATTTATTTAAGCCAATGATTCAACTTAGGATCTACAGGCTAGATTTACAAAAATACTTATATATTAAAATTTAAAAATATATGTACATAAAACTAATGGTAATTATTATTTACACGCTCTTTAAACATGAGTTTTGGCAAAGAAAAATCTATTTCAATACTTAAAGCTACTTCATTAAATTCAATAAGCGACCTCATAAGCGGTTGATTCGCAGCATAATTTGTTTTATAACACTTAATAGCAAAAATCTTATTCTGACGAGTAGTTCTGATTGGAACAAAAAATTGATTAGACTTAGCAACATTGAGCAATCGATATTGCCACAAATGATATCGTAGACAAACATCATAGAATTGATAATGCGTCTACTCTCTAACGATTTCAGATTAATGAGTAAACAACGCGACTTATAAGAAGGAATCGGTTCTTGGAAATTTAATGAAAAAAGTGCAAATTTTAAAAATTTCTTCTGTACCCTTTCAAGGCGATTTGTATGAATAGCATAAAACGGATTCCAGATAATTGCAGCGTATTCCAGCCTTGATCGTACAAATGCAGTGAAAAGAAGCTTATACGTGTAAGGGTCCCGAAATTCGGAACTATTACGACGTACAAATGCTAACATTGCATATGCTTTCGGTATTATGTAATTCAGATGATTAACAAATGTTAACTTAGAGTCAAGCAAAACACCCAGATCCAACATTTCATTTAAAAACTTTAAACGAGAAGTCCCAATAAAAAACGACGATATAATATTACTGTTTAATTTAGAGAAAGTGACGTGAAAACACTTTTTAACATTTAGAGCTAAACAATTTGTAAGGCACCACGCATTTAACCTATTTAAATCATCTTGTATTAAAAAAGCATCGGTTACGCAGTTTTTAAAAATATTTTGAGATCATCCGCATATAAAAGATAATTACATTTATGAAAGCATGAACCAATATCATTAATAAAAAGAAGGAAAAATAGCGGCCCAAGAATACTTCCTTGGGGAACACCCGAAGAGGCAACAAAAGATTTAGATTTAGTACCCTCCACAAGAACATGGCAAAGCCTATCGCGCAAGTATGATTCTATCCATTTCAAAAAAGCAGAGTGAAATCCTAGTTTTTTCAATTTTAACATCAGAATTTTATGCGACACTTTATCAAAAGCTTTTGAAAAGTCAGTGTAAACAGTGTCAACTTGGCACCGCTCTTCAAAGGCTGAAAAGCAATACGATGTGAAGGCCATCAAATTTGTAACAGTCGATCGTCCAGCAACAAATCCATGCTGCTGGGGAGAAATAATTCTAGCAAGAGGAAAAACCAGACTTTCCTTCACAATAACTTCAAACAGTTTCGATATAGTTGAAAGTTTTGAAATGGGGCGATAATTCGAAATAACATTTTTACTACCACTTTTGAATACACTTTTGAGACACCAGCAGACAAAGACAGATTAAAAACATGGCACAATGGATTACAAATTGAAGAAGCACAATTTTTTAAAAACAAAGGAGAGAAACCATCACAATCAGCCTTAGCAGACATTTTTAGATTTTGTATGCTTCTCATTACGTCACTTTCACTAATGTTCAAAGAGCCAAAATCAATAGAAGAACAAATATTATCAAATATTGAGCTATCAATTGAAACGGTATCAGATTCAAAGTTTGACATAATAAAATTTGCAAAAAGATTTGAAATACCAACAGCAGAATTAGAGGTATTTCCATTGAAAGTCATCATGGATGGAATATCTGAACGTGATTTTTTCGATTTGACAAACTGCCAAAACAATTTTGGATTACTTCTAATGCTATTCTCAAAATTCAAGATGTAGTTCTTGTACAAAAATTTTTCCAAGACCGTAAACTCCTTCATATAATGCAAATATTTGATTTTATCGTTTATATCATATGTGGCCTTATACTTATTGAAAAATTTTTTCCTTAAGTTTTTTAGCTTTTTAAGGCCTTTAGTATACCAAGGTAGCTTGTATACCTTTTGTTGAACCACTGGAACATATTTAATGCAAATGTCGTTAATTTCAGTACAAAACAAATCAAAACAACCAGCAGTATCACAGTTAGAAAATTTACAGCTCCAATCAGTACTATCGATAATAGCGTTTACATTTTCAAAATTACATAAATTAAAATTAAAATTTAGTTTATCATAAATTTTAGGCAGACTTAAAAACTCATAAAACTCAACATGGAGAACGAGTGGAATGTGATGCATGTCCGATGGAGAGATCGGAAACATACACTCCTCCAATTTATATTTGATAGTATCGCTAATGAAAATTAGATCCAAAATACGATCCAATTTATTAACAAAATGGTTAATTTGGACAAGATCGCAGCAGAAAAAACTATCAAGCACATACATTTCATTTGCGGCATTAACATTAGTTGGAGTAAGATTAGACTCATTTGCAATATACGACCAAGAGAGTTTATTGAGATTGAAATCACCTAAAACACAAAAATAAGCGTTGGTTTTATCTATATCCGATAAATTCAAAATATTATCTACATGAGCAAAATACAAAAAGTCTGAGCTATTAGGTGGGATATAAGATACGCAAAAAATAAATTCTTCTTTAGATCCAAAAACAGAAACACATAGTTGATCAAGCAAAGTATCATCGTTACTTAGCTTATGTACAGATGAACGCAGTGTCCGGCTTACCGCAATCAGCACACCCCCACCTATTTGGCACCCCGTCTTAAGAGCGTCTCCGTCCTTACGAAAAACTTGGTAAAGAGAGGAATCAAAAAATTCACCATCGCCGAAATCTTCATTCAGCCATGTTTCCACGAAAATAACAACATCATAATCCATTTGAGATGTAGTAGGCAAAACAGTATTTGATTTTGTCCTAAGACCTGATATATTTTGAAAGTAGACCTTCAGGGACTGTGTTTTAGATATATTTGTAGTTAAGTCGCTTGTTCTACATTCGTCGCCTTTTGAAAAAACTCGAATGGGCGAACTTTAATATTAGCCGGCCACAAAGTAGGATCGAAGAGCTTTTCATAAAGAGTGGAAGCTACACCCAACTTAAAGTTGATGCTTCGTAAGTTGACAAAGTTCGCATCTCTTTTCGTAAGACTGTAGCAAGCCAATTGATTTTCGTTAATATTAGCATATTTTTGAACATAAGAGATTATTTGGTCGCTTGTAACTGATGACTTAAACGATGAGAGATGCACCCACTTCTTTTTTACAACAACATCCAACTCATTGTTTTCGTTGCTCCCAACAACAACATTTGCATTCTTCTTTGTTTTCCTTCGGCTCACATTCTTCCAAACAGAAGGGAGAGAAGGAGCAGTGAGCGAGAGAGGACCAGTGGCACCTGCAATGAGCGAGTGCGGTCCGGCGACGACAGGAGGGCGAGAGGGCATCATAGGCAAATTAGCAGCAACGGTTTCTGCGTAGCTAGTAGGAACTCCAACAGTACGATTGACAGAAGTAGCAGGCGATGTCGGAACAGGGGCCAGAGCGGTGCATGACGTTGAAGCATCAGCAGAGATAGTAAGAGCAGCGGAGTGCATGCCAGTTTTATTTGTCGGCTCAACAGCAAGTGGCGGAATAATATTGTTGTTGTTTTGAATTATTGAATTGTCGTTTAACAGCTTGGCCTTATCATTTAAGGCATCAAAAATAGTGGAACAAAGTTCTTTCACTTCTCTTGAAAGAGAAGAAATAGCAGAAGAAACTTCATTTTCGTTCAATTTATTTTTCTCCGAGTGCAGTTCTAATTGCATGATAATTCGAAATAACATTTTTACTACCACTTTTGAATACACTTTTGAGACACCAGCAGACAAAGACAGATTAAAAACATGGCACAATGGATTACAAATTGAAGAAGCACAATTTTTTAAAAACAAAGGAGAGAAACCATCACAATCAGCCTTAGCAGACATTTTTAGATTTTGTATGCTTCTCATTACGTCACTTTCACTAATGTTCAAAGAGCCAAAATCAATAGAAGAACAAATATTATCAAATATTGAGCTATCAATTGAAACGGTATCAGATTCAAAGTTTGACATAATAAAATTTGCAAAAAGATTTGAAATACCAACAGCAGAATTAGAGGTATTTCCATTGAAAGTCATCATGGATGGAATATCTGAACGTGATTTTTTCGATTTGACAAACTGCCAAAACAATTTTGGATTACTTCTAATGCTATTCTCAAAATTCAAGATGTAGTTCTTGTACAAAAATTTTTCCAAGACCGTAAACTCCTTCATATAATGCAAATATTTGATTTTATCGTTTATATCATATGTGGCCTTATACTTATTGAAAAATTTTTTCCTTAAGTTTTTTAGCTTTTTAAGGCCTTTAGTATACCAAGGTAGCTTGTATACCTTTTGTTGAACCACTGGAACATATTTAATGCAAATGTCGTTAATTTCAGTACAAAACAAATCAAAACAACCAGCAGTATCACAGTTAGAAAATTTACAGCTCCAATCAGTACTATCGATAATAGCGTTTACATTTTCAAAATTACATAAATTAAAATTAAAATTTAGTTTATCATAAATTTTAGGCAGACTTAAAAACTCATAAAACTCAACATGGAGAACGAGTGGAATGTGATGCATGTCCGATGGAGAGATCGGAAACATACACTCCTCCAATTTATATTTGATAGTATCGCTAATGAAAATTAGATCCAAAATACGATCCAATTTATTAACAAAATGGTTAATTTGGACAAGATCGCAGCAGAAAAAACTATCAAGCACATACATTTCATTTGCGGCATTAACATTAGTTGGAGTAAGATTAGACTCATTTGCAATATACGACCAAGAGAGTTTATTGAGATTGAAATCACCTAAAACACAAAAATAAGCGTTGGTTTTATCTATATCCGATAAATTCAAAATATTATCTACATGAGCAAAATACAAAAAGTCTGAGCTATTAGGTGGGATATAAGATACGCAAAAAATAAATTCTTCTTTAGATCCAAAAACAGAAACACATAGTTGATCAAGCAAAGTATCATCGTTACTTAGCTTATGTACAGATGAACGCAGTGTCCGGCTTACCGCAATCAGCACACCCCCACCTATTTGGCACCCCGTCTTAAGAGCGTCTCCGTCCTTACGAAAAACTTGGTAAAGAGAGGAATCAAAAAATTCACCATCGCCGAAATCTTCATTCAGCCATGTTTCCACGAAAATAACAACATCATAATCCATTTGAGATGTAGTAGGCAAAACAGTATTTGATTTTGTCCTAAGACCTGATATATTTTGAAAGTAGACCTTCAGGGACTGTGTTTTAGATATATTTGTAGTTAAGTCGCTTGTTCTACATTCGTCGCCTTTTGAAAAAACTCGAATGGGCGAACTTTAATATTAGCCGGCCACAAAGTAGGATCGAAGAGCTTTTCATAAAGAGTGGAAGCTACACCCAACTTAAAGTTGATGCTTCGTAAGTTGACAAAGTTCGCATCTCTTTTCGTAAGACTGTAGCAAGCCAATTGATTTTCGTTAATATTAGCATATTTTTGAACATAAGAGATTATTTGGTCGCTTGTAACTGATGACTTAAACGATGAGAGATGCACCCACTTCTTTTTTACAACAACATCCAACTCATTGTTTTCGTTGCTCCCAACAACAACATTTGCATTCTTCTTTGTTTTCCTTCGGCTCACATTCTTCCAAACAGAAGGGAGAGAAGGAGCAGTGAGCGAGAGAGGACCAGTGGCACCTGCAATGAGCGAGTGCGGTCCGGCGACGACAGGAGGGCGAGAGGGCATCATAGGCAAATTAGCAGCAACGGTTTCTGCGTAGCTAGTAGGAACTCCAACAGTACGATTGACAGAAGTAGCAGGCGATGTCGGAACAGGGGCCAGAGCGGTGCATGACGTTGAAGCATCAGCAGAGATAGTAAGAGCAGCGGAGTGCATGCCAGTTTTATTTGTCGGCTCAACAGCAAGTGGCGGAATAATATTGTTGTTGTTTTGAATTATTGAATTGTCGTTTAACAGCTTGGCCTTATCATTTAAGGCATCAAAAATAGTGGAACAAAGTTCTTTCACTTCTCTTGAAAGAGAAGAAATAGCAGAAGAAACTTCATTTTCGTTCAATTTATTTTTCTCCGAGTGCAGTTCTAATTGCATGTTATCAATTTTTTGAGTTAAGATTTTTTTTTCATCCACTAGAGAGCTTATCATTTTGAGCGCACGGGCATTTTCACGTTTAAGAGAAGTCATTTCATTAAAAAGCGATTGAAGAGTTATTTGATTTGTATTGTCATTAGTAAGAGATGAAACCGGTTTAGGCTGTTGGGATACAGTAGCTGACGGAAGGGTCGAACGAAGAGAGTCTCGCCGCTCGACCGCACAGGCATTGCAAAAAAATGGACTGTTTGAGCTTTTCAAGAACTCCAAATCTCCTTCCAAAATATTTACACAATTTAAATGAAATATTTCATTGCACTTTGCGCACTGCACCTTGGGTTGTATACGATCAACCTTTTGGCCACAAACACAGGGCATTGTTTTTATTCAATTTCCTCCGTATATTTACTTAAAAACGTCTATTTCGTTATTTAATTAAGAATACTTTTACAAATTACAGGAGCGAAAGAAAAACACGACCGTTCATTACAAAGTTCAACTCTGTAGGTGAGAATATCCCAGTGAAGCAACGTTTTTACCCAATTTCTCCGGCCATACAAAAGTTGGTATATGCTGAATTGGACAGGATGCTGAGTATGGGGGTGATAGAAGTAGGGCATGGAGCCTGGAATTCGCCAGTGTCTTTGGTTCGCAAAGAGACAAAAAATAGGCTTTGTCTCGATGCGCGTAAGTTGAATGAACGTACCCTCAAAGACGCATACCCCTTGTCACATATAGATGGAATCCTGAGCAGGCTGCAAGAGACGCGATATATTTCAGCAATAGATTTGAAAGATGCATTTTGGCAAATTCCGTTAGAGGCAAGATCAAGGGAGAAGACGGCGTTCACAGTTCCAGGGCGGCCTCTTTACCAATTTACGGTAATGCCGTTTGGGCTGCGTAACGTCGCGCAGCGAATGTGCCGATTAATGGACAAAGTCATTCCGGCGGAAATTAGGGAGAATGTCTTTGTGTACCTGGATGACTTGCTGGTATGTTCGGCCGCGTTTGAAGAACATATGGTCATGTTGGAAAGAGTTGCGAAATGCCTTAGGGATGCTAAATTGACCATGAATGTGAAGAAAAGCTAATTTTGCTATAGAGAGGTGAAATATTTGGGGTATGTTGTTGGCGATGGGTGCATTCGTACCGATGCAGGGAAAGTGTCTGCAGTTGAGGAGTTTCCAGTGCCTAAGACACCGAAGCAGCTCAGGCATTTCCTGGGTATGTCAGGGTGGTATCGACGCTTCATTAAAGATTATGCATCAATTGCAGCGCCACTGCATGACTGCCTCACTAAGGATAGAATTAATAAATTTGCAATGACAGACGAAGCAATGCTGGCCTTTGATAAGCTTAACCCATTAATGACGAGAGCGAAATTTTCGGAATTTTTTCAAGATTTTTTCAGGAATACCTAGAAATGGCCTAAGAAACGAATTTCTAACTTTTTTTTTTTTGGACCGCTTACCGTTTGCCCAGCCCTGGCCGTTACCATATGGTAACGCTCGTCACAACCCTAGCAAAATTACCTAATTTAAGATATTATTGTTTATAACTACTTTAATTTTAAATTCTTGAAATTTTAGCAATGTTTTAAGATTTATTTTGTAAAAAAAATTTTTATCGACCAATTTTTTTAAATCTAAAAGTTTTTTAAAAAAAATATTTTGTTAAAAAAAATTCTATAAATTCAGGAGCATTTTTGATCACAAAAGTTTCTTCAGCAAAGTAGTTTGTTTTTAAAAAACGCACATTTTTGCATCAAAAAAAAAAATTTTATAGCCCCCAGGAAAAAAGTTAGAAAAGTAGGTCAGTTTTCAACTAGGATTTTCTTGATAAGTGTCCTGGTAGTCATCTTAGAATGGGGTCCAATAGACCTTTTCAATAGTATTGAAGTTGATATTCTTAAAATTTTGGTAGTCGTTCAAAATTACTACAAAAGGCTGGCCTAATTATCTGTCCGCCACTGTATATAATATGTATCTCCACCTACACCAAAATACTGCTTAGGTTTTCAATAACATAAGAAATATCTCCATATGAACTGAAATTGGAAAGGTCCTCGTCATCATTTGACATACACAATTTACATGGCTGTAAAAGAGGTGTACGATGAAGACCATAGGAAGTACCTCCTTCATCTTCCTCCTAATAATCTTGTCCAGCCGGATAAAATTATGCCTGCCTAAATGTCTTCATCGTAATGTAAATTTGTTAAAAAACAATTGAGTAAGATTTAGCCGGTCGAAGTAAGCCTATATATACCATACACCCTTCCATCTGAGACCTGGTCGCCATCTTCCGCTCATTCCACCGACGGTACTCACATGTGCTCCATTTAGTAGTACTTTTTTACGTTCATCAGCCCGGCATGACCTAGCCATCTTAGACGTGGATTTTCTATGCGTCATGATGTCATGTCATGATCGGGGTATTGCTCATATAGCTTTTGCGGCACTCACCATCGACGCAAAGCGGACAATATATCTTACGGAGAATTTTCCTACCACAATTCCCGTGAAATTGGGTAACATTTGTTATAAAACTCGACTTTCACTTGTATGGAAGGTAGGCGTGGCAGCTGATCGATTTCGCCCATTTGCAATACCAACTCCTTCTAGGATTTCCAAAGGATAAATTCAATGTTTGGACCGCCTAGCTTTCATTTAGCTCTTTCAATAGCCCATACCAACCAAAATAACGGACAGACATACGGATATGGCTAAATCATCTTAAGAGGTGCTGCTAATTTTTCATAAGTACACCAAGTACATAACCACACTTTAAAGACAATTTATAGATAAAATATTTTTAACTTTATATGAAAAAAGCTAAAAAAAAATATATTTCAAACCAATATATAGAAAAAATGTACTTCATTTTACAAAAAATATTCGAATATGTACGCAAATATGTATAAATCTGAATATTAAAAAAAAAATTTTTTTTAATTATATTAAGTACACAAACACACTTTCAAATCAATATACAAAAAAAATATATTTAATTTTACATAAAAAAAGCTCATACAAACATTTTCAGTAAGAAAATTTAAATTTGCTATGGTTGTGACGAGCGTGCCCATATGGTAACAGCAAAATTCAAAATGATAAAAAGGTAACACAGAAGTTATAAATAATTTTATTTTATACGTTTTCTAATGCTTTGATATTCTACCCAAATGCCAAAAAAAAATATTTAAAATATATAACTTTCTATGGCAATGAAAAATATTCTTACTGGAAAGGTCGTGACTTTTCGCTGTTTTTGCCCACTTTTCAAAAACACTACTTTTCAATTATCCGCCACGATCGCTACTGACGAGCGATTGCTTAGAATTATATATCAAAAGAAAGATCTAAGCATGCTTTATTTAAATCAAAAAACAGATTAGTGATATTTGTTCAAATATGTTTTTAATTGAATATACCGTGGAACGCTATCAGCGTTACCATATGGTAACACTCGTCGTGAATGGGTTAAGCAAACTTTTATCACTGCGCCAGTACTAACGAACCCGGACTTTACGAAACACTTTTTTATTCAGTGTGACGCGTCGACAGAAGGGGTTGGTGGGGTGCTCTTCCAGATTGAGGGTGATGACAATGAGCGTCCGATTCCATCAAAACTTAATAAAGCTCAGAGGAATTATAGCATCACTGAGCTTGAGTGTTATGCTGCCATATTAAGCGTGAAACGTTTTCGTCCTTATGTGGAAGGACTTCCGTTTACTATAATAACGGATCCCGCGAGCCTGAAGTGGCTTATGGGCCAGAAAGACTTGTCTGGAAGATTAGCCAGATGGAGTTTAAAATTGCAGGCTTACAATTTCAATATTGAACATCGTCAGGGTTCACAAAATGTAGTGCCGGATGCATTGTCACGCGTACATATGGAAGAGCTTAGACTTTCAGACAGAATCTTAGATGTTGACCTCAACTCCCCATATTTTGCTAGCCCAGAATATGAGGAGTTGAAAAATACTTTGACACTAAATAAAGACAAACTTCCGGACTTATGCATATCTGACGGCTATGTGTATAGACGGACTGACTTTAGTCTGGGGGATGTGCTTCAAGAGGACCGCGCCTGGAAGCTTTGGGTTCCGTCTGAGCTGCAAGATGGATTATTGTCTGCTGCACATGACTCTCCTTCTGCAGGTCACGGGGGTATACACAAGACACTGGCGAAATTGCGGGAAAAATACTTTTGGCCAGGCATGGTAGGGCAGGTTCAAGCGATAGTTAAAAGCTGTGACGTTTGTAAGGGCAGTAAAAATTTAAATATAATCCGCAGGCCTCCAATGGGGGCACAACAAATTACTGAGCTCCCATTTCAGCGATTATATATAGATTTCATGGGCCCCTATCCAAGAACGCGTGATGGTAATTGTTATATATTGGTGTGTCTTGACGACTTCTCAAAATTTGTGTTTTTACAGCCAATGCGAAAAGCTACCTCAGTGGGGGTGGTTTAATTTCTAGAGCGAGAAGTATTTCATGTCTTTGGTGTCCCTGAATTTGTTCATTCCGATAATGGTAAGCAGTTTGTGTCCGAAATGTTTAATGTATTTTTAAAGAGGTATGGTGTAAGCCATATTAAGACTGGGTTTTATTCGCCACAGGCAAATGCCTCAGAGAGGGTTAACCGATCTGTGTTGCAGATGATTCGGGCTTATGTAGGCGATATTCAAAAAAATTGGGACTGTCGCGTGAGCGATGCAGCATTTGCATTGCGAAGCGTGATACACAGTTCCATTGGAGTTGAACCCTACTATGCTGTGTTCGGGTTTCAAATGAGCCAACATGCAGGGTCATATGAAATCATGGGACGTCTCAGCAGTGTGAAGAATGCTGATTTTAAAATCGAAATACCTGCTGATAAGCAACAGCTGGTACGCAACAAAATTTTTACCGAACTGAAACTTGCTCACAAGGAAAACGAAAAGGTATATAATACAAGGTGTAAGGATGTGAAGTTCCAAGTCGGACAAATGGTGTACCGGCGCAATTTCAAGCAAAGTAGTTTAACAGAGGGGTATAATGCGAAATCAGCGCCTACACATATTAAATGTATCGTTTTAAAAACAGTAGGAAACTCACTATATGAGTTAGGAAATGTAGCGGGAAAAAAATTGGGGGTGTATCATGAGAAGGATATGTTTGTGGCGTAATTTATTTTATTTAGGGGAATGATAAATTTTGTTGGTGCAGTATTTAGTTTAGTTTTTATTAGTTCTTTAAGTTATGTGCAATACTAGAGTTAGTTTTGTTATTAGTTATTTAATAAATTTATTTGGACCTCTTTTGAGGTTATTTTTGTTTGTAATTTAATTTTTATTCAGTTTAAGGTGCAATAGTTGAGTTGTTGAAATATTGAGGTTTTTGTTTTTTAAGTTAATATTTTTTTTGTTATTTATTTTTTTATTGTTGCTAGGTTTTAGGTAGTTGTGATATAGATTTTTAAGAGATTATTTTTGAGATTTTTTTTTTTTTTTTTTTACTAAGTGGGGTATTTAATATACAATATACTTAGCTTAGAAAATAATCTAGCCCGGTGCAATATGATTCCGTTTTTTTGTTTTGTTTGGTTATTTTCGTTAGTTATTTGTATTATTTGTTTATGTTTTTTTTTGTTGTCAGGCTACGTTTTATTTTTTTTGTACGAACGCGTTCCATATGTCAAGGCACATCGACGGATTCGAGCCTGTAACGTGAGCCTGTATTGTGATTTTATTCTCTCCCCACCTTTTGCTTCTCTTCAATCTTATTGTGGAGTTTATCTAACAGATACTTTGTCTCAATGACCTTCCTAGAATTTGATCTGAGTACGGAGGCGCGCGCTGCTGCAGTCGTTTGGTTATTATCTTTGGTATGAGAGAATTTTTGTGTGTGTGATGAGAGACTGAGTTGCGTGGGTGAATGTGATATTTTGGGTTTGTGCGTTGGGTTTGTGCATACGCAGCGATATTTTTGTTGATGTATAAAAGAGAAAAAGAGTGAAAATTTGCGTGCATGTATGATGATGGGTGTTGAGTTGGGGCCAACTTTAAAATGTTAATAGTGCAGCCAATTATTGGCAGGATACAAACTATACGATATAGGGGTTTCAATGTTTTAAGTTAGGAAATTTATGTTTATTAGAAAATCGTTGCTGTGCTACTCGGGCCGTGTTTCTTAAATCGATTTAAATAATTTATATATGCTCCAAGCATTTGTGCGACAGTAAAATTATTTATATAAAAATAAAGGTTAAAGTGAGTTGCAAGCAAAGGAATTTTGATGTGGTGAAATAGTGCGAAAAAGTTTCTTATCAAGTTCGTTTTTTTTTATTTAATCGCTTTAGGCAACACGTTAGAATTTAAAAATTTGCCGCCCAGTTTTGGAAAAAGAAAAGAGGGGCCAAATTTTGTTGAGCTAAATATTTAGGGTGCAACAAGAAAAAGTAGTGTCAAATACGTATGAACAAATGGTTTTTTTTGTTCGTTTTGTAGGTCCCGTACTTGAGGGTAACGGGGGCCTCAAGTGGTTTTTGTGTGGTGGCTAAGAACCGTACATCAGCTGTGAAGGGTCAATCGCCTT
>OX596011.1:44906099-44953822 GCA_951394025.1 Heteromyza rotundicornis
CAGCTGCCACCAAGTGCGTCCTTGGACATTTTTTGAGTGAACCATGCTGGGTGGGATTACAGCAGCCACCAAGTGCGTCCTTGGACATTTTTCGGGTGGATAATGCCGGGTGGGATTACAAGTGGCACCAAGGAATTAACCATCAACTACAGCGTCCATTGAAGTTGTCGCAAATTCCTATATATATTTATTTTAAAATTTTATACAACCCGTGCAACGCCGGGGATGCTACAGTTACACATAATTTTAAACAAGTCAGCAAATACAAAAAAGGAAAAAATTAGTTTTGAAACTAAGAAGTACACTCATTCGATTGGAAATGTTTAGAAATGGACTTTTGACAATGGTTTAAAGTTCCGAACCCCCCCATATAGGTCGAATGGCGGTCATGAGACAATATTTGTTTTGTTGGTGGATTCGATTTGAAATTAAAGAAAGGGATTTTGTACACGGCTCCAAAACTATAAATGGGTCCAAATGAGGTGCTATCGCAAAATTTGTTTATGTCCGAGGTACTTTTAAATGGATTATATTGTGTGGGGGTATTTCAACTTCTGCATAGCCGAAGATAGTTCACTCTCTAGTTTTAACACATTTTTCTCTCATTGTTCGAGGTGTAATTGTTAGTTTACAAAAAGCAAAATAATTATCCATTTTATGATATCAAAATTTTAGAATTCGAGAAGTGCTGTATAGCTAAATAAAATAAATAAAAAAAATAACAACTTACCACTTATATCATTTAAGAGCCGGCCAGTTATAGTTTCATCACCATCATATTGTGATGCTGTATTTTCTTCAGTCTTTGTTACCTTGAATCTATCAGGCATCATTGATATCTACGGTAAAATAGAAAACAATATTATATATTTATGTAATAGTCGCAAAGACCCAAAATAACTATTATTCAAATTTTTTGAAACGAAAAAGTTGCCCTGATTTAAAGAATATTTTTAAATGTTGCCGCATAACTATTACATCGCAATTTATATTTTCCCCATTGCCGATAACTGTTGTGGTTTGAAAATATTTTTGTACGTTGCCGCACAACTATTATAAGCGAGAAATATTTTTTCCATTGCTCGTAACTTTTATTTTTTGAAAATATTTTTAAAAATTACGCCATAAATATTATCGTTTGAAAATATTTTTTCCATTGCTCGTGACTTTTATTTTTCGAAAATAATTTTAAAAGTTACGGCATAACTATTATGATTTGAAAATATTCTTTTTACGTTGCCACAATATTTATTGTGTTGCTCGTAACTTTTATTTTTTGAAAATCTTTTTAAAAGTTACGGCATAACTATTATCGCTTGAAAATATTTTTTCCATTGCTCGTGACTTTTATTTTTCGAAAATATTTTTTAAAGTTACGGCATTTGAAAATATTTTTTTTACGTTGCCACAATTTTTAATGCGTTCCTTCGGTGGTGGTGATGACGGTGAAGCCTGGTTTTTGGGTGATTCATGTCATTTGGGATTAGAGCAACACCCAGGTGCGTCATTGGATCTTTTTTGGGTGATTCATGTCATTATTCATGTCATTTGTGATTAGAGCAACACCCAGGTGTGTCATTGGAACTTTTTTGGGTGATCCATGTCATTTGGGATTAGAGTAACACCCAGGTGCGTCATTGGAACTTTTTTGGGTGATTCATGTCATTTGGGATTAAAACAACTGGACATTTTTCCGAACTGAATAAGTTCAGCTGATTTGGAATTTGGTTTAAATTCCAACGCATACTTGCCACAATTTTTAAAAACAAAACATTTTGAAATCAAGGTGAAAAAGTTTCTTGCATTGCTTTTCAAATAAATTTTTGCTATTTGAAATGTATTTGAATTTACTTGGCACACTTGGAGGTAAAATGATGAAACGAATTAATCTGTAGCTGAAACGAATTTCCAAATATGTTTACCCGCGATTGGTTACTCAGCGTAATCCGGATTACGGCTGTTCGGTCACCAAATCCGTGCGTCATGCGGATGTGCCCCTCGGTCGGTTGGGCGGGTACGTTGGAACTAGTCGTTAAAAAAAAAAAGATTGTGTACGGAAGACGGTAATTATCACACAAACTTACTTATGGCAAACTTACTTACGGCACCGCCGCACGAACTTCTTTTTGGACGGATTCAATGGTGGTTTTAGAATGGATCAGAGGGGATCCGACTCGTTGGAAAATTTTTGTGTCTAACCGCATATTGAAATTTTTGGAAAGGCCAACGCAAGATCATTGGCAGCCGATTGCTCCAGTCGCGGTTTAACCCCAACGAAGCTGTTAGATTGCGAACTCTGATGGCGTGGGCCACCCTGGTTGCGACAAATTTATTTCTTACATGAACGAATGGAAAACCACAATGACTCCGGCATGGGATCAGTGGATGCAGAAATGAAACGCTTACAGGTGAATTCCGTGCGTATCGAAGATCAGTATATCAACGAGGTTATCGACAGGTTTTCATCGCATTCCCGTCTCATACGAGTCATTGGCTACTGCCACCGTTTCATTTTCAGTTGTCGCCAACGAGGGAGGGAAAGACGGTTTAACGGCCTATCCGTATGTGAGTATAATTACAGTCTCATATGCGTGATTCGACCAGTACAACGCGTATCCTTTCCAGCGGAATGGAAATCATTGTCATCTGGCTCTACAATTCAAGAAAAGAGTGGGCTGTTGAACCCCTTCTACGATCAAAGCGAATGAGTTCTCTGCCTTGGAGGGCGATTACGGGATTCGTTATTATTAGCTAATGAAAAACATGCTTACATTTTGCCAGTAAACACACAATATTACCAGCTTGATTGTTCTGTATAGTCATCAGGCTACGCTTCAGGGAAGGGCAGCAGTAACTCTCAATCATATTCGACAAAGGTTTTGGGTCATTAATGGCCGAAATGTGACAAGGACAGCCATCCATCAGTACATCACGTATTATAAATGTAAGACGAAGCCATCGACACAGATGATGGGTGATCTACCTCCAGAACGCGTGCGTCCGGCTCGAGCATTCTCCACGGTAGGAGTCGACTACCAATAAAGGACCAATAAAGGTGCTTCCCTCGAAAGGACGCGGCCGAGTATCAGTCAAGGTATATATCGCATTGTATGTGTGCCTGTCTACGAAAGCAATCCACAATAGTTAATTAACTATTATCGAATTAACTAGTTAATGCCCAGCTTTGACCATAACAGTTATCGGCAATGGGAAAAATATAAATTGCGATGTAATAGTTATGCGGCAACTTTTTTGCGATAAAACTTATAATAGTTATGTCCCTGGTTTTGACCCCTTAATGACCTTTTTTGTATTTTTTTTAAGATTCGAATTTGTATGGCTAAACACTACAATAGTGCAAATAAAGTTTTTTTAAATTTTGAGTTTGATTTTTGGTTCCCCTATACAACTGATTAAATATTCAGGTGACCGATCGACCCAATTTTTTTTTTTCACCATGTCCAATAGTTTTAGGGGCGCACAGTGCTTGTTTTAGAGGTAATTGTCCTACTAAGCATTACTGACGAAGCATGAAGAGATGAAGTCAACCAAATTGTTATACTTATGTTTGCGACTGTTTGGGAAATTATTTGTCAAAAATAAACTTTTTGCTGGAATGACCTGGGTATACGTGTTTTAAAAAGCTAATATCGTCGTCGTTCAGTGAAAAGTTACTAAGAATCCAAAAACTCATGAAAACAAACAGCCTTTGGCTTAAAATTATGGGGAAGCTTAGCACTATCTACCGCAAAAGACCGCATTGAGTTTGGATAAATATCAAGAGTGCAATTTGCTTCTTTTTGAGAACAACTCTGGCACAAGATAAAAATGCTACAACACCCGCCGGAGCTGTCCAATATTTATGATTTTGGGCTTAAACCATAGATGAAAACCGCCATTAACACTTCTCATCAAGAAATTTCACGTGGGTGGACGAAAGTGGGTAATTCCATTTATATGGGACTTAGTAACTATTCACTGAACATGTTTGTAATTGGATGATTATAGTTGAGCCTTTTGGCTCGGGGGTTCTTCGCTTTTGTAAATAAAAGTCCGGTTTAAAATTCAAGGTATTTTTATTGAAAAATGCACTTGCATTGATACCGATCACTTTGACATTGCCTTTGGAACTGAACTTGACAGAGAAAAATAACTTTACAATTGTACGACGCGACAGCAACATTTTAACATCCGTTATTCGTCCGCAGTGGACATAGATGACGAAATTGTACATGCCCCCAATGCTGGAACCAGCATGACCGATCAGACCGACGCCTGTGTAAAGAAATAAAAATGATTTTTTTTGAAAATGTATAAGGGATGTATGACAACCTGGAGTGGTGTTTTCATTTTTATGGAGCAAAAGAAAAACACCAAAGAAAAGTTCTCGTCAACGCAAGATGGAGATGTGATATAGGGTTAAGTGTGTACAAGTAGGAGCCTCGTCGGTGTGCATCGGAATAGGTAGTCGACAAATTCTTGAGACGGAGCGTTTGTAGAGTCCGCTTTTGGTGCTGATGGTGGCGACGCGAACGAGTTGATCTGATCCGGGGTGCAGCTCAACGATGCGGCCAAGTAGCTATTCGGTAGGTGGCAGTCGATCATCCTTCACGATGACCAGCTCATTTAATTGAAGATTAGGTTCTTGCCGTCGCCGTTTTGGACGAGCATGTAAGTGTGCCAGCCAGTCGGATGACCACTTAGACCAGAATTGATGTACCATTCGCTGAGTATCAAGATACTTTTGAGTGATGTTTTTGTTCTCTGATGCAGTTTCCGGGGGTGAAAGGAGCGAGTCCCCGATCAAGAAATGTGCGGGGGTGAGCACAAACAAATCATCAGGATCAGATGTTAATGGACACAATGGCCTGGAGTTCAAACAAGCCTCGATGCGCGCTAAAACTGTGGAAAGCTGCTCGTATGTTAGACGGTCGCTACCTATGGTACGTTTCAAGTAGTATTTAACCGATTTAACATTCGCTTCTCACAATCCACCGAAGTTTGGGGAATGTGGTGGGTTGAAATGCCACTGAATGCTCTGTGCGGTCAACTTTGGAATAATTTCCCGTTCAACGCCTTCGATGAACTTATTTCGATCTGTTTGAAGTACAGTTTCAGCTCCGATGAAATTGGTTCCGCAGTCGTTGTATATGTCGTGGCAAATTCCTCTACGACCGATGAAACGTTGTAATGCCCAGAGAAAGCATTCTGTGGACATGCCTGTGACAGCTTCCAAATGAACTGCCTTAGTGGCGAGACAAATAAAAACTGCAATATACCCCTTTGAAAAGGTGTTTCCTCGCCACTTAGCGGATTTGATCTCTATAGCACCAGTGTAGTCCACCCCCGTTGCCAGAAATGGGCGTTTCGGTGGGTTGATACGGTGACAGGGTAAACCTCCCATCAGTTGAGTGGTTACGTGTGGTTGGGTACGAAAACATTTTACGCACTTCCGAATTTGGTTTCTGACGGTTTTCCTAGAATTTATGATCCAAAATTGCTGACGCAAAGTAGACAATGTGAGTTGTATACCACCATAGAGTGTACTGAGATGAGCGTCTGCGATAATCAATTCTGTGAAATTATGCGAGCTAGGCAGGATCAGCGGATGTTTTTGCCTATATGGTAAATTTGAGCGTTGGAGCCTACCGCGTACTCGAAGAAGGTTGTTGTTGTCCATGAATGGTGTCAGACTGCTTAGATTGCTTTTGCTAGAAAGAGACTCATTTGATGTAATTTGATGTATGTCTTTCCCGAAGGCCTCTTTTTGAACTAAGCGAACTGCCTGGAACAGACTTTGTTGCCACTCGAGAGCCCTAATCGGTCCAATCCTGCGCTTTGTACGGTTGGCTGAACGTGAATTATGAACAAATCGTGAGATTAATGTCAATGTCAAAAGTGGTTTAACGACGAATATTTCGAGATAATAGAATCACATTGACTGACCACGTGTACCTGAACCTTCTGCGTCTTAGTTTCTGCAACCGACTCATCGATGGTCATGCTGTCGAGGTCGTAAATAGGCCACCTTGTTCTTGGTTGACGAAGCCATACTGGACCGGTCCTCCATAAATCAAATGTGGCTAAGTGTGCTGGAATCATGCCTCGGGTGGCACAGTAAGCGGGATTCTCCGTAGTACTGATGTGACTCCACTGCGCTGGTGAAGTACTTGATAGAATTTTGCCGACACGATTCGCCACGAACAATTTCCATCGGTTGATATCTCCGTTAATCCAGTGCAAAACAATCGAAGCGTCTGTCCAATAAAACACCGGAATATCATTATCGAGGATGTGTAACTGTTTCTTTGTCCAATTAGTTAGAGTCGTAGCTAATACAGCGCCGCACAATTCTACACGGGGTATAGTTAAAGGTTTGGTCGATGTCACCTTGCTCTTAGAAGTCGTAGTCTGATCAGAACGAACTATTTTGGTTGACCAAATGCTTCTTAGAAGAATTTCGGACGCAACTACAATTGGGGTAATGAGCCCAAGCGGATCGAAAAGGCGAGCAATCGTGGAAAGCAACCTAGCGTTTAGTATGGAGCGGATCAATTCGAAAATTGATTTTGAATTTGAAACAATCGTCAGTGGGCTGCCTGTACATGCCAAGGGTTTTTATTGTATCATGACTATTCAGAGGCAAGATGGTACTGTCTGTTTGATGATCAGACCACTTCCTCGATATTTTTCCTCGTCTGCCAGTTGATGTAGAACTCGTATAGCCGTGTAAGGAGCCGATGCTGTGCCGAAAGTGACAGTAGTTAGACAATATTCTTGTATGTCTCCACATTCGTTTCTCCACAAAATCCTCTGATATTGCGCATCATCCATGTGCATGTCGATGCAACGATACATCTTTTGGATGTCAGCCGTAATGACATATTTGTGAGTTCGCCAATTAAGCAAAACACTTGGTAAATCATTTTGCAACAGTGGACCAACGCACAATATATCGTTGAGCGCGCGTCCATTAGTCGTTTTGGAAGATGCATCATAAACGATTCGGACCTTTGTGGTGAGACTTTCCGCTTTGATTACAGCGTGATGCGGCAATACGCAAGATGTGACCGTCGGTCTATTGGATGCAGTGTCAACGCAGTGGTGTTCCTCAGTAGTTCTAGCTGGAACGATCTCATTAAGGTGGAAATATTCTGAAATACCATCGTAGTATTGCGCATGCAGAGCTGAATTTAGCTGGATCCGGCTTTCTAATTGATGAAACCGAGCAAGTTGAGCAAGTTGTATGATCCATCTCAAACGTTAGGGAAGTTGCGCCTAACGTTTGAGATGGATCATAGAGACATTTAAGAGGTAGTCGGACTAATTATTTACCGTTGAGTTGCCGAGAGTGAGTTTTCAGAAAGAAGTTTTCGCACCATTGATCCTCTTCAGTAATAATTTTTGCTGAAGGTACTTGTTCTAGCTCGTAAAACTTCTGCACGAGAGCCTCAAGGTCGACCGTGCTGTGGCAACATTGGACGGTGATCGCTTGCGTCTGTACGTCGCCAGTTTGGCCCCAGAGAATCCATCCTAGATGTGTGTTTTGAGCGACAGGCTGATTGGGTTCACCAATACGAATTTGTGGTAAAATTATGTGTGCAAACATATCGACACCAATGATCAAATCGATCTTCTTTGGCCGATAGTATGTTGGGTCCGCAAATGTGAGACCATGGATGTGAACCCAATTTTTCGGTACTACTTGTTGACTAGGTAACCGTGTAGTGAGAGCCTTCAACACGTACGCAGTGTCAATATCAGCGATGAAATTTGGGTCATTGCAGGAGCGTAAAGTACAGCTGACTGCAGCCTTGGACTCATTAACTGTGTTGTGTCCTACTCCGAAAATTTCGGCAGAAGTTGATCTTCGTGTAAGGCCTAATCGCTGGACAGCGTGCTCCGAGATGATAGTCCCTTCTGAGCCTTGATCAATGAGTGCATGTACCAAAGCTTACAGGCCAGTGTCGTCATTGGTGAGTTCCACGAGAGCCGCAGCCAGAAGAATTTTCCTCGTTGTGATTTGAGTGTTTCCACAAGGAATAAGCTAGGTAGTATTGGAGAATACCGTAGCATGCGCGTTCAATGATCGATTTGGTGCAGATGATGCAGCTGATGTTGACGGTCCATCGATTGGCATGGCGATTTGATTGCGATTTCCTGAAAACTGAGCGTTGAGATTAGTTGACATCTGCGAATCTATGCTTGTATGAGTTGTCCTTGGAAGAATAGGGAAGTGAAGCAATGTGTGGTGTCGCTGACTACATTGAAGGCAGTTTCTGGTGCTAGTACACTGAGAAAGTGCGTGAGACTTGCTCAAACAATTGAGGCATAGTTTCGATTGGTCGGTTATGCGTTTCCTTTCATAGCAGTCTTTCGAAAGGAACGTTGGACAGCGGAGAATAGTATGTGCATCGCCACAATGAGCGCAGGAATAGCGTGGAATAGATTTGGATTGGGTGGTCATATGAAAGCTTTTCGTCTCATTACGACCAGCGTTGTTAGGAAAACGTTTAAATGGTTTTAAGTGCGCGACCGAGTTGATTGTTTGGGTCGCTTCACTAGGTGATTTTGAAGGATGCAAATTATTGTTTGCAGTGGTGCGATTTTCGATTGCATCAATAGTATACAAATGAATACTTAAAAATTATTCTAAAGGATGGTATGTTCGAATTACTACCCAAGTGTCGTTCCCAAGCCTGATGAGTTTCCTTTGGGAGTTTGGTAGACAAGTAGTGTGCCAACCAATGATTGCATTGATCGATTGGAATTTGTAAACGTTTGAACTCGTTTATGGATACGTTTGCGATATTCAGGAGTCCCTTGATGTCGTCAGACCGGTCTTTGGTTAGTAGCGGTAAACTATACAATGGATTCATGTGGTGCATAAATAGTATGCGTGGGTTATCGTATCGTTTGAGTAGCATTTCCCATGCCGTATTGTAATTGGTTTCGGTCAAAAGCATTTGTTGGATATCTACATCACGGTCTGGTGAGAGGGCCTTTTTTAAGAAATGAAATTTCTGAATTGCTTTTAGATCGGGATTTATGTAAACGAGACCTTTAAACGCGTCGTGAAAACTTGGTCACTCTGTGAATTTTCCAGAAAAGGACGGAACAGGCAAGTGCGGAAACTTTACTGACGAGGATCCGTGATGTGAATGCGTTACCTCTGGGTTTTTGGAATGCTCCGGGGTAGGAAGCTCCTCCGGATACATTTCTGTACGTCGTTGTGCGGTTGAGCAATAAACGTCCATATAAAGTTCTTCGAACGCTGACGAAACATCGGTTTTAAAGTATGTCGTGTTGCGTTTCGTATCAGCGCAGACTAAATTCTTGCGCTCGTTTAAAAACTCGACGTGAATCTCGTTCATTCTTTTCAATCGAAGCTCAAATTATTGCTTTGTTTTGCGTGCAATCGGATCTTTTTTGAAGTTGGTCAGAATTTTTTGCAAAGCTTCGAATCTATCTTGCTGCAAGTTTGCCATTGATTCGACCGACTCCTTTTCACCACCATCAACACTCATTTTTCCTACAATTTCTCAATTTGCTCGAAAACTACTACTTTGTACACACTTACCTGCACATTCCACAAATGTTCGCTGGGTTGTGTCTGTTGTCTTCACTGAATTTTTAAGAGAACTGCCAAATGTGCTTTGAAAGTAACGAGTAGCACCTTGCAGTCTGTATTGATGTATTCCTACGCGGCCACAAATTGAAAACTGGGGTGCAGATGATCAGCGGCTGGCAAGTAACGAGTAGCACTTTGCGGCGAATTCGATGGCAAAGTCAAGAGAGACCTTAGCCGATGAAGTGAGCCAACGATACTTGCAAGAACACGAAGATATGACCGAACGCGCCAACTTGATGACACGAGGACGACACACGATTTATTTTAATTGCCGAATTATTTTAATGTTTTATAATAATTTGAAATGTAGAAGTTCCCCCCATGGGCCACCAAAATGTTTGTAATTGAATGATTATAGTTGAGCCTTTTGGCTCGGGGGTTCTTCGCTTTTGTAAATAAAAGTCCGGTTTAAAATTCAAGGTATTATTATTGAAAAATGCACTTGCATTGATACCGATCACTTTGACATTGCCTTTGGAACTGAACTTGACAGAGAAAAATAACTTTACAATTGTACGACGCGACAGCAACATTTTAACATCCGTTATTCGTCCGCTAGCCGTACAGTGGACATAGATGACGAAATTGTACAGAGCGTAATATTGAAAAAAGGAAAGAAAGTGGTGCAACATCCGCGGGGCTGATCCAAACTTTATGTAATAGGGAAACCCCTCGAAAACGCGCAGTTACTTAAAAGAACTGTCAAATTTCATATATTTTGACTGCTCATCTGCACAACTGAATCGTTTCCGAGGGGTTTCCCACTTTAAATGAATCGCCCTAATGTAGATATCTTATCTAGCACCAACGTGGCATACTTATCTCGTTTTCGCCCTAAATTGGACTCAGTAACTTTTCACTGAACGACGACGATATATAGTACCATTTTTGGTTTTTTTTGACTTTAATGTGGAATTTTCTTGTAGTAAAATCCAAATATTTGTAAAACCAGAAAAATACAAAATAAGGCCTGCGCACACAGAGGCGATATTCGCTATCTAATTTCAGAACCATTTCGATATTTAAAAAATCTAGCTTCGAAAACGCAAAGTGCCTCACACAGGCAGCGATTTCGCAGCAGTAGATTTTGTTTGTTATTTATTATATTACTATGGAAACAACCAAAAAGTCTGTTTGAAATGGTTTTGAAACTGACTATTTTGTTTGTTATTTATTTTTTACTATGGATACAGTAAAAAAGTTTATTTTCAAACTGATTCGAAATGGTTGTGAAACTGGCTTTTTGTGTTTGTTATTTATTGTATTGCTATGGAAACAGGCTTTAAAAAAACGCCCTATTTTCGAAAAAACAATGATTTTTGACAAAATTTATTTCGAAACCGCCTGCGGCACGAAGAACGCCTCTGTGTGCGCAGGCCTTTATAAATATTTTAAAGCAAAAAAAAACGCGTGAAAGTTCTGTGAGGAGTAAAGTCTTGCCATCGTTTTCCACCCACATCCGACGGCAGCACCAGCTATTTTTCTTTTCTTATCTTTATAATTGATACTTTTCGTTTTACTTTTGAATTTTTGTTATTATACTTTTATTTTTTTATTATTATTCCGAACTCTCCATTTATTCTGGCTCCTGAATTCCCGGCCAACAGAATAAATTAAACTTACGATCTCAAAACGATAGTATTAAGTAAAATGTCCGTGTGGCACCTACACGGTAGGTTTAGATTTCCCGAGTACTGGCAACACCGGTCACACTAAGTGTGGTGAGTGGTGAAAGTACAAGTTTCGAACGGCGCAGGAGTTTGCGCTGAGGTTAGTTAGAAATTCAGAAATCAGAAAAGGTCAGTTCTTCGACAGCGGTCAAACCGATAAGTCGCACCTCGACTAGACCAAGAAAACGGCACACCGAGATTCGGTGATAATTCGACAGCGGCATTGGGTGAGTGTTCCGATATTGAGTAGGCAAGCCTGAGTAGAGATAGCGTAGAATTGTCCCCCCTCTCACCAGCGCGTTTATCGCTCGTGATGCATAGCTCCCGCATAGTAGATCTAGTTTAGTTTTCTCTTGTCAGCGCGCACTTATTGCTCGTGGCACATAGCTCTCCGTAGAGGACATAGCATAGGATTTCCCCTTCTCACCAGCGCGTTCATCGCTCGTGATGCATAGCTCCCGCATAGTAAACCTAGTTTAGTTTTCTCTTGTCAGCGCGCACTTATTGCTCATGGCACATAGCTCTCCGTAGAGGACATAGCATAGGATTTTTGTTACTCTCACCAGCGCGTTCATCGCTCGTGAGGCATAGCCCCGCATAGTAGATCTAGTTTAGTTTTCTCTTGTCAGCGCGCACTTATTGCTCGTGGCACATAGCTCTCCGTAAAAGACATAGCATAGGATTTTTTACTCTCACCAGCGCGTTCATCGCTCGTGATGCATAGCTACCGTATAGTAGATCTAGTTTAGTTTTCTCTTGTCAGCGCACTTATTGCTCGTGGCACATTGCTTTCCGTAAAGGACATAGCATAGGATTTTTACTCTCACCAGCGCGTTCATCGCTTGTGATGCATAGCTCCCACATAGTAGACCTAGTTTAGTTTTCTCTTGTCAGCGCACTTATTGCTCGTGGCACATAGCATATTGCCCGTGGCGCACAGCTTTCTTGCAGTGGGAACGCAATACCAACGATCCGTCCCATTTATAGACCCTCTCCCCTCATAATCCCTTTCCCTGTAAAACTTCTGTTAGCTCTTCTCCTGCGCACGGACGCATGGTTGCAACCCCCCTCTCGTTTGATTCTCCTCTGACTGGTGAAAACGGACACCCCAACAGGCGCACCGCGGCCAGTACTCTGGGTAGGCAGGCGATTTTGAACGTGAAGGGAGCAGAAGAATCATAATAGATAATAAACTCAAGAAAATATAATTAAGAGTGTTCATCAATTAAGAAATGAATTAAAAATTAAATTAAATAAAGTGAATATCCAAGTTAAATCCTGTTTACAATCAATCTGACGGAATTTTGGCCATCGCGCGGTCCCAAACCTTACAAATTTTTGCAACGAACCTTGGACGCCGACGGCTTCACCCCGGCTCCAAAATTACCTGGTTACAATGGCGCCTGAGCAGGGACCCTGGCGCATAAGTCCTTAAAACGGAAACAAAATTTCGGTTAAAAAAATAAAAAAAAAAACAGGATTTAATTTAGGTAAAATCATAAATCGGGGAAAAAAAAAAAACTAATTCAAATTAAATTCTACGAACAAAGTGCGAAAAGCCAAGAAAAAAAATTAACAGTTAATTCCATGTAGAAACGGTGAGCGAAAACCACTTTGAAAAGCAAAAGCGCCGGTGCGTAGTGCAAGTCCGTTAACGCGAAACGGGAAATACGGGACTGTACCGCGAATCAAGTGCTTTGAAATCGAACCAAGTGACGCGCGAAATAAACCCGTTGAACAACGAAAACGGTAAATCGGCCAAGCCGAGAAGTACCGCGTGGCGACAAGCAGGCACCGACAACTAACGGGCCAAGTGACGCGACTAGCGACAAAAGTGTTTGAAAAGCAAAAATATCCAAGGATTTGATTATTTTAAATTTAAGTGCTAAAGAAATTAATTTGGAAAAATTATTCATCGTAAAATTTCACGATAACGAAATAAAATGATAGAATCTATTAATTCGAAATTTTGTGCGATATAGAAATAACCGTGAGAATTCAGCGATTACAATCATAAACCAACTTAGTGTAATCAACGAAAATCGAAGAGTGACCGTTAGCCACGAAACAAAGTGATAACAAGATTATCAAAAAAAAAAAAAAAAAAAAAGAGATTAATTTGGGAAAAGTGAAAATAGAAAGGCCACCTTACCCCCGCCACGAGGCTAGTTATTGTGCATTAACGCGGCCATGGCAAGGTGTATACCAGTTGGGTGTATAGCCTCAACCAGGCCGACCTGGTAGCTTACGCGAACGAATTTGAACTTGATCCCTCTGGTACGGTGAGTGTGCTCCGGCAGAGATTCGCCGCGTTAATCGGCCAATCCGATCACCCCCCCGAAAGGGTGCAGCGATTCCTTCTGCTACAAGAAAAACACAAACGCGTGTTGGCAGTCGCGACCGAGAAAATCATCGATAGTGCGGGTAGTGACACCCTCGGCCCAGGGTCAGATGATAGTGTGAATAAAGAGCGCAAATTTGCGCCAACTAGTGAAAGTAACGCCGAAATCGACGACAAAGCCGAAACTGGCGAGGCCCTGCCTACAATCATCATACAGCCCGCTTCGCCGTTGCCATCGCCAAACAATCCCGGGCCGACAGCGGGCCCTGAGAACAACATCAGCAGACCAGCGGCGCCCACTGCCACAATGGGTGTTACACCGGCTGAGATACCAGAGGCTGGCCACCAATCAACAGCAACTACAGACAGCACGACCCAACCCTCACACCATTTCACCAGCAACCAGGTAAGACCACCCGCCACAGGCGCGGGGGTCATGGACAAGGTACGTAAATGGTTTTGTTACTATGATGGGGGGCCCGACCCACTCGCGTTTATCGAGCGGGCGGAAGAGCTGTGCGCTATGGACGGGCTAAAAGTGGACCTATTGCCACGATTCTTGCCCGAAGTGCTAAGGGGCAAAGCGCCTGTCTGGTTCCGGACCTGTAATCGGCAGTGGGAAACTTGGGCATTATTTAAGAAAGATTTCCTCACCTTTTTCTTGCCGGCTCGCTACTACGAGCGTATTGACGACACTATTCGAGGCCGTTTTCAACAGGGCCACGAATCTTTCAGCGACTACGCGCTTTCCCTCCTCAACTTGATGCGTCAAGGGACGTTCAATGAAGAGCAACGCCTCGAGCGCGTGTTTCGAAACGCCCGCCCCGAGTACCACTGGTACATTCGGCGCAAAGATTTTAACACCCTCGCCGAGCTTTTTCCCCTGGCTCAAGATATGGAATGTATCCAGGAGCGGGAGTCAGGCAGAGCTGCTTCACCACATCTGGGGGTGGCGACCAACACCGTTTATTTACTCAGCCACTGCAAGCCATAACCGACGCCTCGGTCTCAGCTCAGGACGATCGCATTGACCCTCGGGGTTGTCGCCGATGTGGGCAGAGCGGACATTTTATACGAAATTGTACAAACCGCCAGGTGGATTTTTGTTGGCAGTGCGGTCGACGCGGCCGCAAGACCATCGAGTGTTGCCGCCAGCCGGGAAACGCCAGCGGAGGCCACCCCGATCGAGGGGGGGTGGTGGCTCCGGCGCTCCACCCTCAACACCAGTAATATTTGAACACGACGCCAGGCACATCCTCGCCCACGCAATCGTGGGGGGACAGCAGGTGCAGGCTATCGTCGACACGGGGGCGACGCGACGTTTTATCAGCGGGGCGTTTGCTCACAAAATTCGACAAAAGAGTAGAACAGAAACTTTTAATGGGGAGGTTAAACTGGCAGATGGGTCCAGTCGTAGTTTAGATTAGGTCGTCGAAGCGCGAGTCAAGCTGGGCAATAGCAATGTTTTGCTCAAATTTATCGTCATGCCCGACGCATACGAGGACGTCGTTCTGGGGCTAGATTTCCTTATTTTCACAGAGGCGAGTTTCACCTGCGCTGGTGCAACTTTACAATTGAAACCTGCCACGACCACGACGCAGTCTTTGCTGGCCGCGGAGACAACAACAAGTCAGCAGGAGAAAATCGATAAATTTCTGCGGGCAGAGTTGCCCCTCTTCACCGTCATGGCGGATGATCGCCCCATCAAGCAACGCTACTTTCCACGTAACCCAGCTATGCAGGCCATCATCGACGACGAGATAAACAAACTTCTGGAAAAGGAATGTATAGAACCGTCACACAGCCCGTACATCGCGCCCATCGTGCTGGTGCGGAAAAAGACGGGGGCCTGGCGACTCTGTATCGACTATCGGCAGTTAAACAGCCGCTCTGTTCCGGACGCGTATCCCCTGCCGCGCATCCACCACATCCTTGATCGATTGCGGAACGCCGAATTTATCAGCAGCCTCGATTTGAAGGATGGATACTGGCGGATTCCGATGGCCAAGGGTAGTAAACAATTTACTGCATTCACCGTGCCAGGTCGTGGACTCTACCAATGGCGCGTCATGCCGTTTGGACTGCACTCGGCACCCGCTACGTTCCAACGCGCCCTTTATCAGATAATAGGGCCAGAACTGGAGCCCATTGCTTTCGCGTATCTAGACGACATCATAGTCACCGGCGCTACCCTGGAGGAGCATTTACACAACTTACAAGAGGTTTTCCGGCGGCTGAGGGCCGCACATCTGCGCATCAACCCGGAGAAGTGTGAGTTTTTCCAAACACAGGTGAAATATTTAGGACATATTGTAAGCGGCGAAGGCATCCATACGAACCCTCACAAAGTGGCCGCCATACGCGAGCTGGCGCCACCTGAAAATATTCGAGGCGTTAGGAGTAGAGACCGACCGAAATTCGGTTTCGGTTTCGGTTTTTCGGCCAAAAAAAGCTGTTTCGGCCGTGTTTCGGATTCGGCCGAAAAATAAAATATCGCTTTCGGCTAAATTTTGTTTTCGGCCGAAATTCCAATATTTCCGCCGAAAATTTCGGTTTGATAGAAAAAGTAACAAATAAATAACAAAGATTACACTGATCGACAAAACTGAACGTTTTGTGTGCTAAATATACTTTATAGACAAATTCTTATGTATTTTGCCATGCTGGATACGAAAATAATAATAATGAAATTTTTACAGCACCAAAAATGCAACTTTTGTGGCGTTTGCAGAAAAATGGTGCGTGCTGGAAAAATTTAAAGTTTATTTTCGGATTTAGCGTATCAAAATACATAAAGAACAACCAAGTGGATAAAAGCGGTATGTAACACAAATTTAAGCATTGATCATAGTTTCGAAGAATCAGAAGCGACAAAGAAGACATGTCCTATCGGAGTAGATCTAATACTCTCGCAATGATTTATAAATTTCTACTCCTCTACTACGGTAGCAGATTCCCTCAAGATATTTCCTACTACTATGGTAAGAAATCTACTCCTCAAAATATTATGTGAGTTTCATACAATGCAAAAGTACTATTCTTTCTACAAATCTGCTTCCCCGACAGAAATTTCTACAACTCGTAGAATTTCTAGTACTCTACGCATAAACCCATATCTACTCCCCTCTCTTGAAATCTACTACCCTGACAGTAATTTCTACTACTCTTGATTTCCACGCATTTGATAGTTTCTAAATTCATCTAATTCATGATCTGAACTTAAAATGATCGGCCCATATTCATAGTCAAATTAAGCTCCAACTTAACTTTAGTAATCTACTAAGTTGACAGATAATAAACTGAACTGGCAGCTACTAAGCTGGTTCTAAAGTTTAGCAGTTAATAAATTTGACTATGAATATGCGATCAATTCAGCCTACTGATAATCTTAATTATGTCCCACTTTATTACATTAAATCTCACAATTGTTTCTTTTATTTTTTCGGTTTCGGCTTCGGTTTCGGCCAAAATTAAAAAAATGAAAATTTCGGCGTTTCGGTTTCGGCCGAAACTAAAAAAAACGATTTCGGTCCGTCTCTAGTTAGGAGTTTCCTGGGTATCGCGTCGTGGTATCGACGGTTCGTGCCCGACTTCGCTGCAATCGTTCAACCCCTGACAGCCATGCTGAAGAAGGGTAAGCACTGGAAGTGGGCCGACGAAGAACAACAGGCGTTTGAGACGTTGAGGAAGAAACTGACAGAAGCCCCGGTGTTAGCCTGCCCTGACTTCACCCAGACATTTACGCTGCAAACCGACGCCAGCGATTTCGGCCTCGGTGCAGTGTTGACGCTGACGATCGATGGCACAGAGCGCGTTATCGCCTATGCTAGTCGCCACTTGAACCAGGCGGAGAAGAATTACTCGCCCACAGAAAAGGAGTGTCTAGCCATTGTATGGGGCATTCGCAAGATGCGGCCCTACCTGGAGGGCTACCAATTCATCGTTATCACGGACCACTTATCGCTCAAATGGCTCAACTCCATCGAAAGCCCCTCCGGCCGAATCGCGCGGTGGGCACTGGAGTTGCAGCAGTACAAATTTTCCGAGCAATATCGAAAGGGTAAGCTAAATGTAGTGGCCGACGCACTCTCGAGGCAACCACTAGAGGCGTGCAAGCAAGCAACATTTACCGCCGAGCAGACAGATTGCCCGTGGTTACGGAAACGACGGGCCGAGGTACAACAGCAGCCAGAAAAATATTCAGACTACGCATACGTTGAAGACCAACTATATCGACACTTAGTAAGGCACGCGGGCGACGAAGATTGCGCCCCGTGGAAACTCTGTGTCTCTACGCCTCTCCGTAAACGTGTGATGGAAGAAAACCACGACAGCCCGAGTGTTGGCCATCTGGGGATTCGGAAAACCATCGCACGCATCACCAACAGGTATTACTGGCCAGGAATGTTCCGCGACATCAGCAGGTATGTGCGCCAATGTGAACTATGTCAGCAATACAAAGTGAGTCAGCAGGCCCCAGCAGGAGAAATGCTTATTTCCGTTCCAGAGGAGCCGTGGGCAACAGTGTGCGCCGATTTCGTCGGGCCGCTGCCCCGCTCGAAACACGGAAATACCACATTACTTGTGTTCGTTGACCGATTTTCTAAATGGACCGAGCTGGTGCCCCTGCGCAGCGCTACTGCCGAGGGACTACGCAAGGCATTCAGGGAACGGATTCTGGCCCGCTGTGCCCAAGATTTTTCTCTCGGATAATGGCACGCCATTTAGCAGCAGACTCATGAAATCGTACTTGGAAGAGATCGGGGTGCGCCAACGATTCACGGCGCCATACACCCCCCAAGAAAACCCTACAGAGAGAAGCAACAGAACGGTGAAGACGATGATAGCACAGTTTGCGGGGAAAAACCAAAAGACGTGGGACGAACACCTCCCCGAACTGTCATTAGCCATTAACACCTGCGCTTCCGAGAGCACAGGGTACAGCCCCGCCTTCCTCACGCAAGGGAGGGAACCGCGATTGCCGAACGCACTCTACGACAGGGTTACAGCAGGTACGGGAAACGTGTCCATAACACCCACAGAACGAGCTACGCAACTACAGGAGATTTTCGACATTGTCCGGCACAACCTAGCCAAAGCAGCCCAGGACCAGGCGCGACACTACAACCTGCGGCGAAGACCATGGAAGCCGAAAATAGGGCAGCTGGTGATGGTGAGGCAGCATCCGCTGTCCAAAGCCATCGACAGTTTCGCAGCCAAGCTCGCCCCAAAATACGCGGGGCCATATACCATAATCAGTTTCCCTTCACCCGTCATCGCTCGTTTGAAACGGGAGGGGGAGACCAGGGTTCGCACCGCGCACCTGAGCGAACTTAAACCCTTCCATGGCTCTGACCATGAGCATGAGTTAGGGCACCACCATCTAAACAATAATAATAACTGTTTGTTTTCCTCTCCCACAGATCAACGCGAACAAACAAGAACAGCACCGACCGACATGAACGGCGATGAGGACAAGCGCTTTGACGCCGCCAAGCAACGCTACCGACTGCGATTCGCCACGGAAGCCAACCGTGTACGCCGCACAGCACGACTACACGAAGGAGCAGAAGAAGTTTTGATTGACCACTCGCCGAGTCCGACTCCAGAACCCCTGTTCGAGGGCGCTTCCACAAGCCAGGCCGCCAGAGGGTGCGCCAATCAACGACCGGCGAGAGGTTCCCTCCGCCAACGAGGCGGACGAGCCGGAATAAATTATCAATCACGCGCATACCCAGTCCCAGCAGCGGAATATTGCAGCGCATTTCGCGCAGTATGCACCGATAATCCCGACGAAGTCGCGGTCCGACGTGACGATCAATCACCCACTCCACCCGACGACAACAGAGGCGAAGCACCCACACTCACCGAGCTGTCGCCAGGTTATACAGGCTCTGCAGAGCTGGTGGCCGACGTGCCAAGCCCACCGAGCCGCTGTGCATGCCAAGCACACCTACGATTTCCACGGCTCACCGAAACTAAGTCACAAGCACTTGCACTTCCGCATCATACAATCTGTCGGACAACGCCCGACGTCAGTGAGGCGAACATGTTGACAGACCAGCCGCCAACCTAATCCTTCCACCCGGAAGTCTGTACCACCACAGCACCAGAGCGCTTTTAGCAGCTCAAGTCAACGACGGAATCAGCCGCCACATACCATGCCGGCGAATAGCATGCATAAGCACATTCAGCGGCCAATACTCCCGCATCGGACCGACCAAACGCTACACGGTCACACGAACTGGACCCCCCCCCCGGAAGTTGAGGGGAAATGTGAGGAGTAAAGTCTTGCCATCGTTTTCCACCCACATCCGACGGCAGCACCAGCTATTTTTCTTTTCTTTTCTTATCTTTATAATTGATACTTTTCTTTTTACTTTTGAATTTTTGTTATTATACTTTTATTTTTTTATTATTATTCCGAACTCTCCATTTATTCTGGCTCCTGAATTCCCGGCCAACAGAATAAATTAAACTTACGATCTCAAAACGATAGTATTAAGTAAAATGTCCGTGTGGCACCTACACGGTAGGTTTAGATTTCCCGAGTACTGGCAACACCGGTCACACTAAGTGTGGTGAGTGGTGAAAGTACAAGTTTCGAACGGCGCAGGAGTTTGCGCTGAGGTTAGTTAGAAATTCAGAAATCAGAAAAGGTCAGTTCTTCGCCAGCGGTCAAACCGATAAGTCGCACCTCGACTAGACCAAGAAAACGGCACACCGAGATTCGGTGATAATTCGACAGCGGCATTGGGTGAGTGTTCCGATATTGAGTAGGCAAGCCTGAGTAGAGATAGCGTAGAATTGTCCCCCCTCTCACCAGCGCGTTTATCGCTCGTGATGCATAGCTCCCGCATAGTAGATCTAGTTTAGTTTTCTCTTGCCAGCGCACTTATTGCTCGTGGCACATAGCTTTCCGTAAAGACGTAGCATAGGATTTTTTTACTCTCACCAGCGCGTTCATCGCTCGTGATGCATAGCTCCCGCATAGTAGATCTAGTTTAGTTTTCTCTTGCCAGCGCACTTATTGCTCGTGGCACATAGCTCTCCGTAGAGGACATAGCATAGGATTTCCCCTTCTCACCAGCGCGTTCATCGCTCGTGATGCAAAGCTCCCGCATAGTAAACCTAGTTTAGTTTTCTCTTGTCAGCGCGCACTTATTGCTCGTGGCACATAGCTCTCCGTAGAGGACATAGCATAGGATTTTTGTTACTCTCACCAGCGCGTTCATCTCTCGTGAGGCATAGCCCCGCATAGTAGATCTAGTTTAGTTTTCTCTTGTCAGCGCACTTATTGCTCGTGGCACATAGCTTTCCGTAAAAGACATAGCATCGGATTTTTTACTCTCACCAGCGCGTTCATCGCTCGTGATGCATAGCTCCCGCATAGTAGATCTAGTTTAGTTTTCTCTTGTCAGCGCACTTATTGCTCGTGGCACATTGCTTTCCGTAAAGGACATAGCAAAGGTTTTTTACTCTCACCAGCGCGTTCATCGCTTGTGATGCATAGCTCCCACATAGTAGACCTAGTTTAGTTTTCTCTTGTCAGCGCACTTATTGCTCGTGGCACATAGCATATTGCCCGTGGCGCACAGCTTTCTTGCAGTGGGAACGCAATACCAACGATCCGTCCCATTTATAGACCCTCTCCCCTCATAATCCCTTTCCCTGTAAAACTTCTGTTAGCTCTTCTCCTGCGCACGGACGCATGGTTGCAACCCCCCTCTCGTTTGATTCTCCTCTGACTGGTGAAAACGGACACCCCAACAGGCGCACCGCGGCCAGTACTCTGGGTAGGCAGGCGATTTTGAACGTGAAGGGAGCAGAAGAATCATAATAGATAATAAACCCAAGAAAATATAATTAAGAGTGTACATCAATTAAGAAATGAATTAAAAATTAAATTAAATAAAGTGAATATCCAAGTTAAGTCCTGTTTACAATCAATCTGACGGAATTTTGGCCATCGCGTGGTCCCAAACCTTACAAATTTTTGCAACGAACCTTGGACGCCGACGGCTTCACCCCGGCTCCAAAATTACCTCGTTACAGTTCGTGCAATTTTATTTTACTGTCCTTTACTATGCACCTTTGACTATAAAAAAATTATAAAATCTTAACCAATTTCAACCAATTCTTTTTAAAAAAAAAAATTTCAAAAATTAACTTTTTGTTTGAGATTTTGTAAAATTACCGCTGTTTATGTTAATCAGATATCACGCGTGTAAGAAATTTATTTTTTTGCTATTTACTTACCATTCCAACACACTCAAGGACGATCTGTTGTGGCCTAAAATGTTGTGACACCTCTGAACGCCATTTTTCGATACACTTTGATCCATAGATCCTAAATGGCGTCAGATGGACAAAACCCACCATATAATTTTTTTCTTGTTTTGACCCAAAGAATTACCTTCATTATTTGCAATGAAAGTTTTTAAAAAAAAAATAAATCCAAACTGCTTGGTAGTGGCATTGAGGTTTTCGATACTTATATTTTCGAAAAGATATACTTAAAAATTGACAAAGCGTAAAGAAAAAAATTTCTTCCAATAGTTGTTTGCATCTTGCATCAGCAATTCTAAAAACATTTCTTTTCAATAATTTAAAATAAAATTTAAACTTTGAAAAAAAACCAGTTTGTATGGTATTTTTAGCGGTTATTATAAACCTTGTAAATTACATAAAAATCAGAAAAGTCGAGGGAAAAAAACTTATCGATTTGATAAGGATAGATATTATACGCAAAGCTGGGCATAGTTAATCGAGAATTTAATTTCGTTAACCAGGTAATAGTTAATCAAAAATTTAACATCGTTAAATTAAAAAGTTAATTTCGTTAAAAAGTTAACTTCGTTAAAAGTTAAATTAAATAGTTAAATTTTGTATAGAAAACAAAACAAAAATTTTTTTGACAGAAAACATAAACAAAACTTTTTAAATATATTCAATTGAATGCCTGCACTCACAGATCTTCGATCGGATTCAGCATTCTATATGCAAATGTGCTTTAAAAAATGATAAAAATTTTTATCAAAAGCGAAATTTTGTGTACGAATTTCATACAACAAAACAACACTTGTACTTGAACAAATAAAAAATAGAAAACATAAATAAATACAAACCAAATATTAATAGAAATTGTTTTTTTTTGATGCTATACACAAACCAGCAGCTACTAACTAGGGCCCGTATCCCGGGATCGCGGTCCATTTTTAGTCCCAAAAATCCCGGGATTTTCGGGACTACATTTTAAATGAATTAGTCCATAAAAAAAGTTTAATACAAGAAAAATACAACTTTTCATCGCTCATAAAATATAAAAACACCTGACAACAGTTGGACAATCCCAAAATGAAAAAAAGTTGGTTAGAAAACACAAAACTTAAAAATTTTTAATTTATTAAAAAAAATTACATATAAAATTGTTTGTGCTTGAAATTTTTTCTTTAAGAAAAAATAAATTTATATTTATTTCAGAAGGAAATTGTTATTTTCAGTCTTAGCGAACGCAAAAAAAAGAATTTCTTAATAAAAATAATTAAGTAAAACTGAAAACTGATGCAAAAGTAATTTCAGAAACCTTATTCAAGCATATTTTGAATTGGATTGTGTCTTTCCTAAAGAAACGGAAACTCAAATACTGAAAATAAAAAAATGCATTAATTTGTACCTTTAATGAATTGAAATTTTTGTTTATGTTTATTTATTTAAGCTAAAACTATCAGTTTTGCAATAAAACCTAAAAAAAAACGTTTTTTTTATTTTTTTAAAATGCATTTTGCTTGTGAAAATATCAAATCTCGAAAAATCCCGGGATTGCAATTTTCAGTCCCGAAAATCCCGGGATTGCGGAAAGCCTTCGGGATTGAAAGTCCTAGTATGAAACAATTTACTTACATTCATATAAAGGCATACAAATTTTATTAGAATATTAAATAATAATATTGAAACGAATGAAGTTTGGTTAAGAACAAATATCACAGGCCATTCTAAACACAATTGCGTTCTCAGTTTTTCGCCATTTTGAGAAATTTGAGAAATGGAAAATACGATGTAAACATCCTGACGATGTAAATCTCACGTGATGGCTGAGAGCGCCATTGTGTTTATACATACAAATAGAATATAAAACACTTCGAAATATATCGGCAAGTCTATTTAATTGTTTTGTGAAATAATTTTTAAATTAAATCTATCAGTTCAAAAATAGTATAAATTCCTAAATTTACATTAAATAATAAAAACTAGAGAGTGGACTATCTTCGGCTATACCGAAGCTGAAATACCCCCACACAGTAGGAAGAAGTACCTCGAACATAAAATTATGTGGTCTCAAGACCACATATATATATTCTTATCAAAAACATTAAACAATCAACATTTTTTAACTTTTTGTATTTTTCTCAAAAACTAAAAGAGTTAAGAAAAAACAAGTGCTTAAGTTTCTGTCGGGCAAGCCGACTTATATATACCCTACATCTACTAAGCCATATTGTATCCGCCATCTTGAATTTTGAAAATGCGACATCAAATTCGAAATCAGCGACCCCAAAAACCCCCCTATACAAAATTTCATACTGTTTTGATGAAATCTTAAAATTTCGGCCGCCATATTGGTTCCGCCATCTTGAATTTTTAAATTCCGACATCAAATTCGAAATCAGCGACCCCGAAAACCCCACTATACAAAATTTCATACTGTGTTGATGAAATCTTAAAATTTCATTTTTTCACTTATATGGGAGGTAGGCGTGGCAGTCGACCACATATGCATCAGAAACGGACGCTCACAGAACCAATCGACAAAATGATAACTTCAAGTCAGGCATCGCATAGTTACAAATATAAAAGTGTTTGTCACGATTGATTGAATGATTGGTAATAGAATGACTCATCACCGCCAAGCATAGAGTTCCACTGAACCTAGAGTTCTGCAATTTGTTATGTTATGCTCTGGTGTTCTGGGGGTTCACGGATTTAAGTATAAGTCCGAGCAACGCCGAGGTATTTAGCTGGTATATACTAAAATTGAATATTTTTTATTTCTACCCCAAATTGCCTGAAGATATCCGGGATCTGCCCAAATTTGTTGTGATCCGGGATCTGCCCAAATTTGTTCGAACTGGAAACGGCTAGCCTCAGCTATTTAAGAAGACAACAAAATCCACTAGGATTCATCAAGCTGATTCCAGCAGAATACAGGTGTTTTCATTTTATTTAATTTTATGGTGATCTATTCAAATAAATATAATAGAAAAATACAGTAAAAAGTAAAACCAAAAATTACGTGCTTTGGTGAATCTCTTCTCCACTCTTGTATTAAATAGTTAGATTCGCGCTGCACTTTCTTAAAATATAACCAAAACAATTCGGAAAATCTCTCTTCGGCTATTTTTTGGAAATCTCTAAAACGTACAGCAAATAGAGATCGTTTATAAAAAAAAAAACAATAAAATCGTAACGAATATACAAAATAACAATATATAAAAACAAAGAAATCCCCCATTAAAATCATTTTAATCAGAATATAAATTAACATAGACATTAAAATTAAATGTTTAAATAATATTAAATATTAAAAACAAAAATTAAAAAGCTCCAAACTTCATATAAGTCATTTTTATATACAAAGGAACCAAACTAGCCCAGTTCCTAAGTTTTTGAACCGGTCCAATGTGCATATATCGCTTATTCCCTGCAATAAAGACACAACTCCGAATTCGGGTTTTTGGAATTATGAACGCCACCAGGATCCTCAGATATTTATCGGCATGCTGTCAAAAGACAGAATTCATATCTTAAATTTTTGATGTATTTTAACCGGAAATTTTAAATTTCAAATCATGATTTCCAAACAATATGATTTTTTTAGTTGTGTCTTTGTGAGCGATATATCGAATTACTAACATTTTCAGATACTTCTTCTTGGCTTTGCTTCACCTAACCATGTTAATAATAATAAAAGGGGATTTACACTGCAACCGTTGGCCTTTTGTGACCTAACCATGTTAATAAATTGGAAAATCTTCATGAATATCTGCACGATAAAATATCAATGTCTGCAGTAGGGATTGGTATCCCGGCCTTATTTCCCGATTGCCCGATTGTTTCATGTACAATTTGCATATTTTAAGTATGTGGAAAGATGCAGCAGAGATTCTTTTGCAATATGATTTTCGACCACTTACGAGATATTGGCGATTAGTAAACAATATTATGATGGTTTGTTTTAAAGTTTAAAAATCCACTTTTTATAAAAAAAAAAATAGAAGGAAACTGCGATTATTTTCGAAAAGATATACTTAAAAATTGACAAAGCGTAAAGAAAAAAATGTCTTCCATTAGATGTTTGCATCTTGCATCAGCAATTCTAAAAACATTTCTTTTCAATAATTTAAAATAAAATTTAAACTTTGAAAAAAAACCAGTTTGAATGGTATTTTTAGCGGTTATTATAAACCTTGTAAATTACATAAAAATCAGAAAAGTCGAGGGAAAATAACTTATCGATTTGATAAGGATAGATATTATACGCAAAGCTGGGCATAGTTAATCGAGAATTTAACTTCGTTAACCCGGTATAAAGTTAATCAAAAATTTAAAACCGTTAAATTAAAAAGTTAATTTCGTTAAAAAGTTAACTTCGTTAAAAGTTAAATTAAATAGTTAAATTTTGTATAGAAAACAAAACAAAAATTTTTTTGACAGAAAACATAAACAAAACTTTTTAAATATATTCAATTGAATGCCTGCACTCACAGATCTTCGATCGGATTCAGCATTCTATATGCAAATGTGCTTTAAAAAATGATAAAAATTTTTATCAAAAGCGAAATTTTGTGTACGAATTTCATACAACAAAACAACACTTGTACTTGAACAAATAAAAAATAGAAAACATAAATAAATACAAACCAAATATTAATTGAAATGGTTTTTTTTTATGCTATACACAAACCAGCAGCTACTAACTAGGGCCCGTATCCCGGGATCCCGGTCCATTTTTAGTCCCAAAAATCCCGGGATTTTCGGGACTACATTTTAAATGAATAACTAAACAAAAGGAGGGTAAGCCATACAACAACAAACAATTTCGTTTTTTGTAATTTTCTGGCAGTGAATTGTTGTGTGTGTCTCAGTCACACACAATATTAAGATTCACTTGTCAACAGTCTTAAGCTGGACTTTGAAAAAACTTTTCAACCTGCTTAAGTAGAAATGCTGTATTTTACAATAACAAGCAAAAACCAGTTTCGCAATTTTTGCCATTCGCGCTTCTTCAGTGGAATCGGTTTGATGCAAGGAATGAATAATTCTGTGTTGTATCATGACTTTTTCCCCTTATAGAGGCGCTTGGATTAACAAAAATTGCCGAAAGAGTGCTGATGAGGATTTTGTGGCTAAAATCTGCCAAGGCTGGTTTTTGCTTGTTGTTGTAACAACCTATTTTGCCAAATAATTTTTTGGTAAAAATGAGCTATAGCCCAAAAATAAATAATAAATAATTAGTCCATAAAAAAAGTTTAATACAAGAAAAATACAACTTTTCATCACTCATAAAATATAAAAAAATCGTGTACGCAGAAAAATAGTTTCTGACAACAGTTGGACAACCCCAAAATGAAAAAAAGTTTGTTAGAAAACACAAAACTTAAAAATTTTTAATTTATTAAAAAAAACTACATATAAAATTGTTTGTGCTTGAAATTTTTTCTTTAAGAAAAAATAAATTTATATTTATTTCAGAAGGAAATTGTTATTTTCAGTCTTAGCGAACGCACAAAAAAGAATTTCTTAATAAAAATAATTAAGTAAAACTGAAAACTGATGCAAAAGTAATTTCAGAAACCTTATTCAAGCATATTTTGAGTTGGATTGTGTCTTTCCTAAAGAAACGGAAACTCAAATATTGAAAATAAAAAAATGCATTAATTTGTACCTTTAATGAATTGAAATTTTTGTTTATGTTTATTTATTTAAGCTAAAACTATCAGTTTTGCAATAATTTTTTTAAAACGCATTTTGCTTGTGAAAATATCAAATCCCGAAAAATCCCGGGATTGCGGAAAGCCTTCGGGATTGAAAGCCCTAGTATGAAACAATTTACTTACATTCATATAAAGGCATACAAATTTTATTAGAATATTAAATAATAATATTGAAACGAATGAAGTTTGGTTAAGAACAAATATCACAGGCCATTCTAAACACAATTGCGTTCTCAGTTTTTCGCCCTTTTGAGAAATTTGAGAAATGGAAAATACGATGTAAGCATCCTGACGATGTAAATCTCACGTGATGGCTGAGAACGCCATTGTGTTTATACATACAAATAGAATATAAAACACTTCGCAATATATCGGCAAGTTTATTTAATTGTTTTGTGAAATAATTTTTAAATTAAATCTATCAGTTCAAAAATAGTATAAATTCCTAAATTTACATTAAATAATAAAAACTAGAGAGTGGACTATCTTCGGCTATACCGAAGCTGAAATACCCCCACACAGTAGGAAGAAGTACCTCGAACATAAAATTATGTGGTCTCAAGACCACATATATATATTCTTATCAAAAACATTAAACAATCAACATTTTTTAACTTTTTGTATTTTTCTCAAAAACTAAAAGAGTTAAGAAAAAACAAGTGCGTAAGTTTCTGTCGGGCAAGCCGACTTATATATACCCTACATCTACTAAGCCATATTGTATCCGCCATCTTGAATTTTGAAAATGCGACATCAAATTCGAAATCAGCGACCCCAAAAACCCCCCTATACAAAATTTCATACTGTTTTGATGAAATCTTAAAATTTCGGCCGCCATATTGGTTCCGCCATCTTGAATTTTTAAATTCCGACATCAAATTCGAAATCAGCGACCCCGAAAACCCCACTATACAAAATTTCATACTGTGTTGATGAAATCTTAAAATTTCATTTTTTCACTTATATGGGAGGTAGGCGTGGCAGTCGACCACATATGCATCAGAAACGGACGCTCACAGAACCAATCGACAAAATGATAACTTCAAATCAGGCATCGCATAGTTACAAATATAAAAGTGTTTGTCACGATTGATTGAATGATTGGTAATAGAATGACTCATCACCGCCAAGCATAGAGTTCCACTGAACCTAGAGTTCTGCAATTTGTTATGTTATGCTCTGGTGTTCTGGGGGTTCACGGATTTAAGTATAAGTCCGAGCAACGCCGAGGTATTTAGCTGGTATATACTAAAATTGAATATTTTTTATTTTTTATTTCTACCCCAAATTGCCTGAAGATATCCGGGATCTGCCCAAATTTGTTGTTTGTTCAAATAAATATAATAGAAAAATACAGTAAAAAGTAAAACCAAAAAATTACGCGCTTTGGTGAATCTCTTCTCCACTCTTGTATTAAATAGTTAGATTCGCGCTGCACTTTCTTAAAATATAACCAAAACAATTCGGAAAATCTCTCTTCGGCTATTTTTTTGAAATCTCTAAAAGCTACAGCAAATAGAGATCGTTTATAAAAAAAAAAACAATAAAATCGTAACGAATATACAAAATAACAATATATAAAAACAAAGAAATCCCCCATTAAAATCATTATAATCAGAATATAAATTAACATAGACATTAAAATTAAATGTTTAAATAATATTAAATATTAAAAACAAAAATTAAAAACTCCATTTCAGTTCATACCCTCTAGAAAAGCGAGGAAGGTCTTCCAGTAGGGAAGGCTTCCAATCAACGGAATAGGAAGATTTAAGGAATATTAAATTTATAGTAATAAATAAAAATATTTAATATACTTATTAACGGGTAAGTCAGGCACGTACCCAGGGGTGGGGGGGGCCTTGAGGACTTAAAAATATATCGGTTTCGGTTCCCGTTCCCAGAGATTTTAAAATATCGGTTCCATAAAGTCAAAAAAGTTTTTAAGTGAAAGTGAAAAAGATAAAATTTATTAACAAAAACTGGACGATACGAAAATTTAACTAAAATTTATATTTTGAATTTTGTAGAGGTGCATTTTGTAAAGATGAATTTAAAAATAGGAGAATTTTGAAAAAGAGGAATTTTGACAAGGGTTAATCTTGGAAAAGGGAATTTTGTCAGGATGAGTTTTTCATTTTTGTATGGGGAAAAAGAAATGCATTCCGCGCCGACTTAATTTTATATAAGTCATTTTTATATACAAAGGAACCAAACTAGCCCAGTTCCTAAGTTTTTGAACCGGTCCAATGTGCATATATCGCTTATTCCCTGCAATAAAGACACAACTCCGAATTCGGGTTTTTGGAATTATGAACGCCACCAGGATCCTCAGATATTTATCGGCATGCTGTCAAAAGACAGAATTCATATCTTAAATTTTTCATGTATTTTAACCGGAAATTTTAAATTTCAAATCATGATTTCCAAACAATATGATTTTTTTTAGTTGTGTCTTTGTGAGCGATATATCGAATTACTAACATTTTCAGATACTTCTTCTTGGCTTTGCTTCACCTAACCATGTTAATAATAATAAAAGGGGATTTACACTGCAACCGTTGGCCTTTTGTGACCTAACCATGTTAATAAATTGGAAAATCTTCATGAATATCTGCACGGTAAAATATCAATGTCTGGAGTAGGGATTGGAATCCCGGCCTTATTTCCCGATTGCCCGATTGTTTCATGTACAATTTGCATATTTTAAGTATGTGGAAAGATGCAGCAGAGATTCTTTTGCAATATGATTTTCGACCACTTACGAGTTATTGGCGATTAGTAAACAATATTATGATGGTTTGTTTTAAAGTTTAAAAATCCACTTTTTATAAAAAAAAAAAATAGAAGGAAACTGCGATTTTTTGTTTATTTTTATTCATTGATGCTTCCACTGAAGTTTTGAAAGTGCTGCTGTATTGCGACTGTACATATTTTCGTACAATAAAAAACCAAAAATGTTCATTCATAAATCAACACGAAAATTACAACAACAAAAGTATTATAAAATCGCGAGATTCTTTTATATACCATTTTTCATATTTACGACACACCAAAAAATGATGTTTTTTGTAATAAACACACATCCTTTTAAACTCAAAAAATTTTAACCAAAAATCGCGCGATTTCATGTATGAATGAACATTTTTGTAGTACCCACTCCTATTTATGTGTCAAAAGCTGGATTTCAACAAAATCAAAAAATAAACAATCGCGCAAAAAAAATTTTTGGGCGATTTTTAATTTTTTGATTTTTGGGCTATTGTTCATTTTATAAACAATTGGCCAAAAAAAAAAATTAAAAAACACCCAAATCAAAAATGAACAATCGCCCAAAAATTTTGGTACAATTTTTTGGGCGATTATACATTTTTGGTTTTTGGGCGATTGTTCGCACAGCCGGACTAATCAACTCAGGAGGTGATGTTGATCAAGAATATATATACTTTTCCATACCGGACACGCCCCCTTATGGGCGTTACAAACGGTGTGACAAGAACAATATACCCTTGGACACGGTGTGCGCGTTTTACGAATGCCTTTGCTGGTGCATCTGAAATGCATACTCTAATGATGACGTTGGTCAGTTTGTCTCCTAAAGAAATACCATAGGGCAATTCACGAGTTGATGCAAATGGTCTTGCAGAAGTGGAAATGCAAATATTTATTGCATACTTTGTCATCACAAGAACAAAATATACAGATTTGCATTTCCTACGCTCGAGCAAGTTTTCAACACAGAAAACTTATAGCTTCTATATGTAAATGCAACAACCAGTGCTGCCATCTTAGGGAACATGTTATGTTAATGTGCAACACTATTTCTCACAAAAAAAATTAAAACAAATTAAATCCAAAATGTAAAAGGGAAAAGCCCAACAAAAGGTGGACGGAGGAGGAGATAAAAATGATTTTTAATCATTTGCAAGAAGCTCCGCATATTATTTTCGGCATAATAAAACAAAATTTATTAAAATTTCCGTAATGTCAACAAAATAATACTACCAACCAAGTAGATCAGCTGTTTATTTGGTATGTAACCGCTGTTGCAAAGTAACCCGAAAAAGAGCGTTCACAATTGATTGGAAATATTTCCAATTGCACAATTTTCCAATCTGATTTGCCCTCATTTATTTTCAAATGTTGCACTTCTTGATCAATTCTTTCCAGTACTCATTAACATTATTTGGTTTCTTTTCCCCATAATATGCTCCTGTTAAAAATGGTTTAATTTCAATATGATTTGATAAGCTGCCTAGTATTGGCCAGAGGCTACTACTTGAACTTTTATGAAGTGGTAACCCATCTATTACAATATCTAAGGATACGGTATGCAAATCTGCAGGAATTTCTGCATCCAACATTGCGAAATTCTTAGAAATGCCGAAATGGAAGTAATATACAGGGGAAATAGGATACACTTGAATACTGGTTTTTAATTCGAACTCAGCAATGTTGTAGGGCTTTTCGGAACAACTATGCCATTTTTATTTAAAATTATCAATAAAGAATCGCGACTAACTCGACGATTTACACACCACTGTGCCAAGTCAGTACATAAGTTGCTACCAACATTCGGTATAATTTCCGGTTCCTTTTCTGCCCCCGTGGGTGAGTTTTCTACAATATTCCAGGTACCCCCAGGAGCCTCCTCCAAATAGTTTTCAGAAGACACTTCAAGGCGTTCAGGAGGATTCTTTGCAAGTTCTCTTTGCACCAAACGCTTAAAGTGTCTTCTGCAAACACCAGCAATCTTTTTTAACACATTTCGTTACCCTAGGCCCGTAGCCAGAATTTCGGTTCGGGGGGGGCTTGAAAAAAAAATATTTTTTTTAAAGTATATTTTTGATTCTAGTTTTGACCCAGCTATTTAATTGATAACCTTTTGGAAAATCAGTCGTAACATCCCAGTGAAATGAGATCGTGGATAATGCAATCAGTCTGTTATTAAAATAATTGTCATTAAAATCGCGAGTAGGTGTTTTATTGTACGAAAATATGTACCGTCGCAATACAGCAGCACTTTCAAAACTTCAGTGGAAGCATCAATGAATAAAAATAAACAAAATATCGCAGTTTCCTTCTATTTTTTTTTTTTATAAAAAGTGGATTTTTAAACTTTAAAACAAACCATCATAATATTGTTTACTAATCGCCAATATCTCGTAAGTGGTCGAAAATCATATTGCAAAAGAATCTCTGCTGCATCTTTCCACATACTTAAAATATGCAAATTGTACATGAAACAATCGGGCAATCGGGAAATAAGGCCGGGATACCAATCCCTACTGCAGACATTGATATTTTATCGTGTATATAATCATGAAGATTTTCCAATTTATTAACATGGTTAGGTCACAAAAGATCAACGGTTGCAGTGTAAATCCCCTTTTATTATTATTAACATAGTTAGGTGAAGCAAAGCCAAGAAGAAGTATCTGAAAATGTTAGTAATTCGATATATCGCTCACAAAGACACAACTAAAAAAAATCATATTGTTTGGAAATCATGATTTGAAAAATCACGCGATTTTTGGTTAAAATTTTTTGCATGCGGCGCTTTTTTCCAACGGACATGCAATAACATTATAGCATTACTACACTAAAGATTACACCATTACAACAACCAAATTAAAATAACACCAACTGTTTCGTTGTAGTTGAAGCATCATTGTAATTATCGAATTGATTGTTTAATTAAAGTTAATAATGCTGACTGCAGCGTATTAGAGAAAATTCGATCAAATTATTTCCAAGAAATAACTGGTGGATGAAAACTTAAAAAATTTAATATTTTTGTATACTTTTCCATACCGGACACACCTCCTTATGGGCGTTACAAACGGTGTGACAAAAACAATATACCTTGGACACTAGTGTGCAGGGTATAAAAAGGGTAAAAAAAGGGAAAAATGGAAAAAGGCACAAAAAGGAAAAAAGGGGAAAAAGAGAAACAACTAGTAAGAGAATTATATTCGGTCTGACCGAAGATATAATACCCTGCACATGCGAGTACGATACATTCTGAGACCATATGTTAGTAATTTTATCGAAAATCGGTATTTTATTGATAGTTTTTCGATATTTTATTCATAGTTTTTCGATATTTTATCGATAGTTTTTCGATAATTAATCGATTTATAATCTATAATTTTGCCGATAATTTTTCGATTTTTTATCGATAATTTTTCGATTTTTTTCGATAATTTCTCGATAATTTTTCAATAATTTATCGATAATTTTTCGATAATTTATCGATAATTTTTCGATAATTTTCCAAAATTTTCCAATATTTATCAATAATTTTCCAATATTTATCGATAATTTTAGTTTCCTGATCCTGATTTAAAAATTTTGTTCCACTTCCATTTCGTTCCGGTTTCATTCCCATTTCGTTTCCAACCTCATTTCGAACTCAATGCAAAAAACCGCATCCAAATCGGTTCAGTATTTCTCAAGATAAACGAAAAAAATATTAAATTTTTTACCATTTTGTATGGGACGTAGGCGTGGCTCTTATCCGTGGCTCTTATCAAAATTTGGAGGCGATAGGTTAAGTATTTCTCAAGACAAACGAAAATAATATAAAATTGGCGGCCATTTTGTATGGGAGGTAGGCGTGGCTCTTATCCGATGATGCCCATCGCCAAAATAAGAGGAATCCCAAAATTTTGGGTCGATAGCTCAAAAGCTACGACAGTTATCGTGCGAAATGACAGACAGACGGACAGACAGACGGACATGGACTAATCGGCTGTGCCAACAATCGTCCAACGAACAACCGCCCAAAAACCAACAATGAACAATCGCCCAAAAATTTTAGGCCATTCTTTATAATGAAAAAAAGCCCAAAAACTTGCGAAAATCGCCCGAAATCGCCCAAAATATTGGGCTTTTGTTCATAATGAATAATAGAGCCCGACCGATTAATCGGCTTCGGCATCGGCTTCGGCCGTTATCGGCCGAAAATGCACATTCGACATCGGCGAAAATACACATTCGGCTGCGGCTTCGGTTTTTCCAAAAAATGGCCGAAGTTTTGCCCGAAGCTTTTCAATTTTGTTTTCCTTTTTTTGCGACACCGGAAACTAAAACTAAAACTAAACTGATTTTCTTGAAACTTGAATGTAAAATTGTGTAATTGATGGAATTTCCAATGGGAAATAAGAGGCCCACAAAACAAAAAATATGATTAAAATTTAACTTAGTAATCATCGAATATTGAGTGAATCTCGCCTCAAATTGCGTGGCACGGGGTTACAGCTGCCAAAAAGTACGTCCTTGGACATTTTCTGGGTGGATTACTGAATTTTAAATATATATTTAGAAGCTTACTACTTGCTCTGATGTCTATGTTAAAAGGAGTCCTGGTAAACTGTATGAAATTTCAAATATAGGGGTAGGAGGCTAACGGAAGGATTCAACCTTTTTGAAATGTAGCCCAAATTGCTGCGCCAACAATTTACATTTAAAGTTCAAAGCTTCACAGATGGTTTTTACCATCAACTACAAAATCCTTTGGCCATCACCTGAGTTCTTAAAAAATAGCTACTTAGATGGATTTAATCTTTGAAGAATTCTCTACCATTTCTACTAAATTCCCATTATTTTAAGCTTTACTCCAAATTTTTAAGAATGATTTTAAAAAAATCCAATTTTTCTTACTGTTAGTTTTGACCTAGGAGGGCCAAATTTGTTTGTGAATTCTTTTTTACTTTTATTATTTATTTAAATAAATTTTTAGTTCCTTAAAAAACAAAATGTGTATTTATATACTCGAATTTGAATGAAAATACACAAAAAAAACAGTTTTTAAAGGGTTTTTACTTAAGTATCGGCTTCGGCTTCGGTATAGGCCTTCGGCGTCGGCCGAAGTAATAGGCTGCCAATTGATCTTCGGCATCGGCTTCGGCCTAAAAATGCTTATCGGTCGGGCTCTAATAAATAATAACCCAAAAACTAAATGAACAATCGCCAAAAAAAAATGTTTATTTTTTTTTAATAATAAGAAAACATTTCAGATATTCATATTTCAAAGAAAATCGTATGTGACTGAACCAGTATTTTATTTTTCTGAATGTATTTTCATAGTATTTGTGCAAATATTTGCCTAATCTGACCGTAGCTTTAGAGAATGGATTTGACGAATTAAAAAAAATTTCCATTCTTGGAAATTATACGTCCTAAAACACCATTGTATGCTTCTACTTCAGATGTAGTTCTTGAATGTTTTTTGAAAACAGAGAAATTAGCTGGCGCAATCTGTAAATTATGTAAAGCTAAGGTCAAATTAGGCAAATATTTGCTCAAATACTTGGAAAATACAAAAATAAAATACTGGGTGACTGAACCGATTTTAGTTGATTTTAGAAATATCTGAGCGTATTTGGGCAAATATTAACCAAAAAACGCGCGATTTTTGGTTAACATTTTTTGCATGCGGCACTTTCTTCCAACCTACTTCGGACATGCAATAACATTATAGCATTACTACACTAAAGATTACACCATTACAACAACCAAATTAAAATAACACCAACTGTTTCGTTGTAGTTGAAGCATTATTGTAATTATCGAATTGATTGTTTAATAAAAGTTAATATTGCTGACTGCAGCGTATTAAAGAAAATTCGATCAAATTATTTCCAAGAAATAACTGGTGGATGAAAACTTAAAAAATTTAATATTTTTGTATACTTTTCCATACCGGACACACCTCCTTATGGGCGTTACAAACGGTGTGACAAAAACAATATACCTTGGACACTAGTGTGCAGGGTATAAAAAGGGTAAAAAAAGGGAAAAATGGAAAAAGGGACAAAAAGGAAAAAAGGGGAAAAAGAGAAACAACTAGTAAGAGAATTATCTTCGGTCTGACCGAAGCTATAATACCCTGCACATGCGAGTACGATACATTCTGAGACCATATGTTAGTAATTTTATCGAAAATCGGTATTTTATTGATAGTTTTTCGTTATTTTATTCATAATTTTTCGATATTTTATCGATAGTTTTTCGATAATTAATCGATTTATAATCTATAATTTTTCGACAATTTATTGATTTTTATCGATAATTTTTCGATTTTTTATCGATAATTTTTCGATTTTTTTCGATAATTTCTCGATAATTTTTCAATAATTTATCGATAATTTTTCGATAATTTATCGTTAATTTTTCGATAATTTATCGATAATTTTCCAATATTTATCAATAATTTTCCAATATTTATCGATAATTTTAGTTTCCTGATCCATTTAAAAATTTTGTTCCAATTCCATTTTGTTCCGGTCCAACTCCATTTCGTTCCGGTTTCATTCCCATTTCGTTTCCAACCTCATTTCGAACTCAATGCAAAAAACCGCATCCAAATCGGTTCAGTATTTCTCAAGATAAACGAAAATAATATAAAATTGGCGACCATTTTGTATGGGACGTAGGCGTGGCTCTTATCCGATGTTGCCCATTTTTAATACCGTCCAATCATTCGCCAAAATAAGAGGAATGCCAAAATTTGGAGGCGATAGGTTAAGTATTTCTCAAGACAAACGAAAATAATATAAAATTGGCGGCCATTTTGTATGGGAGGTAGGCGTGGCTCTTATCCGATGATGCCCATCGCCAAAATAAGAGGAATCCCAAAATTTTGGGTCGATAGCTCAAAAGCTACGACAGTTATCGTGCGAAATGACAGACAGACGGACAGACAGACGGACATGGACTAATCGGCTGTGCCAACAATCGTCCAACGAACAACCGCCCAAAAACCAAAAATGAACAATCGCCCAAAAATTTTAGGCCATTCTTTATAATGAAAAAAAGCCCAAAAACTTGCGAAAATCGCCCGAAATCGCCCAAAATATTGGGCTTTTGTTCATAATGAATAATAGAGCCCGACCGATTAATCGGCTTCGGCATCGGCTTCGGCCGTTATCGGCCGAAAATGCACATTCGACATCGGCGAAAATAAACATTCGGCTGCGGCTTCGGTTTTTCCAAAAAATGGCCGAAGTTTTGCCCGAAGCTTTTCAATTTTGTTTTCCTTTTTTTGCGACACCGGAAACTAAAACTAAAACTAAACTGATTTTCTTGAAACTTGAATGTAAAATTGTGTAATTGATGGAATTTCCAATGGGAAATAAGAGGCCCACAAAACAAAAAATATGATTAAAATTTAACTTAGTAATCATCGAATATTGAGTGAATCTCGCCTCAAATTGCGTGGCACGGGGTTACAGCTGCCAAAAAGTACGTCCTTGGACATTTTCTGGGTGGATTACTGAATTTTAAATATATATTTAGAAGCTTACTACTTGCTCTGATGTCTATGTTAAAAGGAGTCCTGGTAAACTGTATGAAATTTCAAATATAGGGGTAGGAGGCTAACGGAAGGATTCAACCTTTTTGAAATGTAGCCCAAATTGCTGCGCCAACAATTTACATTTAAAGTTCAAAGCTTCACAGATGGTTTTTACCATCAACTACAAAATCCTTTGGCCATCACCTGAGTTCTTAAAAAATAGCTACTTAGATGGATTTAATCTTTGAAGAATTCTCTACCATTTCTACTAAATTCCCATTATTTTAAGCTCCAAATTTTTAAAAATGATTTTAAAAAAATCCAATTTTTCTTACTGTTAGTTTTGACCTAGGAGGGCCAAATTTGTTTGTGAATTCTTTTTTACTTTTATTATTTATTTAAATAAATTTTTAGTTCCTTAAAAAACTAAATGTGTATTTATATACTCGAATTTGAATGAAAATACACAAAAAAAACAGTTTTTAAAGGGTTTTTACTTAAGTATCGGCTTCGGCTTCGGTATAGGCCTTCGGCGTCGGCCGAAGTAATAGGCTGCCAATTGATCTTCGGCATCGGCTTCGGCCTAAAAATGCTTATCGGTCGGGCTCTAATAAATAATAACCCAAAAACGAAATGAACAATCGCCCAAAAAAAATGTTTTTTTTTTTTTAATAATAAGAAAACATTTCAGATATTCATATTTCAAAGAAAATCGTATGTGACTCAACCAGTATTTTATTTTTCTGAATGTATTTTCATAGTATTTGTGCAAATATTTGCCTAATCTGACCGTAGCTTTAGAGAATGGATTTGACGAATTAAAAAAAATTTCCATTCATGGAAATTATTCGTCCTAAAACACCATTGTATGCTTCTACTTCAGATGTAGTTCTTGAATGTTTTTTGAAAACAGAGAAATTAGCTGGCGCAATCTGTAAATTATGTAAAGCTAAGGTCAAATTAGGCAAATATTTGCTCAAATACTTGGAAAATACAAAAATAAAATACTGGGTGACTGAACCGATTTTAGTTGATTTTAGAAATATCTGAGTGTATTTAGGCAAATAATAACCAAACAGCGCGCGATTTTTGGTTAAAATTTTTTGCATGCGGCACTTTCTTCCAACCTACTTCGGACATGCAATAACATTATAGCATTACTACACTAAAGATTACACCATTACAACAACCAAATTAAAATAACACCAACTGTTTCGTTGTAGTTGAAGCATTATTGTAATTATCGAATTGATTGTTTAATAAAAGTTAATATAGCTGACTGCAGCGTATTAGAGAAAATTCGATCAAATTATTTCCAAGAAATAACTGGTGGATGAAAACTTAAAAAATTTAATATTTTTGTATACTTTTCCATACCGGACACACCTCCTTATGGGCGTTACAAACGGTGTGACAAAAACAATATACCTTGGACACTAGTGTGCAGGGTATAAAAAGGGTAAAAAAAGGGAAAAATGGAAAAAGGGACAAAAAGGAAAAAAGGGGAAAAAGAGAAACAACTAGTAAGAGAATTATCTTCGGTCTGACCGAAGCTATAATACCCTGCACATGCGAGTACGATACATTCTGAGACCATATGTTAGTAATTTTATTGATAGTTTTTCGGTATTTTTTCATAATTTTTCGATATTTTATCGATAGTTTTTCGATAATTAATCGATTTATAATCTATAATTTTTCGACAATTTATTGATTTTTATCGATAATTTTTCGATTTTTTATCGATAATTTTTCGATTTTTTGCCGATAATTTTTCGATTTCTTATCGATAATTTTTTGATTTTTTTCGATAATTTCTCGATAATTTTTCAATAATTTATCGATAATTTTTCGATAATTTATCGATAATTTTTCGATAATTTATCGTTAATTTTTCGATAATTTATCGATAATTTTCCAATATTTATCAATAATTTTCCAATATTTATCGATAATTTTAGTTTCCTGATCCATTTAAAAATTTTGTTCCAATTCCATTTTGTTCCGGTCCAACTCCATTTCGTTCCGGTTTCATTCCCATTTCGTTTCCAACCTCATTTCGAACTCAATGCAAAAAACCGCATCCAAATCGGTTCAGTATTTCTCAAGATAAACGAAAATAATATAAAATTGGCGACCATTTTGTATGGGACGTAGGCGTGGCTCTTATCCGATGATGCCCATCGCCAAAATAAGAGGAATCCCAAAATTTTGGGTCGATAGCTCAAAAGTTACGACAGTTATCGTGCGAAATGACAGACAGACGGACAGACAGACGGACATGGACTAATCGGCTGTGCCAACAATCGTCCAACGAACAACCGCCCAAAAACCAAAAATGAACAATCGCCCAAAAATTTTAGGCCATTCTTTATAATGAAAAAAAGCCCAAAAACTTGCGAAAATCGCCCGAAATCGCCCAAACTATTGGGCTTTTGTTCATAATGAATAATAGAGCCCGACCGATTAATCGGCTTCGGCATCGGCTTCGGCCGTTATCGGCCGAAAATGCACATTCGACATCGGCGAAAATAAACATTCGGCTGCGGCTTCGGTTTTTCCAAAAAATGGCCGAAGTTTTGCCCGAAGCTTTTCAATTTTGTTTTCCTTTTTTTGCGACACCGGAAACTAAAACTAAAACTAAACTGATTTTCTTGAAACTTGAATGTAAAATTGTGTAATTGATGGAATTTCCAATGGGAAATAAGAGGCCCACAAAACAAAAAATATGATTAAAATTTAACTTAGTAATCATCGAATATTGAGTGAATCTCGCCTCAAATTGCGTGGCACGGGGTTACAGCTGCCAAAAAGTACGTCCTTGGACATTTTCTGGGTGGATTACTGAATTTTAAATATATATTTAGAAGCTTACTACTTGCTCTGATGTCTATGTTAAAAGGAGTCCTGGTAAACTGTATGAAATTTCAAATATAGGGGTAGGAGGCTAACGGAAGGATTCAACCTTTTTGAAATGTAGCCCAAATTGCTGCGCCAACAATTTACATTTAAAGTTCAAAGCTTCACAGATGGTTTTTACCATCAACTACAAAATCCTTTGGCCATCACCTGAGTTCTTAAAAAATAGCTACTTAGATGGATTTAATCTTTGAAGAATTCTCTACCATTTCTACTAAATTCCCATTATTTTAAGCTTTACTCCAAATTTTTAAAAATGATTTTAAAAAAATCCAATTTTTCTTACTGTTAGTTTTGACCTAGGAGGGCCAAATTTGTTTGTGAATTCTTTTTTACTTTTATTATTTATTTAAATAAATTTTTAGTTCCTTAAAAAACTAAATGTGTATTTATATACTCGAATTTGAATGAAAATACACAAAAAAAACAGTTTTTAAAGGGTTTTTACTTAAGTATCGGCTTCGGCTTCGGTATAGGCCTTCGGCGTCGGCCGAAGTAATAGGCTGCCAATTGATCTTCGGCTTCGGCTTCGGCCTAAAAATGCTTATCTGTCGGGCTCTAATAAATAATAACCCAAAAACGAAATGAACAATCGCCCAAAAAAAATGTTTATTTTTTTTTAATAATAAGAAAACATTTCAGATATTCATATTTCAAAGAAAATCGTATGTGACTGAACCAGTATTTTATTTTTCTGAATGTATTTTCATAGTATTTGTGCAAATATTTGCCTAATCTGACCGTAGCTTTAGAGAATGGATTTGACGAATTAAAAAAAATTTCCATTCTTGGAAATTATTCGTCCTAAAACACCATTGTATGCTTCTACTTCAGATGTAGTTCTTGAATGTTTTTTGAAAACAGAGAAATTAGCTGGCGCAATCTGTAAATTATGTAAAGCTAAGGTCAAATTAGGCAAATATTTGCTCAAATACTTGGAAAATACAAAAATAAAATACTGGGTGACTGAACCGATTTTAGTTGATTTTAGAAATATCTGAGTGTATTTGGGCAAATATTAACCAAAAAGCGCGCGATTTTATAGCATTACTACACTAAAGATTACACCATTACAACAACCAAATTAAAATAACACCAACTGTTTCGTTGTAGTTGAAGCATTATTGTAATTATCGAATTGATTGTTTAATAAAAGTTAATATTGCTGACTGCAGCGTATTAGAGAAAATTCGATCAAATTATTTCCAAGAAATAACTGGTGGATGAAAACTTAAAAAATTTAATATTTTTGTATACTTTTCCATACCGGACACACCTCCTTATGGGCGTTACAAACGGTGTGACAAAAACAATATACCTTGGACACTAGTGTGCAGGGTATAAAAAGGGTAAAAAAAGGGAAAAATGGAAAAAGGGACAAAAAGGAAAAAAGGGGAAAAAGAGAAACAACTAGTAAGAGAATTATCTTCGGTCTGACCGAAGCTATAATACCCTGCACATGCGAGTACGATACATTCTGAGACCATATGTTAGTAATTTTATCGAAAATCGGTATTTTATTGATAGTTTTTCGATATTTTATTCATAATTTTTCGATATTTTATCGATAGTTTTTCGATAATTAATCGATTTATAATCTATAATTTTTCGACAATTTATTGATTTTTATCGATAATTTTTCGATTTTTTATCGATAATTTTTCGATTTTTTGCCGATAATTTTTCGATTTCTTATCGATAATTTTTCGATTTTTTTCGATAATTTCTCGATAATTTTTCAATAATTTATCGATAATTTTTCGATAATTTATCGATAATTTTTCGATAATTTATCGTTAATTTTTCGATAATTTATCGATAATTTTTCGATAATTTATCGATAATTTTTCGATAATTTTCCAATATTTATCAATAATTTTCCAATATTTATCGATAATTTTAGTTTCCTGATCCATTTAAAAATTTTGTTCCAATTCCATTTTGTTCCGGTCCAATTCCATTTCGTTCCGGTTTCATTCCCATTTCGTTTCCAACCTCATTTCGAACTCAATGCAAACCGCATCCAAATCGGTTCAGTATTTCTCAAGATAAACGAAAAAAATATTTAATTTTTGACCATTTTGTATGGGACGTAGGCGTGGCTCTTATCCGTGGCTCGTATCAAAATTTGGAGGCGATCGGTTAAGTATTTCTCAAGACAAACGAAAATAATATAAAATTGGGTTCCATTTTTTATAGAAATTTTTTCGATTTTTTGTCGATAATTTTTCGATTTTTTATCGATAATTTTTCGATTTTTTTCGATAATTTATCGATAACTTTTCTACAAATTGTCGATAATTTTTCGATAATTTATCGATAATTTTCCAATATTTATCGATAATTTTCCAATGATTATCGATAATTTTAGTTTCCTGATCCATTTAAAAATTTTGTTCCAATTCCATTTTGTTCCGGTCCAATTCCATTTCGTTCCGGTTTCATTCCCATTTCGTTTCCGACCTCATTTCGAACTCAATGCAAAAAACCGCATCCAAATCGGTTCAGTATTTCTCAAGATAAACGAAAATAATATAAAATTGGCGACCATTTTGTATATGACGTAGGCGTGGCTCTTATCCGATGTTGCTCATTTTTAATACCGTCCAATCATTCGCCAAAATAAGAGGAATGCCAAAATTTGGAGGCGATCGGTTAAGTATTTCTCAAGACAAACGAAAATAATATAAAATTGGCGGCCATTTTGTATGGGAGGTAGGCGTGGCTCTTATCCGATGTTGCTCATCGCCAAAATAAGAAGAATCCCAAAATTTTGGGTCGATAGCTCAAAAGGTACGACAGTTATCGTGCGAAATGACAGACAGACGGACAGACAGACGGACATGGACTAATCGGCTGTGCCAACAATCGCCCAACGAACAACCGCCCAAAAACCAAAAATGAACAATCGCCCAAAAATTTTGGGCCATTCTTTATAATGAAAAAAAGCCCAAAAACTTGCGAAAATCGCCCGAAAAGTTATGAATTTTCGCCCAAAAGTTTAAATGAACAATCGCCCAAAATATTGGGCTTTTGTTCATAATAAATAATAGAGCCCGACCGATTAATCGGCTTCGGCATCGGCTTCGGCCGTTATCGGCGGAAAATGCACATTCGACATCGGCGAAAATACACATTCGGCTGCGGCTTCGGTTTTTCCAAAAAATGGCCGAAGTTTTGCCCGAAGCTTTTCAATTTTGTTTTCCTTTTTTTGCGACACCGGAAACTAAAACTAAAACTAAACTGATTTTCTTGAAACTTGAATGTAAAATTGTGTAATTGATGGAATTTCCAATGGGAAATAAGAGGCCCACAAAACAAAAAATATGATTAAGATTTAACTTAGTAATCATCGAATATTGAGTGAATCTCGCCTCAAATTGCGTGGCACGGGGTTACAGCTGCCAAAAAGTACGTCCTTGGACATTTTCTGGGTATATTACTGAATTTTAAATATATATTTAGAAGCTTACTACTTGCTCTGATGTCTATGTTAAAAGGAGTCCTGGTAAACTGTATGAAATTTCAAATATAGGGGTAGGAGGCTAACGGAAGGATTCAACCTTTTAGAAATGTAGCCCAAATTGCTGCGCCAACAATTTACATTTAAAGTTCAAAGCTTCACAGATGGTTTTTACCATCAACTACAAAATCCTTTGGCCATCACCTGAGTTCTTAAAAAATAGCTACTTAGATGGATTTAATCTTTGAAGAATTCTCTACCATTTCTACTAAATTCCCATTATTTTAAGCTTTACTCCAAATTTTTAAAAATGATTTTAAAAAAATCCAATTTTTCTTACTGTTAGTTTTGACCTAGGAGGGCCAAATTTGTTTGTGAATTCTTTTTTACTTTTATTATTTATTTAAATAAATTTTTAGTTCCTTAAAAAACTAAATGTGTATTTATATACTCGAATTTGAATGAAAATACACAAAAAAAAACAGTTTTTAAAGGGTTTTTACTCAAGTATCGGCTTCGGCTTCGGTATAGGCCTTCGGCGTCGGCCGAAGTAATAGGCTGCCAATTGATCTTCGGCATCGGCTTCGGCCTAAAAATGCTTATCGGTCGGGCTCTAATAAATAATAACCCAAAAACAAAATGAACAATCGCCCAAAAAAAATGTTTATTTTTTTTTAATAATAAGAAAACATTTCAGATATTCATATTTCAAAGAAAATCGTATGTGACTGAACCAGTATTTTATTTTTCTGAATGTATTTTCATAGTATTTGTGCAAATATTTGCCTAATCTGACCGTAGCTTTAGAGAATGGATTTGACGAATTAAAAAAAATGTCCATTCATGGAAATTATTCGTCCTAAAACACCATTGCTTCTACTTCAGATGTAGTTCTTGAATGTTTTTTGAAAACAGAGAAATTAGCTGGCGCAATCTGTAAATTATGTAAAGCTAAGGTCAAATTAGGCAAATATTTGCTCAAATACTAGGAAAATACAAAAATAAAATACTGGGTGACTGAACCGATTTTAGTTGATTTTAGAAATATCTGAGTGTATTTAGGCAAATAATAACCAAACAGCGCGCGATTTTTGGTTAAAATTTTTTGCATGCGGCACTTTCTTCCAACCTACTTCGGACATGCAATAACATTATAGCATTACTACACTAAAGATTACACCATTACAACAACCAAATTAAAATAACACCAACTGTTTCGTTGTAGTTGAAGCATTATTGTAATTATCGAATTGATTGTTTAATAAAAGTTAATATAGCTGACTGCAGCGTATTAGAGAAAATTCGATCAAATTATTTCCAAGAAATAACTGGTGGATGAAAACTTTAAAAATTTAATATTTTTGTATACTTTTCCATACCGGACACACCTCCTTATGGGCGTTACAAACGGTGTGACAAAAACAATATACCTTGGACACTAGTGTGCAGGGTATAAAAAGGGTAAAAAAAGGGAAAAATGGAAAAAGGGACAAAAAGGAAAAAAGGGGAAAAAGAGAAACAACTAGTAAGAGAATTATCTTCGGTCTGACCGAAGCTATAATACCCTGCACATGCGAGTACGATACATTCTGAGACCATATGTTAGTAATTTTATCGAAAATCGGTATTTTATTGATAGTTTTTCGATATTTTATTCATAATTTTTCGATATTTTATCGATAGTTTTTCGATAATTAATCGATTTATAATCTATAATTTTTCGACAATTTATTGATTTTTATCGATAATTTTTCGATTTTTTATCGATAATTTTTCGATTTTTTGCCGATAATTTTTCGATTTCTTATCGATAATTTTTCGATTTTTTTCGATAATTTCTCGATAATTTTTCAATAATTTATCGATAATTTTTCGATAATTTATCGATAATTTTTCGATAATTTATCGTTAATTTTTCGATAATTTATCGATAATTTTCCAATATTTATCAATAATTTTCCAATATTTATCGATAATTTTAGTTTCCTGATCCATTTAAAAATTTTGTTCCAATTCCATTTTGTTCCGGTCCAACTCCATTTCGTTCCGGTTTCATTCCCATTTCGTTTCCAACCTCATTTCGAACTCAATGCAAAAAACCGCATCCAAATCGGTTCAGTATTTCTCAAGATAAACGAAAATAATATAAAATTGGCGACCATTTTGTATGGACGTAGGCGTGGCTCTTATCCGATGTTGCCCATTTTTAATACCGTCCAATCATTCGCCAAAATAAGAGGAATGCTAAAATTTGGAGGCGATCGGTTAAGTATTTCTCAAGACAAACGAAAATAATATAAAATTGGCGGCCATTTTGTATGGGAGGTAGGCGTGGCTCTTATCCGATGTTGCTCATCGCCAAATAAGAGGAATCCCAAAATTTTGGGTCGATAGCTCAAAAGGTACGACAGTTATCGTGCGAAATGACAGACAGACGGACAGACAGACGGACATGGACTAATCGGCTGTGCCAACAATCGCCCAACGAACAACCGCCCAAAAACCAAAAATGAACAATCGCCCAAAAATTTTGGGCCATTCTTTATAATGAAAAAAAGCCCAAAAACTTGCGAAAATCGCCCGAAAAGTTATGAATTTTCGCCCAAAAGTTAAATGAACAATCGCCCAAAATATTGGGCTTTTGTTCATAATGAATAATAGAGCCCGACCGATTAATCGGCTTCGGCCGTTATCGGCCGAAAAAACACATTCGGCTTCGGCTTCGGTTTTTCCAAAAAATGGCCGAAGTTTTGCCCGAAGCTTTTCAATTTTTTTCTATTATTTTTGCGACACCGAAAACTAAAACTAATTTTTTACGATACGATTTTTAAGCCCACATCACATCTAAAGGGTCTTACTGATTTTCTTGAAACTTGAATGTAAAATTGTGTAATTGATGGAATTTCCAATAGGAAATAAGAGGCCCACAAAACAAAAAATATGATTAAAATTTAACTTAGTAATCATCGAATATTGAGTGAATCTCGCCTCAAATTGCGTGGCACGGGTTACAGCTGCCAAAAAGTACGTCCTTGGACATTTTCTGGGTGGATTACTGAATTTTAAATATATATTTAGCAGCTTACTACTTGCTCTGATGTCTATGTTAAAAGGAGTCCTGGTAAACTGTATGAAATTTCAAATATAGGGGTAGGAGGCTAACGGAAGGATTCTACCTTTTAGAAATGTAGCCCAAATTGCTGCGCCAACAATTTACATTTAAAGTTGAAAGCTTCACAGATGGTTTTTACCATCAACTACAAAATCCTTTGCCCATCACCTGACGGATTTGGGGAGTTCTTAAAAAATAGCTACTTAGATGGATTTATTCTTTGAAGAATTCTCTACCATTTCTACTAAATTCCCATTATTTTAAGCTTTACTCCAAATTTTTAAAAATGATTT
>OX596011.1:44954022-45102389 GCA_951394025.1 Heteromyza rotundicornis
TCAGTAAGACCCTTTAGATGTGATGTGGGCTAGAAAATCGTATCGTAAAAAATTAGTTTTAGTTTTCGGTGTCGCAAAAATAAGAGAAAACTAGAGAGTGGACTATCTTCGGCTATACCGAAGCTGAAATACCCCCACACTGTAGGAAGAAGTACCTCGAATATAAAAAAATGTGGTCTCAAGACCCTATTTTGACCCAATTATAGGTGGTTTTGGAGCCCGGAACATGTCCAAAATCCATTTCTAAACATTTCCAATCAAATCCACCAAAAAAAAAATTTTAGGTCTCAAGACCCCATTCAGACCCTTATATATGTGGCTTCGGAACCTCGGACCATGTCAAAAATACGTTTCTAAACATTTCCAATCGAATACAACAATAAAAAAGACTTGAACAATTTTTACCTTTTTTTTCGGTGTATGGGAGCCACGCCCAGTTTTTGTCCGATTTGGCTGATTCTCGAACTTGATCTCAGTATTCACGAGAAAAACATGTACCCAAAGTTTCAAGTCGATATCTCCAAAACTGCGACCTCTATCGTGCGGACGGACAGACGGACAGACAGACGGACATCGCTAAATCGACTCAGGAGGTGATGCTGATCAAGAATATTTATACTTTTCCATACCGGACACGCCTCCTTATGGGCGTTACAAACGTTGTGACAAAGTGAGTATACCCTGCCACAGTGTGTGTGGGGGTAGAAAAATTGAAAAGCTTCGGTCAAAACTTCGGCCATTTTTTGGAAAAACCGAAGCCGAAGTCGAATGTGTATTTTCGGCCGATAACGGCCGAAGCCGATGCCGAAGCCGATTAATCGGTCGGGCTCTATTATTCATTATGAACAAAAGCCCAATATTTTGGGCGATTGTTCATTTAAACTTTTGGGCGAAAATTCATAACTTTTCGGGCGATTTTCGCAAGTTTTTGGGCTTTTTTCATTATAAAGAATGGCCCAAAATTTTTGGGCGATTGTTCATTTTTGGTTTTTGGGCGGTTGTTCGTTGGGCGATTGTTGGCACAGCCGATTAGTCCATGTCCGTCTGTCTGTCCGTCTGTCTGTCATTTCGCACGATAACTGTCGTACCTTTTGAGCTATCGACCCAAAATTTTGGATTCTTCTTATTTTGGCGATGAGCAACATCGGATAAGAGCCACGCCTACCTCCCATACAAAATGGCCGCCAATTTTATATTATTTTCGTTTGTCTTGAGAAATACTTAACCGATCGCCTCCAAATTTTGGCATTCCTCTTATTTTGGCGAATGATTGGACGGTATTAAAAATGAGCAACATCGGATAAGAGCCACGCCTACGTCTCATACAAAATGGTCGCCAATTTTATATTATTTTCGTTTATCTTGAGAAATACTGAACCGATTTGGATGCGGTATTTTGCATTGAGTTCGAAATGAGGTTGGAAACGAAATGGGAATGAAACCGGAACGAAATGGAATTGGACCGGAACAAAATGGAATTGGAACAAAATTTTTAAATGGATCAGGAAACTAAAATTATCGATAAATATTGGAAAATTATTGATAAATATTGGAAAATTATCGATAAATTATCGAAAAATTATCGATAAATTATCGAAAAATTAACGATAAATTATCGAAAAATTATCGATAAATTATCAAAAAATTATCGATAAATTATTGAAAATCTAACGAGAAATTATCGAAAAAAATCGAAAAAAATCGAATGGATCAGGAAACTAAAATTATCGATAAATTATCGAAAAATTAACGATAAATTATCGAAAAATTATCGATAAATTATCGAAAAATTATCGATAAATTATTGAAAAATTATCGAGAAATTATCGAAAAAAATCGAAAAATTATCGATAAAAAATCGATAAATTATCGATAAAAATCAATAAATTATCGAAAAATTATAGATTATAAATCGATTAATTATCGAAAAACTATAGATAAAATATCGAAAAATTATGAATAAAATATCGAAAAACTATCAATAAAATACCGATTTTCGATAAAATTACTAACATATGGTCTCAGAATGTATCGTACTCGCATGTGCAGGGTATTATAGCTTCGGTCAGACCGAAGATAATTCTCTTACTAGTTGTTTCTCTAAATATTGGAAAATTATTGATAAATATTGGAAAATTATCGATAAATTATCGAAAAATTATCGATAAATTATCGAAAAATTAACGATAAATTCTCGAAAAATTATCGATAAATTATCGAAAAATTATCGATAAAATATTGAAAAATTATCGAGAAATTATCGAAAAATTAAAAATCGAAAAATTATCGATAAAAAATCGATAAATTATCGATAAAAAATCGATAAATTTTCGATAAAAATCAATAAATTATCGAAAAATTATCGATAGTTAATCGAATAATTATCGAAAAACTATCGATAAAATATCGAAAAATTATGAATAAAATATCGAAAAACTATCAATAAAATACCGATTTTCGATAAAATTACTAACATGTGGTCTCAGAATGTATCGTACTCGCATGTGCAGGGTATTATAGCTTCGGTCAGACCGAAGAAAATTCTCTTACTAGTTGTTTCTCTTTTTCCCCTTTTTTCCTTGTTGTCCCTTTTTTTACCCTTTTTATACCCTGCACACTAGTGTCCAAGGTATATTGTTTTTGTCACACCGTTTGTAACGCCCATAAGGAGGTGTGTCCGGTATGGAAAAGTATACAAAAATATTAAATTTTTTAAGTTTTCATCCACCAGTTATTTCTTGGAAATAATTTGATCGAATTTTCTCTAATACGCTGCAGTCAGCATTATTAACTTTAAGTAAACAATCAATTCGATCAGGTTATTTGCATTAAGTGGTTTTATTGTAATTTACCCCATTCAACACTTTTCAGCTATATCGAACGTGTAAAATATCGGAAAGTGAAAAAATCGCAGGAATTTAATTTTTTATATTTGCCTATACATTTAACTGATTTACGCACCATACTATAAAAATTAAAAGAATGTGCAGTCTAGGTTTTCCTTGAATTTAAGTTCAAATATTATGCAAAACATTTTCGTTACGCTACTTTTGGACAGATAAATTGAAGAGTCTATTTCAAAATTGACTTTTTAGCAAAAGTGAAGTGGCAAGGGTCATCTCTCGCAAGTTTAAGTATTGATGATAGTTTCGAAGAATCAGAGGCGACAAAGAAGACATGTCACCAATTTTGTATTGAAAATAGAAACATGAAAAACTTTGAAACTTATTTTCCTGATGTAATTTGTATCTCCTGCGTCCATTCACCCCTTCAATTATATTATCTAACATATTATCTAACCTAGTAGCTGACATTTTTTTCAAAATTGAGTTATCTACGTCAAAAAATTGGGCATCTAAAAAAATTCCTTTAATTTTTTTAAAAATGTTTCCACAACAATTTTTTTTATAGTTGGTAGCACTGCAACAAGGAAATCCATGAAACAGTAAAACAGTTTTTAGCTTTTCCTGTAAAAGTTGTGGAATGTTGGTTACGCAGTGTCAACGTATGACCATCGCAACTTAAAAAAAGTTTTCTTTGACTTATTTGATCCGAAACAAAAAACAATTAAAAAATCACAAAAGAACGGACTTGTGTTGATAATGCTTATTTGCCATATCAAACCATTTTCCATACAAAACTGGATTTTTAAAGATTCCCAACTAGTCCCAGCAAACATTTAGGTTTGATATCGACTCGAAAACGACTCGGTATCAAAAATTTTTCTCTAATGTCGAACGTTTGAAACCGAGTCGATACCGACTCGAGAATCATAGCTTTTTCAAACGTTAGTTCTCGATTCGAGAAAAGGGTTAGTTCTCGAGTCGGTTTCAAACGTTAGTTTTACATTCGAGAAAAGGGTTAGTTCTAGAGTCGGTTTCAAACGTTAATTCTCGAATCGACTTCAAATAAAAAGAGTGAAACGTGAATTAATTAATTTTAAAATTGTATTTTTGTTTTTATTGCATATTTGATAAGTAGAGATAATTTTTTTTACACTAAACAAAATAAAAGGTATATATATAATTTAAAAATTAAATTATTAACGTTTCACTTTTTTATTTGTTGAAGTAACCTTTGAAAACGAGTCGAGAATCACATTAGTTATCGACTAGAGAAATAGGGTTTTTCTCAAACCTTTGAGAACGACTCGAGAACGACCTTTGATATCGAGTCAAGAACTAACCTTTGAAAACGAGTCGAGAATCACATTAGTTATCGACTCGAGAAATATGGTTTTTCTCAAACGTTTGAGACTGTGTTTGCTGGGATAAAGCAAATGCATGTAAGTACTCAAATTTGGTTGAAAAAATGTTCTTCATAACCTCCATGTAACCAAATTAGCGCAAGAGGCGGAGCTAACTGCAACATATTTAAGGTTGCACTAATGTTTTACGCAATATAATGGCAACAAATTTTCTAAATAAAAAAATTAATGATGAATAAAAAAATTAATTGAAATATATTTTTCATTAAAATATGTTGCAGATATATTTTTCATTTCCAAATCATTGGAGAGTTTGTGTCATTTACATCATAAAAATCACATCATGCAACAATAACATAAATATATGGGACATTAAAATGAAAGTTTCTCGATCGTATGAAGAAATATTTTCAAAACGATTTACTGTGAAATATATCATTATACCCCTTATATTTTTCACGCGCCTCGGAAAATAATAAATATAAGCAAACAGTTTGACCGAAATTTTAAGATTTCATCAAAACAGTATGAAATTTTGTATAGCGGGTTTTTGGGGTCGCTGATTTCGAATTTGATGTCGCATTTTCAAAATTCAAGATAGCGGATCCAGTATGGCCCAGTAGGTGTAGGGTATATATAAGATGGCTTGCCCGACTGAAACTTACTCACTTGTTTTTGAACTGCTTTGCCAATTCACATCAAATCAAGGATTGTAGAAGTCAGTATAATTGTGCAACATGTTATAGGCGACACATTTCTCTTTTACATCGTGGCTACTCTTATCCCATAGTTGCATTAAACACATGTGTAGACTCACATCAACCTCAGAACAATAATTGCGGGCATAAGGAACGAAAATGGATTTTTGGGATTTTTTGGTCAGTTACTTTTAAATGCAAATAAAAAACTTCATTTTTTTCTCCCGACGTTTCGCTGGCATTTTTCCAGCTTCTTCAGGGGTGTAGGAATCTACATAATACATTTATAATATTTGTTAACTATATTTTTTTATGTAGCATATTTTTCAAAACTTTCATCTTATATTATTTGTACATTTATATTCAAAAATAACATACGTACTTTGTACCAACACATAACATGTACACGGAGGGAAATTTTTGCTGAAATCATGTCTTATAGGAATCAATTAAGTAAAAATTAGTCACGATATTGATCCATTAATTAGAAGTGTTTAAAGTGAAAATCATAGTTTGTGATTTTTGTTTGCTTGATTTGTTCCACTTAAACATGAATTTCTTTTTCCCTTTTGACGTAATCAATGACCAGATGGAATAAATTGTGCAAACAAAAATCACAAACTATGATTTTCACTTTAAACACTTCTCTTTAAACTCTTCAGTGTAAACACTTCACTTTAAACACTTCAGTGTTCCAAATTTCAGCTCTCTAGCTCATGTGGAAGTGTATGAAAAAGCTCGCCGCAATATTGAGGATATATATATATATATATATTGTCCGCCCAAAGCAAGGTTTTTTTTAAACTCTTTTTATAAAATTAGAATTGACTATGAATCATGCGCATCCTAAAAAAATATGTATAGTCCCCAGGAAACAAGTTCGAAAGGTAAGTCCTTTTTTACCGAAGTGTACTTAACGGATTAAGGTGTCCTTGGACCTCATTCGAAATGAATTGAATAGATCTTGAGAATTTAATTTTATTTAAAAATAAAATCAATTTTAAAGACTAACACCGTTCGACAAATGTAAATCAAAGGTAAATCGGGGTCGCTGATCACAAATTCGTGTTAAAAATTAAAATCGGCAAATTTTTTTTTGCCAAATTTTTAAAGAAAGCATATTGTAAAATTATGTTTGAGGTAGGGACTGGAACCGAAAGGAATATCGTATCCGGATTCGGTTCTTATATTTAAAAATATCGATTTCGGTTCTGGTTGCCAGACTTTCCAAAATGTTGGTTTTGGTTCCAAATTTGCATTTGTCAAAATTTAAAACCAATTGTTTCTATAAAACAACCAAAAAAATTATTTTCCAATTCTCGATATAAATTTTTTTTTAATTTTTGAGGTCATGGATGTTGATATTAAGAAATCTAGATGCAGCGGAGCAAAATGGACCCCGATTTAACTTGAAGTCTATATCATAACTCATAAACTCACATAACTCCCATTTGTTTACGGAATAAATACATTCTGAAAAAAATTGTGTTTAAATAGAATTGCAATTGAGTGCAAGGGCTTAAAAAACGCAAAAGAAACATAGCTTTAATTTTAAAAAAATGTGGGTGATGGCACGTGATGGCAAGTACCTTCTATTCTCACAAAGTATAGCAATTTCTAAAAAATGGTAAAAAAAAACACATTTTTTCGGGATTTTTCACAGTTAGATCACAATGTTATTTTTTAGTTTCACTTTTTTAATATGTTTTCATACCTGTAGCTATTGACTGCATCTTTTAAAAAAAATGGTTTCGCCAAAAATTAAAAACTTTTTCTCACATTTTCAACTTAACCTTTCATATTGAAGCTACTTTCTGACAACGACTCATGTCTAGCGGCACTTTGACAATTTCTCTTTATCGAAAAATTATCGATAAAAAATCGATAAATTATCGATAAAAAATCGATAAATTTTCGATAAAAATCAATAAATTATCGAAAAATTATCGATAGTAAATCGAATAATTATCGAAAAACTATCGATAAAATATCGAAAAATTATGAATAAAATATCGAAAAACTATCAATAAAATACCGATTTTCGATAAAATTACTAACATGTGGTCTCAGAATGTATCGTACTCGCATGTGCAGGGTATTATAGCTTCGGTCAGACCGAAGAAAATTCTCTTACTAGTTGTTTCTCTTTTTCCCCTTTTTTCCTTGTTGTCCCTTTTTTTACCCTTTTTATACCCTGCACACTAGTGTCCAAGGTATATTGTTTTTGTCACACCGTTTGTAACGCCCATAAGGAGGTGTGTCCGGTATGGAAAAGTATACAAAAATATTAAATTTTTTAAGTTTTCATCCACCAGTTATTTCTTGGAAATAATTTGATCGAATTTTCTCTAATACGCTGCAGTCAGCATTATTAACTTTAAGTAAACAATCAATTCGATCAGGTTATTTGCATTAAGTGGTTTTATTGTAATTTACCCCATTCAACACTTTTCAGCTATATCGAACGTGTAAAATATCGGAAAGTGAAAAAATCGCAGGAATTTAATTTTTTATATTTGCCTATACATTTAACTGATTTACGCACCATACTATAAAAATTAAAAGAATGTGCAGTCTAGGTTTTCCTTGAATTTAAGTTCAAATATTATGCAAAACATTTTCGTTACGCTACTTTTGGACAGATAAATTGAAGAGTCTATTTCAAAATTGACTTTTTAGCAAAAGTGAAGTGGCAAGGGTCATCTCTCGCAAGTTTAAGTATTGATGATAGTTTCGAAGAATCAGAGGCGACAAAGAAGACATGTCACCAATTTTGTATTGAAAATAGAAACATGAAAAACTTTGAAACTTATTTTCCTGATGTAATTTGTATCTCCTGCGTCCATTCACCCCTTCAATTATATTATCTAACATATTATCTAACCTAGTAGCTGACATTTTTTTCAAAATTGAGTTATCTACGTCAAAAAATTGGGCATCTAAAAAAATTCCTTTAATTTTTTTAAAAATGTTTCCACAACAATTTTTTTTATAGTTGGTAGCACTGCAACAAGGAAATCCATGAAACAGTAAAACAGTTTTTAGCTTTTCCTGTAAAAGTTGTGGAATGTTGGTTACGCAGTGTCAACGTATGACCATCGCAACTTAAAAAAAGTTTTCTTTGACTTATTTGATCCGAAACAAAAAACAATTAAAAAATCACAAAAGAACGGACTTGTGTTGATAATGCTTATTTGCCATATCAAACCATTTTCCATACAAAACTGGATTTTTAAAGATTCCCAACTAGTCCCAGCAAACATTTAGGTTTGATATCGACTCGAAAACGACTCGGTATCAAAAATTTTTCTCTAATGTCGAACGTTTGAAACCGAGTCGATACCGACTCGAGAATCATAGCTTTTTCAAACGTTAGTTCTCGATTCGAGAAAAGGGTTAGTTCTCGAGTCGGTTTCAAACGTTAGTTTTACATTCGAGAAAAGGGTTAGTTCTAGAGTCGGTTTCAAACGTTAATTCTCGAATCGACTTCAAATAAAAAGAGTGAAACGTGAATTAATTAATTTTAAAATTGTATTTTTGTTTTTATTGCATATTTGATAAGTAGAGATAATTTTTTTTACACTAAACAAAATAAAAGGTATATATATAATTTAAAAATTAAATTATTAACGTTTCACTTTTTTATTTGTTGAAGTAACCTTTGAAAACGAGTCGAGAATCACATTAGTTATCGACTAGAGAAATAGGGTTTTTCTCAAACCTTTGAGAACGACTCGAGAACGACCTTTGATATCGAGTCAAGAACTAACCTTTGAAAACGAGTCGAGAATCACATTAGTTATCGACTCGAGAAATATGGTTTTTCTCAAACGTTTGAGACTGTGTTTGCTGGGATAAAGCAAATGCATGTAAGTACTCAAATTTGGTTGAAAAAATGTTCTTCATAACCTCCATGTAACCAAATTAGCGCAAGAGGCGGAGCTAACTGCAACATATTTAAGGTTGCACTAATGTTTTACGCAATATAATGGCAACAAATTTTCTAAATAAAAAAATTAATGATGAATAAAAAAATTAATTGAAATATATTTTTCATTAAAATATGTTGCAGATATATTTTTCATTTCCAAATCATTGGAGAGTTTGTGTCATTTACATCATAAAAATCACATCATGCAACAATAACATAAATATATGGGACATTAAAATGAAAGTTTCTCGATCGTATGAAGAAATATTTTCAAAACGATTTACTGTGAAATATATCATTATACCCCTTATATTTTTCACGCGCCTCGGAAAATAATAAATATAAGCAAACAGTTTGACCGAAATTTTAAGATTTCATCAAAACAGTATGAAATTTTGTATAGCGGGTTTTTGGGGTCGCTGATTTCGAATTTGATGTCGCATTTTCAAAATTCAAGATAGCGGATCCAGTATGGCCCAGTAGGTGTAGGGTATATATAAGATGGCTTGCCCGACTGAAACTTACTCACTTGTTTTTGAACTGCTTTGCCAATTCACATCAAATCAAGGATTGTAGAAGTCAGTATAATTGTGCAACATGTTATAGGCGACACATTTCTCTTTTACATCGTGGCTACTCTTATCCCATAGTTGCATTAAACACATGTGTAGACTCACATCAACCTCAGAACAATAATTGCGGGCATAAGGAACGAAAATGGATTTTTGGGATTTTTTGGTCAGTTACTTTTAAATGCAAATAAAAAACTTCATTTTTTTCTCCCGACGTTTCGCTGGCATTTTTCCAGCTTCTTCAGGGGTGTAGGAATCTACATAATACATTTATAATATTTGTTAACTATATTTTTTTATGTAGCATATTTTTCAAAACTTTCATCTTATATTATTTGTACATTTATATTCAAAAATAACATACGTACTTTGTACCAACACATAACATGTACACGGAGGGAAATTTTTGCTGAAATCATGTCTTATAGGAATCAATTAAGTAAAAATTAGTCACGATATTGATCCATTAATTAGAAGTGTTTAAAGTGAAAATCATAGTTTGTGATTTTTGTTTGCTTGATTTGTTCCACTTAAACATGAATTGTTTTTTCCCTTTTGACGTAATCAATGACCAGATGGAATAAATTGTGCAAACAAAAATCACAAACTATGATTTTCACTTTAAACACTTCTCTTTAAACTCTTCAGTGTAAACACTTCACTTTAAACACTTCAGTGTTCCAAATTTCAGCTCTCTAGCTCATGTGGAAGTGTATGAAAAAGCTCGCCGCAATATTGAGGATATATATATATATATATATTGTCCGCCCAAAGCAAGGTTTTTTTTAAACTCTTTTTATAAAATTAGAATTGACTATGAATCATGCGCATCCTAAAAAAATATGTATAGTCCCCAGGAAACAAGTTCGAAAGGTAAGTCCTTTTTTACCGAAGTGTACTTAACGGATTAAGGTGTCCTTGGACCTCATTCGAAATGAATTGAATAGATCTTGAGAATTTAATTTTATTTAAAAATAAAATCAATTTTAAAGACTAACACCGTTCGACAAATGTAAATCAAAGGTAAATCGGGGTCGCTGATCACAAATTCGTGTTAAAATTCGTGTTTTTGCCAAATTTTTAAAGAAAGCATATTGTAAAATTATGTTTGAGGTAGGGACTGGAACCGAAAGGAATATCGTATCCGGATTCGGTTCTTATATTTAAAAATATCGATTTCGGTTCTGGTTGCCAGACTTTCCAAAATGTTGGTTTTGGTTCCAAATTTGCATTTGTCAAAATTTAAAACCAATTGTTTCTATAAAACAACCAAAAAAATTATTTTCCAATTCTCGATATAAATTTTTTTTTAATTTTTGAGGTCATGGATGTTGATATTAAGAAATCTAGATGCAGCGGAGCAAAATGGACCCCGATTTAACTTGAAGTCTATATCATAACTCATAAACTCACATAACTCCCATTTGTTTACGGAATAAATACATTCTGAAAAAAATTGTGTTTAAATAGAATTGCAATTGAGTGCAAGGGCTTAAAAAACGCAAAAGAAACATAGCTTTAATTTTAAAAAAATGTGGGTGATGGCACGTGATGGCAAGTACCTTCTATTCTCACAAAGTATAGCAATTTCTAAAAAATGGTAAAAAAAAACACATTTTTTCGGGATTTTTCACAGTTAGATCACAATGTTATTTTTTAGTTTCACTTTTTTAATATGTTTTCATACCTGTAGCTATTGACTGCATCTTTTAAAAAAAATGGTTTCGCCAAAAATTAAAAACTTTTTCTCACATTTTCAACTTAACCTTTCATATTGAAGCTACTTTCTGACAACGACTCATGTCTAGCGGCACTTTGACAATTTCTCTTTATCGAAAAATTATCGATAAAAAATCGATAAATTATCGATAAAAAATCGATAAATTTTCGATAAAAATCAATAAATTATCGAAAAATTATCGATAGTAAATCGAATAATTATCGAAAAACTATCGATAAAATATCGAAAAATTATGAATAAAATATCGAAAAACTATCAATAAAATACCGATTTTCGATAAAATTACTAACATGTGGTCTCAGAATGTATCGTACTCGCATGTGCAGGGTATTATAGCTTCGGTCAGACCGAAGAAAATTCTCTTACTAGTTGTTTCTCTTTTTCCCCTTTTTTCCTTGTTGTCCCTTTTTTTACCCTTTTTATACCCTGCACACTAGTGTCCAAGGTATATTGTTTTTGTCACACCGTTTGTAACGCCCATAAGGAGGTGTGTCCGGTATGGAAAAGTATACAAAAATATTAAATTTTTTAAGTTTTCATCCACCAGTTATTTCTTGGAAATAATTTGATCGAATTTTCTCTAATACGCTGCAGTCAGCATTATTAACTTTAAGTAAACAATCAATTCGATCAGGTTATTTGCATTAAGTGGTTTTATTGTAATTTACCCCATTCAACACTTTTCAGCTATATCGAACGTGTAAAATATCGGAAAGTGAAAAAATCGCAGGAATTTAATTTTTTATATTTGCCTATACATTTAACTGATTTACGCACCATACTATAAAAATTAAAAGAATGTGCAGTCTAGGTTTTCCTTGAATTTAAGTTCAAATATTATGCAAAACATTTTCGTTACGCTACTTTTGGACAGATAAATTGAAGAGTCTATTTCAAAATTGACTTTTTAGCAAAAGTGAAGTGGCAAGGGTCATCTCTCGCAAGTTTAAGTATTGATGATAGTTTCGAAGAATCAGAGGCGACAAAGAAGACATGTCACCAATTTTGTATTGAAAATAGAAACATGAAAAACTTTGAAACTTATTTTCCTGATGTAATTTGTATCTCCTGCGTCCATTCACCCCTTCAATTATATTATCTAACATATTATCTAACCTAGTAGCTGACATTTTTTTCAAAATTGAGTTATCTACGTCAAAAAATTGGGCATCTAAAAAAATTCCTTTAATTTTTTTAAAAATGTTTCCACAACAATTTTTTTTATAGTTGGTAGCACTGCAACAAGGAAATCCATGAAACAGTAAAACAGTTTTTAGCTTTTCCTGTAAAAGTTGTGGAATGTTGGTTACGCAGTGTCAACGTATGACCATCGCAACTTAAAAAAAGTTTTCTTTGACTTATTTGATCCGAAACAAAAAACAATTAAAAAATCACAAAAGAACGGACTTGTGTTGATAATGCTTATTTGCCATATCAAACCATTTTCCATACAAAACTGGATTTTTAAAGATTCCCAACTAGTCCCAGCAAACATTTAGGTTTGATATCGACTCGAAAACGACTCGGTATCAAAAATTTTTCTCTAATGTCGAACGTTTGAAACCGAGTCGATACCGACTCGAGAATCATAGCTTTTTCAAACGTTAGTTCTCGATTCGAGAAAAGGGTTAGTTCTCGAGTCGGTTTCAAACGTTAGTTTTACATTCGAGAAAAGGGTTAGTTCTAGAGTCGGTTTCAAACGTTAATTCTCGAATCGACTTCAAATAAAAAGAGTGAAACGTGAATTAATTAATTTTAAAATTGTATTTTTGTTTTTATTGCATATTTGATAAGTAGAGATAATTTTTTTTACACTAAACAAAATAAAAGGTATATATATAATTTAAAAATTAAATTATTAACGTTTCACTTTTTTATTTGTTGAAGTAACCTTTGAAAACGAGTCGAGAATCACATTAGTTATCGACTAGAGAAATAGGGTTTTTCTCAAACCTTTGAGACTGTGTTTGCTGGGATAAAACAAATGCATGTAAGTACTCAAATTTGGTTGAAAAAATGTTCTTCATAACCTCCATGTAACCAAATTAGCGCAAGAGGCGGAGCTAACTGCAACATATTTAAGGTTGCACTAATGTTTTACGCAATATAATGGCAACAAATTTTCTAAATAAAAAAATTAATGATGAATAAAAAAATTAATTGAAATATATTTTTCATTAAAATATGTTGCAGATATATTTTTCATTTCCAAATCATTGGAGAGTTTGTGTCATTTACATCATAAAAATCACATCATGCAACAATAACATAAATATATGGGACATTAAAATGAAAGTTTCTCGATCGTATGAAGAAATATTTTCAAAACGATTTACTGTGAAATATATCATTATACCCCTTATATTTTTCACGCGCCTCGGAAAATAATAAATATAAGCAAACAGTTTGACCGAAATTTTAAGATTTCATCAAAACAGTATGAAATTTTGTATAGCGGGTTTTTGGGGTCGCTGATTTCGAATTTGATGTCGCATTTTCAAAATTCAAGATAGCGGATCCAGTATGGCCCAGTAGGTGTAGGGTATATATAAGATGGCTTGCCCGACTGAAACTTACTCACTTGTTTTTGAACTGCTTTGCCAATTCACATCAAATCAAGGATTGTAGAAGTCAGTATAATTGTGCAACATGTTATAGGCGACACATTTCTCTTTTACATCGTGGCTACTCTTATCCCATAGTTGCATTAAACACATGTGTAGACTCACATCAACCTCAGAACAATAATTGCGGGCATAAGGAACGAAAATGGATTTTTGGGATTTTTTGGTCAGTTACTTTTAAATGCAAATAAAAAACTTCATTTTTTTCTCCCGACGTTTCGCTGGCATTTTTCCAGCTTCTTCAGGGGTGTAGGAATCTACATAATACATTTATAATATTTGTTAACTATATTTTTTTATGTAGCATATTTTTCAAAACTTTCATCTTATATTATTTGTACATTTATATTCAAAAATAACATACGTACTTTGTACCAACACATAACATGTACACGGAGGGAAATTTTTGCTGAAATCATGTCTTATAGGAATCAATTAAGTAAAAATTAGTCACGATATTGATCCATTAATTAGAAGTGTTTAAAGTGAAAATCATAGTTTGTGATTTTTGTTTGCTTGATTTGTTCCACTTAAACATGAATTGTTTTTTCCCTTTTGACATAATCAATGACCAGATGGAATAAATTGTGCAAACAAAAATCACAAACTATGATTTTCACTTTAAACACTTCTCTTTAAACTCTTCAGTGTAAACACTTCACTTTAAACACTTCAGTGTTCCAAATTTCAGCTCTCTAGCTCATGTGGAAGTGTATGAAAAAGCTCGCCGCAATATTGAGGATATATATATATATATATATTGTCCGCCCAAAGCAAGGTTTTTTTTAAACTCTTTTTATAAAATTAGAATTGACTATGAATCATGCGCATCCTAAAAAAATATGTATAGTCCCCAGGAAACAAGTTCGAAAGGTAAGTCCTTTTTTACCGAAGTGTACTTAACGGATTAAGGTGTCCTTGGACCTCATTCGAAATGAATTGAATAGATCTTGAGAATTTAATTTTATTTAAAAATAAAATCAATTTTAAAGACTAACACCGTTCGACAAATGTAAATCAAAGGTAAATCGGGGTCGCTGATCACAAATTCGTGTTAAAAATTAAAATCGGCAAATTTTTTTTTGCCAAATTTTTAAAGAAAGCATATTGTAAAATTATGTTTGAGGTAGGGACTGGAACCGAAAGGAATATCGTATCCGGATTCGGTTCTTATATTTAAAAATATCGATTTCGGTTCTGGTTGCCAGACTTTCCAAAATGTTGGTTTTGGTTCCAAATTTGCATTTGTCAAAATTTAAAACCAATTGTTTCTATAAAACAACCAAAAAAATTATTTTCCAATTCTCGATATAAATTTTTTTTTAATTTTTGAGGTCATGGATGTTGATATTAAGAAATCTAGATGCAGCGGAGCAAAATGGACCCCGATTTAACTTGAAGTCTATATCATAACTCATAAACTCACATAACTCCCATTTGTTTACGGAATAAATACATTCTGAAAAAAATTGTGTTTAAATAGAATTGCAATTGAGTGCAAGGGCTTAAAAAACGCAAAAGAAACATAGCTTTAATTTTAAAAAAATGTGGGTGATGGCACGTGATGGCAAGTACCTTCTATTCTCACAAAGTATAGCAATTTCTAAAAAATGGTAAAAAAAAACACATTTTTTCGGGATTTTTCACAGTTAGATCACAATGTTATTTTTTAGTTTCACTTTTTTAATATGTTTTCATACCTGTAGCTATTGACTGCATCTTTTAAAAAAAATGGTTTCGCCAAAAATTAAAAACTTTTTCTCACATTTTCAACTTAACCTTTCATATTGAAGCTACTTTCTGACAACGACTCATTTCTAGCGGCACTTTGACAATTTCTCTTTAGCTTTCAGCGTTGCAAAAAAACTGACTAATAAGGGTTTCGTACTAATCAGACAATTCCTGATTTAGTACAAAACTTACTTTTCTCATTCAGAACTTTGACTTTTGTCCACCTAGATCGGTGATTTGCAACCCTGTGCGTGGAGCGCTCGCATCCCACCCCGACTTAACAACAACACGAAAATAGAAAGTTAAGCAGGACAAAAAACCAAACAATGCACATTGTAACTAACACAAGTGTACACGCAAATTTTGAAGGGTCCCTGCAAGAAACAACTGACTCCCATTTTACTGGACCTATAGGGTATACAGCAAAGCTGGGCATAGTTGATCGAGAATTTAACTTCGTTAACCCGGTAATAGTTAATCAAAAATGTAACTTCGTTAAATTAAAAAGTTAATTTCGTTGAAAAGTTAACTTCGTTAAAAGTTAAATTAAATAGTTAAATTTTCTATAGAAAACAAAAAAAAATTTTTTTTTACAAAAAAAAACACATAAAAAAATGTTTTAACTACATACCAACCTTTTATGCAAATATGAAATTTTTATAAAAAAAAAAGCGCAATTTCGTGTATGAAACAATTTATTTATATTTATATAAAGCAATACAAGTTTTATTAGAATATTAAATAATAATAATGAAACGAATGAAGTTTGGTTTAGAACAATGCGATGTATGTAAACATCCTGACGATGGCTGAGAACACCATTGTGTTTAGAATGGTCCATTCATACATACAAATGGAATATAAAATACTTCGAAATATATCGGCAAGTGTATTTAATTGTTTTGTGAAATAATTTTTAAATTAATCAGTTAATAAAAAAAGAGTAAAAAACAAGTTTTTTAAAATATAACCCTTTAACCGAATAAAAAGCTGAAAATAAATTTCCTTGAAATTATTTTCAGCAATTTCGATTTTTGGGTTTTTGGCTACTTTATTCCTAATATCATTGCAGATTTTGAGGTCGCCAAAAACCCTTAATTTTAAATCGAAATTGCTGAAATTAATTTCAAGAAAATTTATTTTCAGCTTTTTAGTCGGTTAAAGAGTTATATTTTAAAAAACTTGTTTTTTACTCTTTTTTTATTTTCCTCTTTTTTTTTAAAAGAAATTTTTTTTCTCCCTTTTTTTCCCTTTTTTCCCCCTTTTTTACTCTTTTTCCCAAATGCGAACCTAAGTAAAAAATTTCAGCCTTGTAGCTTACAAAATACGAGAGTTAGAACTTTAAATTGGCTCCATCCCGCTCCCCTTTGCCCCACATCCCCCTTTCCAAAGGGTACATAATTTAATTTTGTCAATATGAACTCACCTACCAAATTTCATCAATGTAGCTTGAAGGAATTGGAAGTTATGCCATGTTTAAAAAAAAAAGGTTTGAGTTCCCCCCTACGCCTCTGATGGACCCCAAAATTTAATAGAATGCATTGTCACCGGAGTTCTATCAGTGTTCCAAATTTCAGCTTTCTAGCTCATGTGGAAGTGTATGAAAAAGCTCGCCGCAGATTATTAACCGCCCAAAGCAAGTTAATATAAAAAATAGTATAAATTCTAAATTTTGATTTTTTTTTATATTTAAAATTCAAATTTTTTTGTTTTTAAGTTAACTAATGCTAGTTAATCGAAGAAATTTAACTTAACTAAATGAAAAAGTTAATGGTTTTCGAAATTACCTGAAACGTTAAAAGTTAACCAAAAATTTAACTTCATTAATTAACTATTAACAAATTAACTAGTTAATGCCCAGCTTTGGTATACAGCTATTTTATAGTTACAATGGGTGAATCAAGCACTTTTAGAGATGTAGATTGATTCTGAACCATACACAGGTAATGCAGAGGTAGTGTGTTTCAAACAAAACTCAGTGATTTGTGATTGGCCTTTTTTCGTTTATCTTTGAGAGAAGATTGTGTAATGGCGCTTGTAGCAGCGAAATTTTTTTTAACTTTTTATTTGAATGTGGTTATTTTCGGTATCACGCCATCTATATGTGAATTTAACCTATCTAGTCGCTGTTGGCTGCCGCTGTTTTAATAAGCGTAAAATTGCTATATGATTTTCAATGGCTAAGGCTTAACGAAGTTGGAAAAATTGCGTTAGTTTTTCTAATTATGCGAAATCACTTCTAATATCCGAGCCTTTCTTAAATTTCAAGAAAATCATATCGGTCATTTCTAATCTAGCCGCCGAACTTTTTTTGAATAGTATGAAAAAAAAATACTAGAGTGCTAAATTTTTTGTGTGATACATATATTCAAGTGAGTATTTTATTATAATTTTGTAACTTTATTCCCAAATTTTTCGTGAATTTATTCACATATTTTCAAGCGCAATGCTAATTTAAAAAAAACCTTTATTTCTACTTTTTGTTTTAGACACAAAAAATTCCACATACGATTAAATTTCCAACCAAAAATTAGAAAAATTCGAATCTATTATTAAACATATTTGCATGGAGCATTACTTTGCTAGAATTACTCTCAATTTGTTGGATCAAGCTAGTAATATATTTTTGGTGCCATCTCCTCCAAAAGGGTAATTTCATTTTTTTTATATAGTCTCTTTTATCAGATTCATATTTTGATTTATTAATATGCTCATAGATTTGGCACCTTACATTCGCCCAGTGATTTTTTTTATATGGTCAAAAATTCTTAAAACTAGAGAGTGGACTATCTTCGGCTATACCGAAGCTGAAATACCCCCACACAGTAGGAAGAAGTACCTTGAACATAAAAAAATGTGGTCTCAAGACCCTATTTTGAGCCAATTATAGGTGGTTTTGGAGCCCGGACCATGTCCAAAATCCATTTCTAAACATTTCCAATCAAATCCACCGAAAAAAAAAATTGGTCTCAAGACCCCATTTTGACCCTTATATATGTGGTTTCGGAACCTCGGACCATGTCAAAAATACGTTTCTAAACATTTCCAATCGAATACAACCATAAAAACTACTTGAAAAATGTGAACCTTTTTTTTCGGTGTATGGGAGCCATGCCCAGTTTTTATCCGATTTGGCTGATTCACGAACTTGATCTCAGTATTCACGAGGAAAACATGTACCCAAAGTTTCAAGTCGATATCTCCAAAACTGCGACCGCTATCGTGCGGACGGACAGACGGACAGACAGACGGACATCGCTAAATTGACTCCGGTGGTGATGCTGATCAAGAATATATATACTTTTCCATACCGGACACGCCTCCTTATGGGCGTTACAAACGTTGTGACAAAGTTAGTATACCTTGCCACAGTGAGTGTGGGGGTATAAAAATAACTTGAATAATGCTAAATTAAAAATGGAAAAATTTGATATAGTCATACATAGTTATAATCTGAAATTGAAAATTTAAATAATGAAAAAAAAGAAAAATTAAATAATAAGTGATGTAAAAGGATTAGAAAAAGTTAAATTTTGATACCTAGTGTAATTAATGTAAAGAAGAAAGAAAAAGTCACGTTACGCTTAAGCGTTTATGTTAAAAAAATAGCTTAGCTTAACATTCTTTTATTCTGTTAATTTACTGAAGAGATAATTTCCCTGTTCACAGTGCATTAGTGCTTATTGATCACACTCAGAAAAAAATACTATTAAATTTGGTCAATAGGATACATTACTATTGAAATAATAGTAGAAACTAATTGAATTAATAGGAAAAACTAATTTTAATTTTGATTTAATCATTTATCCTATTAATTCAACTATTTTCTACTATTATTTCAATAGTAAGAGCATCCTATTGACCAGATTTAATAGTATTTAATAGGATTTTTTTCTGAGTGCATTTGCTCTATTAATAACAAAACATGATTATATATGCAATCTGGCTATTTCTCTTTCTTTCTTCTTTCGTAAGTAAAATAGTTTTATAAGTTAAAAAAAAAAAAGGGTTAAGTAAATTTAAATAATTATAATTATTTAAATGCTAAAGCTTATAATAGCTGGTTATTTGCTAAAATATTCTTAGTGGTTTCAAAGCGAATTCCTTAACATGGTGTTAGCATCTTATTTTAACAATTTCGTCTTAGTGCATTTTCTTACAGCCCAATTTTTGGCCGTAAATCTTCATGGGAGAGCACGTCTACGAAAAATCTTTCGTCGAGGGAGCAACCAAAAACAATTTGTAAGTCATACTTGTTAATCTCTCGCTTGCAAATATAACCAAACGATTTAAGGTTACCATCTCACACTTTTGGTCGCTACCTAAATTATAAATACGCTTTGATTTTATAATTTATTTTGAACAAAAATGGGAGTTGGTTCTTTGTATTGATTAAATTTAACAGTGAAAAATGAGAAGTGATTAATTGACTGAAAATGCTAAGAATGAAAATTAAATAAGTTTTAAATAATTTTGATGAAAAAAAAAATATTCGTTTTGAATTCAACCGGGAATAAATAAAATATTATGATATAAATATATTTTTCTTAAAATTAACATAATATATAAATAATGAATAGTGAAAATGAATTTTTTTTAGTTTATTTAGTTTTGATATATTTCAACCTTTCTTGAGTTGATGTACTTATACTTGGGTATACATTTTCTAATGAATTTATTTTGGTTTTTCTATTTAATAAATTTATCGCAATAATAATGTCAGGATAAAACAATATTTGGTTTTGATTTCGACAATGTCGGTTAGGTGCTCGTATTGACAAGTGTATAAGGTATCATTTATTAATATATTTCATGGATTATTTTTAAATGGTTATGGTTGGGTGGGCTAAGGCTAAGATTGTTGTATGTACCAGCTATGCACAATTAGTCGTTCTTTTATATAAGCATTCTTATTCCTGAGTTATTCTATATTATTTTTGTCCTTGTCCGATCTATCATGGTATTTGGTCCTTTCTCTCCTCTATCCTCTACCGCACGCGATAGGTTCCTTCGATTGTCAATTTTGAATTAAATTGATGAACGACGTGGAGCTATTTAGGTTGTTCATTACATTATAAAAATGGCGCCCAACGTGTCGGCAAACCTCAAATTTAATAAACTACTATTAATATCTTTTGTGGACAGTTTATAACTTCTCATAATAGTATTATGGGGTTTGGCAACTTACTTTTCTTTTCTTTTCTTTTCATTCTTTTCTAATCTTTATACCCCCACACACACTGTGGCAGGGTATACTCACTTTGTCACAACGTTTGTAACGCCCATAAGGAGGCGTGTCCGGTATGGAAAAGTATATATATTCTTGATCAGCATCACCTCCTGAGTCGATTTAGCGATGTCCGTCTGTCTGTCCGTCTGTCCGTCTGACCGTCTGTCCGTCTGTCCGTCTGTCCGTCCGCACGATAGAGGTCGCAGTTTTGGATATATCGACTTGAAACTTTGGCTACATGTTTTTCTCGTGAATACTGAGACCAAGTTCGAGAATCAGCCAAATCGGACAATAACTGGGCGTGGCTCCCATACACCGAAAAAAAATGTCAACATTTTTCAAGTCTTTTTTATTGCTGCATTCGATTGGAAATTTTTAGAAACGGATTTTATGTTCGAGGTACTTCTTCCTACTGTGTGGGGGTATTTCAGCTTCGGCATATCCGAATATAGTCCACACTCTAGTTTTATTGCTCTATTCGATTGAAAATGTCAAGAAATGGATACATATAATGGGACAAAATTCGGTTTTGGGACCAAATCTTTTTTTGGTGGATTCGATTGGAAATTTTTAGAAACGGATTTTGGATTTAGCTCCAAAATAACTTATAAATTGCACAAAATGTTAGTTAGATAGTTCACTGTCTAGATTATTATAATTCATTTAAGTTATACAAGACATTTTCGTTACGCCACTTTTAGACAAAAAGTCAAATTTGAACATTTTGAATTTGAATTTTATAACGCTGAACAAGATTGCGATCTTGGAATTTTTCTATCACATTTTTGAGAAATGTAGGATCAGGAAGTTAAAGAATGGTCGAATAGGCAAAACCCAATAATTTATCAAAACAAAAAGAATCTTTTGAAAACTGTATACGTTTAGTGCTAATACTTTTTGTTTTGAACATTTTGAACATGAACGATTTAGTTTAGAGCCATTCATTTTTTCGGTAAAAATTACCAAACTTTGTATTTAAATAAAAAAAAACTAGCTCAATTCAACATAAAAACATACATATTTTTGCTCGAGATATTCATAATACTCAGTAACTAAGAATTTTTTTTCTGGGACTAAGTTGATCAAAAACAAAAAAAAACATAAAAAAATCACCAAATAAACGGACTTGCGTTGTACAGATATTGCTTTTAAAATTTTTCATAATGTTTATTTGGCTATAACAAAAAACTTTCTCATAAAAACTGTATTTAAAGAAATTTTTTCAAAATATTTCAGCTTACAAACAAAAATTTGTTTCATCAAAAAAAATTTATTTTCTGGCAAAAGGAAATTTCAATTCCATAAAACCTTGTAAAATTAATAAAATTTGAGTATCTTTTCAATAATTTTGTACTGAAAAATTAATCTCTGGGGGGGTTGAAACCTCCAAAACTCCAAAAATTTTTGAGAAACCATCTGATATTCGACCTTATGTTGAAGATTTTTAATAAAAATATAGTAGGTCTTTAAGATACAGGTGCCTCTATTAGTTGCATTGGAGTGCAAGTAGCAAATGAATTTTTAGCGATACATTCAGAATATAAAAAAATTCGATCTTTGAAAGTCTTTCGATCTTTTACCAACGTGTTTAATAAATGAAATTGATATGTGCAGTGATGATGCAAATTCACATATTTTGTCTGTAATACAAAAACAGCAGCTTAAAGTTGTTGTTGATTTATTTCCCTCTTTTGCCAAGGAAGGCCTTGGAAAAACAAATACAATCTCACACGTTATCGATGATGGTGATTCCAAACCGATAAAACAACGCAATTTTCCAGTTTGTGGGAAAAAGTAAATTTTGTCTTCGTCAAGTCCGTTATTTAGGCCATGTGGTAGGGGATGGGAATATTCGTACAGATCCGGATAAAGTTTCAGCCATTTCAGATTTTCCGACTCCGCGATCTGTAAAACAGCTCAGACGATTTTTAGGTATGTCAGGGTGGTACCGAAAATTCATTAAAAATTATGCTTCCGTTACGACTCCATTAACATTTGTTGAAAGGAAATCGAAAATTCGCTTGGAATGAGCAAGCACAAAAATCTTTTGATGAGTTAAAAACCATTTTGAGTTCAGCTCCTGTGTTACACAGTCCAAATTTTTCGCAACCATTTTATATTCATTGCGATGTGAGTAAAACAGGAGTAGGAGGTGTTTTGGTTCAGAAAAATGAGGATGGAGAAGAATTTCCTGACGCATTCATGTCCAAAAAACTGAACCAAGCACAACGTAATTATTCTGTTACAGAACAGGAGTGCTTAGCAGCGTTGCTTAGCATTCAAAATTTTCGTCCTTACGTGGAAGGGCATGAATTTACTGTAATAACTGATCACTCTTCGTTAAAGTGGCTCATGTCGCAAACAGACTTGAATTCGAGATTAGCTCGATGGTCTTTAAAACTTCAAGGTTTTTTTTTTTAAATTGAACACAGGCGTGGAAGTCTAAATATAGTTCCTGATGCACTTTCAAGAGTAAACACCGAAGATTTGTCCGCTTTGAATAATGACAGTGGGGGTTTCGTTGATTTAAATTCAACACATTTCCAAACTGAAGAGTACAACGAACTGATTAAAAATGTAGAACAAAATGAAGGTAAATTTTTAGATCGTAGGGTTATTGACAATTACTTATACAGACGTACTGAACACGCAACAGGAGAGCAACTTCGCGATGATTTATGTTGGAAATAAAAGTTTGTAAATCTAACCGAAAAGATTGGTTAAAAACATCCAAGCAACAAAGGAAATAAATATAAACACAAAAAAAATTGTTAGTTAACCAAAAAAAATTGTTTAGCAACCCACAAAAATTGTTATTTTTGCATTTATTACTAAAACAAAAAATTTATTATATTGTATTTTTTATTTATTTATTTTATTTTATTTTACTTATTTTAAAAATAGAACATATCATGCTTTCGCGTACATGTATTGGTGCGTCTAAATGTAGTATACTCTGCACAGTCTGTTCCATCTAAAAATATAACATGTTCTATGCATTAGGGCTTTCGATCCCGAAGGCTTTTCGCAATCCCGGGATTTTCGGGACTTAAAATTGCTTAAATCAAATTAAGACTGCGATTTTTATACAACAACAAATTTTAGTGCCAGCAGGTAGTTACTCATATGCGCATTTCGTTCCCACTAAGGAACTCATCAGTGAGCTTTCCTGGTACAATACTATTGCTTAAAACAGCTATATATATTTACAACAATTCGAAACCTTCGCTCAGAACTGTGGTATGTACATATTTGTGAGACAACCAATGTGAATATTGACCATTTTTAAATGGCATGCAATTTGTTTGTTGTACACTGTATTAGCCAAGCAATTCTTGCTAGGATTCGAATTACACAAATAAAATTAAAAAAACTCGAATTAAATTGGCTCCATCAAGGATGCAGTCAAAAATTCTGCGACGAATACTTGGAGCGCCATGGTTTATAAAAAATGAACACATCCACAGAGATTTACAAATATCGAAAATATCTGATGAGATACCGAAACGTAATACAAAGCACCCTAATATTCTACCTCGGACCCTAATAAAACCCACCCGACCCTTACGTCTAAAACAAAATTATTCTATTGCCTTTGAATAGATAGTTCAGGGACACCCTCGTCGATGCAGCCGTTTGTCTATGCCGACATCCTGTAGATGCCGACATCCTGTATATGCCGACATCCAGTCAACACCTACATCGCCTTGATATATACATTAAGTTGTCCAAATCATTGGATAAGGTCAACTAGTACTATGTTAAATCTGTTATGTAATGTCTAATTATTTTGTTCAAAATTATTGTTAGTTCTAATTTTTATTTGAGAAGATTCAATAAATAAATTTTATGTAGTTAAAAAAAAAAAAGGATTCGAATACAATTGGAACTTTAGTGTGTGCTGTTGCCAGCGATTTTAATTTAAAATATTTGAAATTACACATTTTGAAATTATGTCTAAGACAATTTGTATTTGAAAGGGGTCTACCCGCCCTTTTAAATTAATTTTGTGTTTAACGAGCTCATTTTGTTAATAATAATTTTGTATAGTCGGGTTCAAGCTCGCCGTCTTAATTTGATTTAAGCTGCACTTGAGCTTGAACCCAACTATAAAAAAGTATAAACCCATTAATGACGAGAGCGAAATAATAGAAATTTCATCAAGATTTTTTCAATATTACCCAGAAATGACCTAAAAAAAAAATTTCCAACTTTTTTTTTTCGACCGCTTGCTGTTTGCCCATTACCATATGGTAACGCTCGTCACAACCCTAGCAAAATTACCTAATTGAAGATATTATTGTTGTTTATTTTTATTATAGTTGTATATTTTTTTTTTAAATTTATATAAATTTAGGTTCATTTTTGATTGGAAAAATTTCTTCAGAAAAGTAGTTTGTTTTTAAAAAAACACACATTTTTGCATCGGAAACAAAATTTTTTTTATAGCTCCCAGGAAAAAAGTTAGAAAAGTAGGTCAGCTTGTAAATAGGATTTTCTTGAAAAGTGTCCTGGTAGCAATCAATAACATTAGAAATATCTTTATGTGGACTGAAATTGGAAAGGCCTTCGTCATCATTTGACATAGAGGTGTTCGACGAAGACCATCGGCACATGAAGACCTCCTTCATCTTCCTCCTAATCATTTTGTCCAGCCGGATAAATCGAGGAAAATTGTGCTCGCCAAAATCGTAATGTAAATTTGCTAAAAAACAAGTGAGTAAGTTTCAGCCGGTCGATGTGAACCTATATATGCCGTACACCTTTCCATCTGATACCTGGTCGCCATCTTCCGCTCATTCCACCGACGGTACTCACAGCATTATGAGCTCCATTTTTTAGATGTAGTATTTTTTTTACGTTCATCAGCTCGGCATGACCTAGCCATCTTAGGCACTGATTTTGTATGCATCATGATGTCATGTCGTGATCGGGGTATTGCTCATATAGCTTTTGCAAAGCGGACAATAGATCTATTGGAGAATTTTCCTACCACAATTTCCATGAAATTGGTCGCGCCATTTCGCTATTTTTTCCCACTTTTTGTAAATACTACTTTTTAATCATCCGCCACGGTCGCTACTGAGGTGCGATCGCTTAGAGTTATATATCAAAAGAAAGATCTAAGCATGCTTTATTAAAATCAAACAGATTAGTGATATTTGTTGAAATATTTTTTTAATTGAATATACCGAGGAACGCTATCAGCGTTATCATATGGTAACACTCGTCGTGAATGGGTTTAAGTTTTAGTTTTTTAACTAACTTTTTTTTCATTTTGGGGTTGTCCAAATGTTGTCAAAAACTATTTTTCTGCTTACACGATTTTTTTTATATTTTACTAGCAGAGCCCGGTCCGCTTCGTTGGCCCTAAAAATATTTTTATTGGGAGGAAGTGTAGCATTTTTAAATATTGAATTGTATGAAAAGTGCCACGCTCCGCTGTCCTATCCGACCATATGTAACATTGAACTTAGAATTGATAGCTTAAAACCATGCCCCGTTGAAAAATGTTCATTGGGAGCCCAAGTGGAACATTTTTTAAATTATTGAATTGAAGAATATCCATTGAATTGAAGAATATTCAATGGGAGACCAAGAATGGCACTTTGAAGTATTTAATTGTATGGGCGGTGCCACGCCCCATTGCCCAATTTTGCCGATATGTTGCATTTAGGTTTGAGTTGAAACCATGAAACCATTTGCCAAATTTTGTTGGAAAACATTAAATGAGAGGCCAGTTAGAGCAATTTGAAATATTGCTTTGTATGGGCGATGCCACGCCCCTTTGTCCAATTACGCCGATATGTTGCATTTAGCTTCGAGTTGAAGCCATGAAACCATTTGCCAAATTTTGTTGGAAAACATTAAATGAGAGGCCAGTTAGAGCCATTTGAAATATTGCTTTGTATGGGCGGTGCCACGCCCCTTTGTCCAATTACGCCGATATGTTGCATTTAGCTTCGAGTTGAAACCATGAAACCATTTGCCAAATTTTGTTGGAAAACATTAAATGAGAGGCCAGTTAGAGCAATTTGAAATATTGCTTTGTATGGGCGGTGCCACGCCCCTTTGTCCAATTACGCCGATATGTTGCATTTAGCTTCGAGTTGAAACCATGAAACCATTTGCCAAATTTTGTTGGAAAACATTAAATGAGAGGCCAGTTAGAGCAATTTGAAATATTGCTTTGTATGGGCGGTGCCACGCCCCTTTGTCCAATTACGCCGATATGTTGCATTTAGCTTCGAGTTGAAACCATGAAACCATTTGCCAAATTTTGTTGGAAAACATTAAATGAGAGGCCAGTTAGAGCCATTTGAAATATTGCTTTGTATGGGCGGTGCCACGCCCCTTTGTCCAATTACGCCGATATGTTGCATTTAGCTTCGAGTTGAAACCATGAAACCATTTGCCAAATTTTGTTGGAAAACATTAAATGAGAGGCCAGTTAGAGCAATTTGAAATATTGCTTTGTATGGGCGGTGCCACGCCCCTTTGTCCAATTACGCCGATGTGTTGCATTTAGCTTAGAGTTGAAACCATGAAGCCATTTGCCAAATTTCGTTGGAAAACATTGTGTGGGAGCGCTATTACAGCCTTTTCAAATATTGACTTGTATGGGCGATGCCACACCCCATTGTCTATTCCCGGCCATTTGCAGCCCAGATTATGGCTGGGATATTATAGTATGTTCAGGGCAAATTTCATTTTCTTGTGATCAAAAACGTCTGAGATATAGCAATTTTTACTAACTTGTGGGCGGTAAAAGTGGGCGTGTCAAACCCTATCCTATGTCACGACTCATGACCCCTAGAACACATATATAAATTATGGTGAGAATCGGTGCTGTAGTTTTCGCGTCTACTGGTTACAAACATACACGTCTCATTTATATATATAGATGAGCGATGAAAAATTGTATTTCTCTTGAATTCAACTTTTTTATGGACTAATTTGTTTAAAATGTGGTCCCGAAAATCCCGGGATTTAGGAAAAAATATCCCGGGATTTTCGGGACTAAAAATGGACCGGGATCCCGGGGTCGAAACCCCACTATGCATACATCATGCTTTCGCGTACAAGTAAAATAACAATTTTGTATTGGTAAAAAAAACATTTTGTATCGTTTATATTAACCGATGGAAATTGTTTCCGATTTCGTGTTTTTTGTATGGGTTGGTAAATTAACAATTTTTTTTGTTTAGATTTACCAACCAAACATTTTTCTGTGTAGGAAAGAGCTAGATCGTAGTGGCTACTTCCGAGCTGACCGGAGGTAATGCAGAGGTGGCAGCTGGTAGCTTCCTGCAATGACAATGCCATGTTAAATTCGCCACTTCACCACATGTGAAAGAGATTTGGGTGGAACCAGTACCCCCCTACTGCAGAGCTAGTTCGGAGCTATTTTGGAACTAGACCGGTTTCTTGCAGGGTCATTACAACATGCATGACGAGTGACAACAAAAGAAACTTAACTTTGCAAGAAAAAGTGGATTACAATATAAAACCTTTGTTTAAATTTTTCGTGAGCGAAGCCGCGGGTACATGCTAGTTAACTATAATTTTTTTATCTCTAACCCCTTTTTCAAGGCCCAAATATTGTATCAGGTTCGCACTCGGAAAAAGAGTAAAAAAAAAAGGGGTACAAAAGGGAACAAAAAATGGGGGACAAATAAAAAAGGAGGGATAAAAGGCTAGAAGAAGGGAACAAAAACGGACTAAAAACTCAAAAAAAATGTCCTTTGAATTCATTTTAGCAATTTCGATTTAAAATTAAGAGCCAATATTCGTAATCAAATTAAGTTCCACCTCAACTTTAGTAAGCTGCTACTAATTTTTAGCAGCTTCTTAATTTCACTATGAATATTTTGGCCATTTCATAATCTGCAATAATATTAGGAACAAACCAGCAAAAATCACTACCTTCAGGTAATTAAAAATGTTTTTTGGTACACTTTTTTCATTACCTGAATGAGTTGGGAGGTCCGTAATAAACCGCTTCTTTCATGGAATTCTTAGTTGAAGAGTTCTCTACCATTTTTATTAAAGGTCTGAACAAATGCATTTGAAAGAGTTTCAAGACATTCATTAATGTTTCAAATAGTTACTGTCATGAATTCTATTTTTCCAAGTAGAATGAGTATATGACTTGTATTCTTCGACAATAAATGAGTAGAAATGTGTATAAGTTTAAAAGCGTTACTGCACTATACTCTTTGCAATAAAATACATCAAGAAGGAAACTCAAAAGGGTCGTGTGTAGGGTTGACACATGCAAAGTGATCTTCGTCTGGATTTTGAAAAAAAAATCTGGACTTTTCTGTTTTCTGGTATTTAAAGAAAAAGCCGGAAAATTGCTTGTATTATAATGACATACTTTTTAGAAATATATGATTGAATAACAATATACAAGGATATACATTGGTACCTATTTACTTTAAAAAAAAACAATCAAATTTCTTGGCTTATTATTAGAGACCGACCGAAATTCGGTTTCGGTTTTTCGGCCAAAAAAAGCTGTTTCGGCCGTGTTTCGGATTCGGCCGAAAAATAAAATATCACTTTCGACCAAATTTCGTTTTCGGCCGAAATTCCTATATTTCCGCCGAAAATTTCGGTTTGATAGAAAAAGTAACAAATAAATAACAAAGATTACACTGATCGACAAAACTGAACGTTTTGTGTGTTAAATATACTTTATAGACAAATTCTTATGTATTTTGCCATGCTGGATACGAAAATAATGAAATTTTTACAGCACCAAAAATGCAACTTTTGTGGCGTTTGCAGAAAAATGGTGCGTGCTGGAAAAATTTAAAGTTGTTTTTCGGATTTAGCGTATCAAAATACATAAGGAACAACCAAGTGGATAAAAGCGGTATGCAACAACATATTTTAGCATTGATCATAGTTTCGAAGAATCAGAAGCGACAAAGAAGACATGTCCTATCGGAGTAGATCTAATACTCTCGCAATGATTTATAAATTTCTACTCCTCTACTACGGTAGCAGATTTTTCTAATTCCCTCAAGATATTTCCTACTACTATGGTAAGAAATCTACTCCTCAAAATATTATGTTAGTTTCATACAATGCAAAAGTACTATTCTTTCTACAAATCTGCTTCCCCGACAGAAATTTCTACAACTCGTAGAATTTCTAGTACTCTACGCATAAACCCATATCTACTCCCCTCTCTTGAAATCTACTACCCTGACAGTAATTTCTACTACTCTTGATTTCCACGCATTTGATAGTTTGCTTCTAAATTCATCTAATTCATGATCTGAACTTAAAATGATCGGCCCATATTCATAGTCAAATTAAGCTCCAACTTAACTTTAGTAATCTACTAAGTTGACAGATAATACACTGAACTGGCAGCTACTAAGCTGGTTCTAAAGTTTAGCAGCTACTAAATTTGACTATGAATATGCGATCGATTTCAGCCTACTGATAATCTTAATTATAATAAACATTAAATCTCACAATTGTTTCTTTTATTTTTTCGGTTTCGGCTTCGGTTTCGGCCGAAATTAGAAAAATGAAAATTCGGCCATTTCGGTTTCGGCAGAAAAAAAAAAAAAAAATGTCGGCCATTTCGGTTTTGGCCGAAATTAAAAAAAGCAATTTCGATCGGTCTCTACTTATTATTAAAAAAAAAACACCTGTTCAGGTCTATACTGGCGCGGTTAGAAGTTTGTAGACGCCTTCATTACCTTCTCATCAATCTACTTCTTTCCTAAGTAAAAGATAATTAAATGGCTAAAAACTCTTTTCCAGTAATTGAAAAAAATAAAACTATTTGACGGAAAACTTTATCTTTTTAATAAAAACGAAAACGCTATTAGTCCATTGGGTTTTCTGTCAGAGGAAATTTTATCTGGACAAATTATCGAAAAACTGGACTCTGGACACAAGACAAAAAATCTGGACAATCCAGAGGAATCCAGACTGTGTGGCAACCATAGTCGTGTGCAATACTCGAGTGGTGTTGCATCTATCACCAAGTGCGTTCTTGGATTCTTCTGCCAAGAGGGATTCCAGCTGCCACCAAGTGAGTCGTTCGACGTTTTTTGGGTGAATCATGTCAGATGGGATTCGGCCAGCTTCTAAGTGCGTTCTTGGACTTTTTTTTAGGTGATTCATGTCTGATAGAATTCGGCCAGCTTCTAAGTGCGTCCTTGGAGACTTATGGGTGAATCATGCCAGAAAGAATTTAGCCAGCTTCTAAGTGCGTCCTTGGATTTTTTTGGCTGAATTATGCCAGTTGTGATTCTGCCAGGTTCTGCGTCCTTGGCCTTTTTTGTGTGAATCATGTCAGATGTCCTATCTGCAATGAATCACACAAGAAACTCCAAGGACGCACTTAGAAGCTCATTTTGGAGTATTTCAAATCTTTGTTTTTGTTATCCAATTACCTTTCCAACACGTCAACTTATATGAGGCCTTCTAACTGCAATACTTCAGAAATAAAACAGCAAACAGTGATGTCGTTTTATTCCATTCATGGGCTATAGCCTTTTCGGCATAAGGGTTTAATCTTAAAGAAATACACAATTAAGGCGTTTCCATTCCTGCAATGGTCCACTTTTATGAGTCATAAATCTATTGCCAAATGAGTGGCAGAAACTGTGCTTTGACTCTTCGTGGACTCGTATATAGTTATTTTTGGACTCATATAAGAAACTTCTGGGGCGCATATAAGGCTCTTTTACGACGCTTACACAAAACTTCTTTGACGAAAAATATTACCATTTTCTGGATTCGAACACAGTATCTTATGTTTCATACCTCCACAATCTATCCTCTGTGCCCATGCCTAAAAAAAAACCTCTTGCATATTTTATGCTAATAAAATCATCAGAAAAAATACTCTTTTCTGACCCATATTTCTGTGAGCTCATTAAATCAACAGAAATAAGACGTTTTCCTGAGCTCTCATAAAATTGTTTGCTGGGGAAGTATTTTTTTTAACGGCGTTTTTTTCAGTGTGTTCTCGTCACAAAAACCAGCTGATTTTATTTCGTTAGGCACACGATTTCGATATGAGCATATGTTGATTTGAGCAACAATTGTGTGTATTGCTTTCTTTGTTGTCGTGGCCGCTATTATGATATCCAACTAATTTAACAGATATAGGAACTCGCTAAAGATACTAAACATTCCACTCCATTTCTAAAATACATGTAGTGGGAATTGTCATTAAAGCATTTTAAAAATTTAGTATAAAATTAAACGATATAATTTAAACATTTCCTCAACATTTATGAAAATTACTCAACATTAACACAGTTAATCTTAAGTAAGCAGCTAGCTTAACAATTGTGAAACCTGAAACGGTGCAAAATCTTGTAGGTTATACAATATCCTGGGCATACTTAAGATGTTTTGAAGTTTACTCAAGTTTTGTTCAGATGCTTTCCTATTATGCGATATTAAAATTATACCTAAATAATGGTATATATAAATGTTTTTAATCTTACTGTTTCAACACTTTTTCCGTATAAATATTACTTCTACATAAAACCAACGTTTCAATTGTACGTCTAACAGAAAACTAATATATTCGAGAAGCGCATGAGTAGGCGAACATATTTTCTACTGTATAGAATTTAGAATACTATTATTGAAGGTATAATATTTCATTTGTATTTAAGTGCATATTCATATTTTTTAATAAATCTATTTTGACACTTGAAAGTAAACTGCCATCAAGAAACATTTGCATATATCGAAATCAAATATGTACAAATATTTACATAGAAAGATTTTAATTGTTAGATGAAGTTACAAAAAACATAAGCGAAAATATTTATAATATTAGTTGTTATCGTTTAACTATAAAATTTATAAATTTCTGCACACAAATTATTTTTTATGACATCACGACATTTCATATCGAAACTTTAGCTTGTTGCATGATACCATATTTTTTTAAACACAAGCTCATGTGATTTAAAGTGTTAGTTTAAAGCATCAATATCGAAATTTGGGATATGTCCACATCTATCATGTATACATAGAAAATAATTTAATCACAATTCGTTGATCGTTCTTTTCTGACATAACAAATAGTGAAAAAAATGCTGAGCATATGAAAATGCGTCTCACTTATTCGAGTGAACAATTCAAACTGAAAGCGAGTGCGACAACAAATTTCCCCACATGCGAAAACGAATGTTATATTGGGTTGCAATATACCGAAAGGTATTAACGTAATGCAACCGTTGCAAAATAACCTTGTCTATTCATTAAATTCTTTAATTCATTTACATTTTGGTACTACATTTTTTGTGAATTTTACCTAAAATATATACACCTTGATTGAAAAAGAAACATATCGCTACCTAATCGCGAAATTATCGTAAGTGGTACTTTTTTCGAAAACCGTTTTTTTATTCCAAATGGTTTCTTAGCATGTGCTGCATCTTTCCACATACTCAAAATATGCAAATTCTACATATAATAGACAAAAAAAATAGCTGTCAATTTTATCGTATCTCATTGCAAAAATCATCGGCAAAAAAATACAAAACATCGTCTCCTACATACACTCATATGATAAATTCGCGATTAGGGGGACGATATACATCGTTTATGTTGCAATAACCTACTTTTGGAGCAAAATAGATAACGAAAACAGAAATCATGATGAAATAGAAACAAATGTGGGGTTTCAGTTAAAGTATTTGTAAAAATGTACCCTTTAGGAAATCGAACTAATCTAGCCGACTTATATATGCCCTACGCCTACTGGGCCATATTGGATCCACCATCTTGAATTTAGCCATTTCGAAATCAAATTCGAAATCAGCCACCCCAAAAACCCCCTCTATACAAAATTTCATACTGAAGCCATCTTGAATTTTGAAATACCGACATCAAATTCGCAATCAGCGACACTGGTCTGAAATTCGATTCTAGCTGGACAAAGGTAGAAGGAGTCAACCAATCTCTCTGAAATTGGAAAATTGGAACTAGGGCCGTGGCAGCTCCCATACAAAAAAAGAAGTAGTGGTTTAAAAAGTGTTCCAATGCAGGAATTTATATAAAAATTGGTATGGAAAACTTCTTGGGACTCTCTAGTATTTCCCGCAAAATGGGCAATATTGAAAAACTGGGCGTGGCAGCTTTAATACAAAAAATTAAATAGTGGTTTAAAGTGTGTTCCATTGCAGGAATATGTATAAAAATCGGTGTGGTATATTTTTTGGCACTCTCTGATAACACTGTGCAACAATTTAAGGCAAATTTTTTAAGGCATCTACCAAATTTTTGTGGGATGATAGTATTGTATGTGGGAGTAAAACTCTAGCTGGGTTTTGCTCCACCTCATCACAATTTTTATTTAGATGTCATAATGCATTTTTACAGCTTTTCATTAGTAAAAACTGTTTAGCGGTTGAACTGATTTAGATAATACCGTAATCTTTTTTTTGTTGGTAAGGTAATTTCCTGATCTCCTCCAGTTTTTAGAAATTGAAAATCGAACTAGTAGTTATTTAGAAATCGGAATTTGAACGTTGAACGTTTTAATTTTTTTATACTTCTATTTATTTTTTATAAAAAAAATTCAAAAGTGCAACGTCCAAATTCCGATTTCTCAACAACTACTAGTTTTTACTAATGAAAAATTGTACAAAAGCATTATGACGTCTGAGGTGGAGAAAAACCCAGCTAGGGTTTTACTCCCATATACAATACTATCATCCCACAAAATTTTGGTTGAGGCCCTATAACTTCTGTTACACAGTGGCAGATTGCATTAAAAAGAATTAAAGATTGTATATCTTATTTTGTATGTATCTTCCAACTTGGCAAGTATTGGTGCCAGGGACGTAACCAGAAAAAAATTTCGGGGGGGGTTTTCACAAATTTTTTTTTACCTCTACTAAAGAAAAAAACTAGAAAACGCTTTTTTCAAAATAAATTTTTTGATTTTTCATAAAAAAAAGGTGTAATAAAAAAATTTGAAAAAAAATCCTGAAGTGGAGTTTATGAGAAAAGGATTTATTCAAAAATCGATGTATTGTGTTCATATATTTCGGGGGGGAGCCTACAGCCCTCAAAATCCCCCCTTCATGGGTACGTCCCTGCTTTCATTTTAAACACACTTTCATTTGATTCACAGGAAATTTTGAATAACTTTAAACTTTCACAAGCTTTTTCACTTTGATGTAAATGTAAACCGTGATATTCGAAGCTTAATAACGAATGCTAAAACTGGAATTTTTCCAGTTTTTGGTACACGAAAGTTTTTAATACAATAAAATGTCCAGGAGATACGGAACTTTCTCTTAAATTCTTTTAAATTTCATAACTATTCCATACATTTTTCTATTACTTCATAGATTTCGGGGGGGGTTCGAACACCCCAAACCCCCCCCCTGGTTACGTCCCTGATTGGTGCATAGTATATTTGGAGGAAATTAAGTACACATGTTAGGGAATCACTGTTTTTATGTTTCAGCTTGATCCCGGTTGATCTACATTTTTCCCAGTCTTTGCTGTAAGAGAGTAAAAATTTAAACAAAAACTTACCAGAAAACTAAATTTTTTCCTAAGAAAAGAAATTTTTAAAAATAGTTATCTATTCAAGGGATTTCGGGATATGGTGCTGAATGGGCAGAGGGGTAATTGTGAAAATATGTGATCCGCCCCAAATTTTTATAGAATTTTAACTCGGGCCTCGTTCTAGGGAAATCGGCGATACTTTGGATTTGGTGTTGAGTAGTGAATGGGCTGAGGAATGAAAATCTATTTTTATTTCAGTTGCTTAAATAATATATACTATGTATTATTTAAGCAACTGACATTTATACATTTACGTAAAAATGCAAAATTAATGCTGTAGGTATAAACTAGTTTTTTTATAAAAAAAAAATTACGAAAATCGGCTAGAAAATACGTTTTTGTCCATATTCCAAAATTGTAAAAACTAGAGAGTGAACTAAATTCGGCTATACCGAAGTTGAAATACCCCCACACAATACAGAAAAATAAATGTTGGTAAATCTAACCGAAAAAGTTGGTTAAAATCGATTCAACCAACAAAGGAAGTAAATATAAAAAATAGTTAGTTTACCAAAAAAATTGTTTGGCAACCCTCAAAAATTGTTATTTTTGCATTTATTATAATATAATAATAATATAAAATTTTATTTTATTTTATTTTTTTTGTTTATTTTATTTTTTATTTATTTATTTATTTTATTTTATATTACTTATTATTGTTTTCTTACTCTCTGTTTATAACAAATTGTAATAACTTTTTATTTTCTTATAAACTTCAACTTGCTTTACTCACTTATCCCGGGATTCGAACCCGAACCTCTTGGGAATTTTTGCAGCGCGCTAAGCCCTTAGCAGTTTGAGCTAGCTCCAACATTATTCAACAAGCGTAGGGTTACCAGACGTACTCTTTTAAAGAGTACAGTACTCTTTTTTAGGCCCTCCCCTATATTACTCTCACTTTTTTTCCGAAAGTACTATTAAGTACACTTTTCTTATTTCTGTGACTTTATCATATAACAACTGAATGTATCGACTCAGTAAAGTTACCAATTTTTATTATTCGTCAGAATTAAAATAAAAACCTTCAAATATAATGTTTGTTAGTTTGAAGCATCATTCGTCACATTGCATTCAAAAAGTTACAAAAATTCTTAAATGCTACGATTAAAACAAAAAATTTAGTATTACTAAATTTACTTTTTTAACCGAAATATTAACAACAATTTTAATATTTTCAATTTCTTGGGGAAGGATCGGACGATAGCACCCAGTGTCTAAAATGTTGTGTTTTACCTTTCATCCGTGTAATTTCTTTCTCACCTAGACTCTTTGGAGCTTCACATTTCAATTCATTAACGCCTAAAGAAACCTAAGTAGACACGTGTACGTGGGTATCTGGTGAGTTTTACAAAATTTTAAATACATTTTTTTAGTATTTCAGATAAAAAAAAACCTTTGTGCATATTGTATTTTGTTTCTTAGTTATTTGTACTAAAACATTTTTTTTATTAAAAATTTTAACAAAGGTTGGTATTTTTTTGAAGAAATTTTTTACAAATTTTGTCTTCTAATAAATATGTGGTTTAAAACCGAGGAGTTTGGGACCCCCTGCAACTTGTACTCTTTTTTACTCAAGATAATACATTTAAACAAGCGTCTAAATGTAGTATAATCTGCACAGTCTGTTAAGTATAACATATATCTAAAAATAGAACACATCACGCTTTCGCGTACATGTTTTTTTTTTGGATCAATGCAGCATTTGGTTAATGTTGTCGATTTGTGGGATGTCTGGCATATGCTTATCTATGTCAATTTGGAACTTATTCCAGTCAGCTAATTCCGTTTCGTAGCGAGTAGTTCTTTTAGTTGAAGTTTGGGGTTGGTCGTTGAATAAGGAAATGTAAATAGGGTAGTGATCACTTCCATGAAGGTTATCAGCAATACACCAATTTGTGGTTAGGTTGAGTGGGGACAGTGTAAGGTCAACGTGCACTGAAATAAAAAAATCATGTACAATTGAAATTGCCTGCCTTTCAATTTTAATTTCATGTCAAAATTTTTTAATTTGATGAGAATTGTATCATTCCACTCTGTTTTCATATCATATTGATACTTTTTTTTGTTAATTGGTATAAAAAACAAGTGTATCATTTTTAAAATATTGAATTGTGTGGGAAGAGCCACGCCCCGCTGTCCAATTCCAATATGTTGCATCAGGGACGTAACCAGGGGGGGGGGGGGTTGGGGTGTTCGAACCCCCCCCGAAATCTATGAAGTAATAGAAAAATGTATGGAATAGTTATGAAATTTAAAAGAATTTAAGAGAAAGTTCCGTATCTCCTGGGTATTTTATTGTATTAAAAACTTTCGTGTACCAAAAAATGGAAAAATTCCAGTTTTAGCATTCGTTATTAATCTTCGAATATCACGGTTTACATTTACATCAAAGTGAAACAGCTTGTGAAAGTTTAAAGTTATTCGAAATTTCCTGTGAATCAAATGAAAGTGTGTTTAAAATGAAAGCAGGGACATACCCATGAAGGGGAGGGGGGTTTTGAGGGCTTTAGGCCCCCCCCCCGAAATATATGAACACAATACGTCGATTTTAGAACAAATCCTTTTCTCATAAACTCCACTTCAGGATTTTTTTAAAATTTTTTTATTACACCTTTTTTTTATGAAAAATCAAAAAATTTATTTTGAAAAAAGCGTTTTCTAGTTTGTGAAAAAATTTGTGAAAACCCCCCCCGAAATTTTTTTCTGGTTACGTCCCTGTGTTGCATTGAAGGCATAGAACCATTTCCCGTTGAAGAATATTCAATGGGAGCCCAATAATGGCACTTTGAAGTATTGAATTGTATGGGCGGTGCCACGCCCCTTTGTCCAATTACGCCGATATGTTGCATTTAGCTTAGAGATGAAACCATATAACCATTTGTCAAATTTTGTTGGAAAACATTAAATGAGAGGACAGTTGCTGCAATTTGAAATATTGACTTGTATGGGCGATGCCACACCCCATTGTCTATTCCCGGCCATTTGCAGCCCAGATTATGGCAAATTTCATTTTCTTGTGATCAAAAACGTCTGAGATATAGCAGTTTTTACTAACTTGTGGGCGGTAAAAGTGGGCGTGTCAAAACCTATCCTATGTCACGACTCACGACCCCTAGAACACATATATAAATTATGGTGAGAATCGGTGCTGTAGTTTTCGCGTCTACTGGTGACAAACATACACGTCTCTTTTATATATATATATATAGATAATGATAAGAATTCTGTAACGTTGCTTATTCTGAGGTAAGGACTCGTCGGATGTCCAGGGCTTCGTACACAGAAAAATTTATAAATTGCAGAGATTTTCTTCAAATTTGAACAGAAATTTTTATTTAATAACAAAATAAAGTAAAAGTTACAGATTTAAGTTTGGGGCGAACAGCGGCGTGTGGTCCTCGTTGGTTGGCGTTACAGTTAACCAAATACACAAACCAAAAGCAAAGTTTTCATATTTTAAACTCTAGGCGGCGCCACAAATTTTGTGTTGAATAAAAAATTTGGATTTTAGATATTTGCCTACTTGAGAAATGAGTTATTTACAGTGCAGGCCGCCGTGTTTTATTGCAATAATTGGCGAAAAAACCATTGTAACCGTAAAAAGTAAGGTTTGTTAAGGGCGAAGGAACAATGAAAGGCATGCAAAAGGGGACACGTTTTTTTTGGTAATGCGACCGCGAATATTTTTTTTGCGAATTACTTTGTGTTTTCGAAAGGGGACTATGCATTCAGTATTGGTATATTTTTCGAGTATTCATTACAATGTTTTCATTTTCAAATTGTTCAAAATGAATTTTTTTGTTATATTGTGAAAACAATTTTTTTGTAAATATTTCCAAATGACAAAGAACAAATTGAGGTGAAAAACCAAATACAAAAACCTTTTTTTAGTTCCATATTTTCCCTACAGATGTCTCACGCAGAACGGAATAAACCCTTAATATTAATTATTTAATAAAAGCTTTGAATTTACTGATGCGGTCATTTAACTTATATTCATCTTTTCAAAAATAAAAAATGGAAAACATGATTAAAGAAAATTCAGTAAATTCATTTTAAATACATCACAAACATGAACTCTTCTTGGAATGTGATGACCCATATTTTTAGGACATCACACCCCCCCCCTTACTTCGCCGGACGATTACATGCTGGTCTCGATTGATGCGGACCAGGTAGTCCGTTGTTTCTTGTCGTCGTTCACCGGGTTTCATGGTGTCTAATACCACGTTGATCTTCCTAGTTACCGCCTCGGGGTATACTACATCCCCTAGGATGGTGAAAGTCGGACGATGATTTGTCACATTCTTTGTTGGTGGTTGTGTCGGCACATGTTCGTGGCCCTCTGGTTAGCAAGGTCTCTTCTCCTTCTTCGTGGTCGCATTCTAGGTGATCTTAACTTCCGCGCCCAAGTCCAGCTCGGATTGCCCCATCAACTCCATGATTGGAATCAGGATTCCCACGTCCTCCGTGGAAGCTAGCGATATCTCATGGCTCTGTTGACTAGTGTTGAACTCGCTCACTGTCGATGCTGCTACGAATGACTCTTGTTAATTTGTTGATGCTGTTACGCATAGCTCTTGTTCGTTTGTCGATGCTGCTACGCATATCTCTTGTTCGTTTGTCTCCTGCTGATCCCGCATTTCTTGATCGCTCAGGCTACTATCCGTGTTGACGTCGGGTAGTTCGATGAATCGCCCCGGCCCGTTCTCGGAACATTTTGGCCAACCGCCGCCGCTTCTTCGCTGCGATGTTCCCCTTTCCCCAGGCTCCCTCTGGAACCGTGGGCGTCGAGAATTGGGGCAAGTAAAGAACCTCTCCGCGTAATTAAGGAGGAACACCCCGCAGTCGTTGGTGTTTATCTGTTGCGGTACTGAAAACGCTCTAGTAGGCATGCGTGCTGCGCTGAACCGGTGCTCCGCGTCATCTCCCCCGTTCAGTGTGCGGTACTCCTGTTGTATGTATTCATGTACGATATGGGCGGCCTCTTCACGTGGCTGGTCGGCGAGCGAATCGATAACTAGGATGCATGGTGTCTGTCCCTCGTCTGCGATTCGTTTTCCTGCTGCTATATCAGGAAAGCACACTACGACCAGAAACCAATGTTTCCCCAGGTTGACCGGAACCATCACGTGGTATTTTGTGAACAGGTCCACCGTTTTGGTCCACTTACATACTGGTTGATGTCGTACTCGAGCGGTGCTGGCACGTCGATTCCATAGACTTAGGAATAGAAAGCTGCGCAGGACGTGAGTGGTGGTGCGCTGCGCTTCGGTGAGGGTCTCGTGCCACATGTGTGTTAGGCCCATGTCCACAATGACGTCATTTAGCCAGCGGTCGATGGCCAGGCGACTGTAGTCCTGCAGACTGGTCTTCCACTCTACTCGCCCTACGCGGTAGGTGCACAGCGTGGTAGGCCGGCTATAGTCGGGTGGCGGCGTTCGTCCCAGGAACTTCAGTGACCCCTCGTTTCGTGGGGTTGACGGTGGGGATCGCATCGGGTAACAACGTGGCCGTAGCCCGTCGGCGTGCCATCTTACTGGTGGACGGCCCTTGCTGAACATCGGGTTTGAGGGCCGTATGCTAGAAGATAGAGGCCTCCTTGACGATCAGCTTCGATTTTCGCCCGCGTGTCGAGACGTTGCGACCGCGCGTAGTCGTGGTCTGGCGTATGGGTGGTGTCGATGTTGCGGCCACGGTTGTTGATGCCACTCTTGGTCGTGCGCGTAGCCGATTCCCCTTCTGCAGCTCTTCTGTACAGTTTTCTCCCAATGGACGTGCCCTGCGGCGTCCGGCCTCCAGTGCTTCATATCGTTCTCGTGTCCTGTCCACGCTTTCCTTCCAGTGGTCGTTCTGCTCCATTCTTGTATTTGCTTAAAACTTTGCGAATTTTCTTTGAATTTCGTGTCGGTTTTCATCCGTTAGTGATCAACTGTATTTCGCAAATGGTGATTTTAAACTAGGATCCCGGGACCCCGCCTCTTTGTTAGTCCCGAAAATCCCGGGATTCGCACTGACTTTCGGGACAAGTTTTATGAGCAATTTTTTCAAAAATATGCCTTTTAAATTGGGAAAAAAATAATTAATTAAATTCTATTTGTTTAGAAAAAATTCAGGAACTTTTTCTATCATGAATAATTTCTTTCTGAATGGTTTAGTTTTAGCAAGGACCATAGTTTTTCATCCAAAAAATGTTGATAAGCATTCAGGAAAATACTTCGAAAAATCGGATATTTTTTGGAAATTTCATGTGTTTCATTTAATTTTATTGGTTTGGAAAAATTATTTTTTTTGTTTTAAAGAAAAAAAAATTAAATAAAATATCCGAAAGGTTTATTTATATACTCATACATAAACTATATAAGTTATACATATAAAAATATGCAATACGCATTGCAGAAACTTTTCATTAAGTCAACAAATTTAAGTAAAAAATAGTTTCAAACTGTTTGCAAATTAAGAGACTATAAAGCACTCAAATCCATTTTTTAAACGGAAATCGGATCAAAAAATACATTGAACATCGTTCGGGACATGAAATACAAGTTTCAGTTCCGTATATTAAAATGTTCTGCAAAATATTCCAATCAAGAGTTGTTCGAGAAATGTGGATCAAACTACACATTTTTAAAATGATCTTATTCTGACCGGAAACCCAAGATTCCAAAAACCAAATCGATTCCAATCAGTATTTTATTCTACATATTTTAAAGTTATTCAAACTTTTTTCTATTTATTTGCACAATTTCAAAAATATTATAGTACTAGTACATTTGCCCATGCCATGCACGGGAAAAAAACATACTAATTTGAAAAAATTAATTGTTTACTAAACATATTTTAGTTGCAAAAATATTTTCTATGTTTTTAAAATTTAAATGTAATTTTTTTTATAGAAATTTGTGAAATATGTAATTTTTTATTAAATTTTGTAAAGCATAGAAAGAAATTTTGTTTGATGATGTAATTGTGTAAAGTTGAACTGTTACATTAAAAAAGAAAGATTAAAAAAAGAAAAAAGAATATGAAGCAAAAAAAATACGACCGGTGACGTGCTTGAACCTATGACTGCCGCAGTCATAGGCCGAAGCTCTAACCAACAGACCTAAGCCAGCTATAAAATAAATTGAGCTAATGGCGATATAGTTCATCAAGCTGTATGGTGAATGTGTATATACACACAAAAATATAGCTTTGATTTACCATTGCCACCTTTAAGGCTAGCGTTGCCACCTAACAATGTTTTCACCTGTTACGGCTAAACATTATTTTTATTGCAAAGCGTTTTATTCATTGGATTTTTTCAATTTTTATTTTCGTATTATGTATTTTGACGTACTAAAACCGAATCTGAATCTTTTATTGTAGCAAGAATCTGCTTTCCGAGAAATACATTTTTTTAAGTTTTGATTTCCCTTTTTACAATTTCTTGAGTGACTTCTAGGAAAGGTGTTCATTTTGTAGTATTTTTTTTCGGGAATTTTAATTTATAAATGATACACAGTTTTATTTGTTTTTATGAAATTTCTCACCTTAAACAAATATATTTTCGCATTTGCAAGAAACATTTTTAGTAAGTTTCGCTGCTGCTGCGGTACTTCGCGTTGATGTGTGCGGACCTTAATGTTGTACTGGGAATATATGCAGTGTATATAGGGTTACCAGACATACTCTTTTAAAGAGTACAGTACTCTTTTTTAGGCCCTCCTCTTGTTTACTCTCACTTTTTTCCCGAGTACTATTTTTCTTATTTCTGTGACTTTACCATATAACAACTGAATGTATCGGCTCAGTAAGTTTACGAATTTTTATTATTCGTCCGAATTCAAAAAGTTACAAAAACTCCTAAATGCTAGGATTCAAACAAAAAATTTAGTATCATATCACTTTTTTAACCGAAATATCAAAAACAATTTTGAATACTTTTTATACGTTTAATTTGTTTGTCATCTAGACCATTTGGCGTTTCAAATTTAAATTCATTAACTCCTAAAGAAACCTAAGTAGTAAATTTTAATTTTGAATCAGCGTATACGTTGGTACTTGGCGAGTTTTACAAAATTTTAAATTGATTTTTTTAGTACTTATGCCCAATAAACTTTGGGCATAAATTATTGTATTTTGTTACTTATGCAAATACTAAAAACATTTCCTTTTTTATATTATTGAAAAAATTTTTTTTTTAATTTTAACAAAGGTTGGATTCTAAAATTTTTTTTAAAGAATTTTTTTCTAATTTTTGTTTTGCCTGTTAAAAAATATGTGGTGTAAAACTATGGAGTTTGGGACCCCCTGCAACTCTGTACTCTTTTTTACTCTAGAGATTCTGGTAACCCTAAGTGTATAGGAAAGTGTAATATGAAAGTGTAATATGAAAATCTAATACACCACCGTAATAGGTGAAAATAGTGTTAGGTGGCTTGTGGCAGTGTTATTTTCTTAAAGGTGGCAGCTTTAGGTCGAAGCTATTTTTGTTTATATGTGAAATGATTTTTTGTGTGTGTATATACATGAAAGCGTTTTGCATACAGCTTACCGAAGTTAATCGATATTAGGTAAAGGTATTGTATGAGCATTAGTGGCTCTGGTGAGAAGGTGCTTAGTTCGCTACTTCATCTTACTTACAATCGCTGCGTTGTGGATTCGATACCTCACCAGGGCGGCTAACATTTATAAGAAAAAATATATGTGGTAATATATTTGTAAGTGGCTCTGGTTCCTTCTCACGACCGCAGTGTCGTGTGGACAAACCACCAGAATGGCTAACATTAAAAAAATAAAAAAGTTAACAACCAAAAAAAATTTTTTAAGTGAGGTTGTAAATTTTGAATTGGTTAGTGTTACGGACAGACAGACAGACAGAAAGACAGACAGACAGACAGACCTGGACAAATTTTTATACTAAATTTTGGTTGAATTGAAAAAAACCCAAATCCCGGGACTAATCCCGGAATCCCGGGATTGCATTTTTAAATCCCAAAAATTACGGGATGAGCAAAGGTCTCGAAAATTGACATCCCTATTTCAAACTGCATACTTATCCGCTTCTGCCAATGTTCTTGCCGTCTCTTTTCCGCGCCTTGTTTCGTTTGCTCGCTGTGTAAGTGTTGTCTCACAATTTTCTCTGTTGACCAGTGTTGTAATTTCATAAAGTTCTAATATTTTTTTAAATTCCTAGGCTGAGGTTAGATCACAAATATTTAAAAGATTTTGTATTGCTACTCGTTGTTAGGTGCTACTTGCTACTGGGCGGCAGGTATGTTCCCCCTGCCGCCGCAACTTACCCCCTTTGGCTTCACCACATCCCCTCTTCCCTTGAACAATCGTAACTCGCCGATGTGTGCCGTGCGCACCTGCCCGTCGCACTGCCTCTAACTTTGACTATCACCGGTGAGGTGAAATCGATGACTTTATATGGCCAGTCTTATTTGTGCGCTAGTTTTGCGGCAAATCCTTCCACCGCCTTCGATAGATGATGCTTATTGACTAGTACCAATTGACCCACCTTTGGTTGCCATTGTCTCCTCCTCAGATTGTAATGTCTGGCTTGATCCTGCGCTGCCCTCTCTAGATTGCGATGCACCAAGCTGAAAACCTTCCGCATCTTGTCTCCTCGCTCGACGGGCGTCTGCTCCATTTGTCCTGTACCCAGCGTCTCTTCGTCGTAGAGAGATTTTGGTAATCTTGGCTCTTGGCCCCTGCACTAGGAACGCGGGGCTATACCCTATAGTCTCGGAAACTCCCGTGTTAATCACTAACATCACCTCCGGTAGTAGTTCATCCTATTTCCGCTGGTCATTTTTGGCCAGCTGTGCCACCATCGTTTTTATCGTTCGGTTGGACCGCTCCGTCGCGTTCTCCTGAGACGTATATGTGGCGGTGAATTGATGTTTCACCCCGAGCTCTCGCAGAAATGTTTTGAACGCCTTGCTCGTGAACTGCGTTCCGTTGTCTGTCACCATGACTTTGGGTACACCGAATCGCGCCAAAATCCGCTCGCGAAATGCCTTCCGCAGCGTATCCGTGGTTGCTCTCCTCATGGGGACGATTTCCACCCATTTTGAAAACTTGTCGACGAAGACGCACATCATCGTGTTTCCATGGGTTGATCGCAGCAAGGGTCCTACGAAGTCCGCGCATAAAATTTCCCACGGCTCCTCAGCTATTTGTGGTAACATTTTTCCAGCCGGCTTCTGTTGCTCCGGCTTGAACTTTTTATCACGCTATTTTTAACTAAACTTTTTAAAAAAAAAACTAAAATTAAAAATCCCCACGCGGTAATTAAATTCCCTATTTGCCCGAATAGCACAGTCGCGAAGCGTGGGATTAGGGCCGACCCTCGCGGTATGGTATCCCCGGCCGAACGAATAACACGAACACGCGAAAACCCGATAAATAAACTTTTTTAAAAAATACCCCTAAACTGCGGCGATATATATATAAGTATATATATATATATATAAAAAGAAACTGAAAGTTTCCTGACACAACGAAAATAATAACGAACACAAACGGAACCCTTTCCAAAATTGACACAAAACGACAAATAACCAAAAGAAATTATTTGTTCACCAAAAATTTTATCCTCTGATCCTTTGGTCCATTAGAAAAAGAAATCTCAAGTGGTTCGAGAATATAATACCTATTGTGATCTACAAGTTCTTAGCCGTTGGCAATAGCGCTCTATCGCGGCCGCTTCTTGCAGCCGTGTCTTTTTCCTAGCCAAGACACAATCAGCCAGCGAAAATATCCAAGTGCGCCCTCTTGCGGCCGTCAGCGAAAAGTACCCCAGTAGGAAAAAGTCATGGTGGTGAATCATTCACCTACTCCTGATGTCAGCGAAGTAAATGTGGTTTCTAACGACACCACTATGCAGAACCAACTAAACCAACAACAATTACAACAACAATCTCTACAACAACAACAAATAGCATTACAGCAAGAACAACCGCAACAAATACAGCAATATCAGCAAACCTAGCAAACTACTCAACAGCAACCAACACCGCAAACTCTACATGTTAAATATCTTCCGCCTGTTCAACCACCGAGTGGCACTGCCCAGCCAAACACAGGTAACTCTGTATCGTCAATTTCAAAGATTGATACGCCTTTGCCTTACCCCTATTCCTGACTCAAGTGAGTCAAATAATGTAACTTCCAGACCCGCACCACTCTTACAGGCCAAACAACAACAATACGCCAATTCAGACAGGTATAGACATTTACTTTTCAAAGCGAAGACTTACGTCTCCCACTAATGAAAATATGAATTTGTCAAAAATTCGGAGGACAAATCTCGATAAAACGTCTCTTGAGTTGGGGCAGAATCGTTTTGCCCTTCTTGCTGAAGAAAACCATTTGAATCCCAAGCCGAAAACACAAAAACCCCCACCCATCTAGCTGTGCGAACAAAACTCTAATTCGCTTATCAAAGAAATTAGCCAAAATGTAGGTCCTAATAATTTCCATGTGGTCTCAATTCTTATGGACAAAATACACGAAACCAAAATTAAAATTTGCAGCGAGACCAATTATAGAAAAATTATCAAACTCTATGATAATCTTAAATAGAGCTACTACACGTACCAGCTCAAAAGCTCGAAAGGCCTCTCAGTAGTTGCTCAATTATTCAAACAGTGCCAAGAGAAAATTCGTTCTTTATCAATCGCACATTTGGTGCATGTTATTTTATGATTTATGTCGGTCGTTCCTTTTTCGAACTGATTAGAATTCCGCTTGGCCACTGATAGTTGTAAGATGATACGACGGTCGTTCCTTCTATGAAGAGATTAGAATTACCGCTCGGCCACTGATAGTGCCAGTTTTTAGGACGGTCCTTCCTTCTATGAAGTAATTACCGTCTTTTATTGATGGCATGCAGATGGTGTGAAATTCCGTTGCATGCTTAGATAATAATGCATACACAAGATGCGTACTTCGTACGAATCATGTATTTAAGTAGTTTTTAAAATGTTATAAATAAAGGCTATGGGCAACCTGAGCGTCACTTGTTCTCAAACCACCAACGCGTCTCTTTTATGTTTTAACATTTTGGTGACCCCGACGTTTTCAAAAATACGAAAATAAAAGTTTATTGCTGTTTGAATTCCGTTTTTGTTTTTTAAAAGCTAAAATATAAAATTGTGTTAAAATTTAAAAACGTAAAAAAAGTTTACAAAAGTTTTTCTACCGTGAAATTAGTGTGCCAAAAATCAATACACGTGTATTGAGCATTGGTTTTATTGTGTCGTAAAAAAAAAAAAAACAGTTAAAAAAGGGAAAATCCCTTAAAAATTTGTGTAATTTTTTCTTAATTTTGTGCTAAGTGAAAGTGTGAAAAATGGAAACTCAGCAAATAGTGCGCTGCCAAGAGGTCCTGGCAAACAAGATCGAAGAGCTCTATGACATAGAATTGTCAAGCGATGCTGGACTACATGAACTGATGGAGATGAAAAAGGAGTTGGGAAAAGCATGGAGCGATTTCCAACAAAACCACGACATCCTTTCACAGACGAAGGATCTAAAGAAGGAAGAGTACTTCAAGGACAAAATTCAGGTGAAAGTACAAACTCTCTGGTCAACGACAACTATCAAATTGGACCATTTGATACGACTCTGTGAGGAGAATTCAGGTAAGTGCTTTATGAACACAAGCACCTCAGAGGCGCGTGGGGGGATCAAGTCAAGGATAGGAAGGGCCACGATAAGAAATCTGGATTAGTCCGCCGATTTCAATTCGTGTTAGGAGAATTAGGGCTAAAGGTCGAGGCTTTCCGATTAGGTGAGGAAAGTCTCGATACTTTAAAACAAACTAGGAATATAGCTCAGGATATATTTCTAGAATATATCAATGAGTTCGAAGACGATGAGTTAGCAGAAACGTTCTATTCTCTCAAAGAAAGTTGCGACTTACTTTGTAAGGAGAATAGAACTAAGAGTAAAGCTTCTGAAAAAGCAGATACTTACATGCACTATACTCTCCCACAAGTTGAGCTACCCATATTTGAGGGAGACTACTCAAAGTGGGAAACATTCAAAGAATTGTTTGTTCAAATGTTAGCATCAAGGGTTATTCCTAATACACAGAAAATGTGTATTTTGAAAACTGTGCTGAAAGGTTCTGCAGCTATGTGCATTGCAAGCCTGCCGGCCACAAATACCAACTATGATGTTGCTTGGGAAATTGTAGACGACAAACGGGCATTAACAAATTTATATTTTAAAAAATTAATTGACGCGCCAGCAGCTATTGGCACAGAAAAAAGCGTTAAAATTTTTCAAAGTACAGTCCAAGAAGGATTGCACGCCCTTAATTCACTGAAGTTACCGTCAGATGAGCTTTTGGATGCCATCATTAATTACATATTAATTAGAAAACTAGATAATAATTTGAGAGTGAAATATGAAAGTTCACTCACAAATTCAAGGGATATTCCAAGGTTGGATTCCTTGACAAAGTTTCTAGACCATGAATTCTATGCTCTAGAGGCTATGCAAGGACAGCCCAAGGCAAATATTGGTATGCAAAGGATGTCAGGTAGGACAGCATCCCAATGTCTGATGGGCAGTAGTTCTAATCATCTAGCTGAACTATGTAGTGAGTTCAAGAGTCTGTCAATAAATGATAGGTATTCAAAGGCATTGGCGAATAGACTATGCCTTAAATGTTTGAAAGGCGGTCATTCGAGAATGTCTTGCAAAAGTTATAAATGCAAAACTTGTAATGGGGATCATCACGTTTTATTACATAAAGACACTCAGAAAGTTAAGAGTGCTACTGTTAAACAAACAGAAAAGAATGTGAATAACCAAGGGGAAAAACACATTCTTCTGTCCACCGCGATAATCAAGGTGAAGGGTTCTAATGGTAAGCCTGTCAAGGCACGGGTTCTTTTGGATAACGGATCGCAAGTTAACCTGATAACCCAAAATTTTAAGAATAAATTAGGGTTTGAAGGAAAAAAAGAAAAACAACCTCTGTTACCATTGAAGGTATTGGGGAAAATCTGACAGAAATTTCAGAGAAAATAACTGTTTTAATTGAATCATTAGTGTCTGATTTCAAGAGTGAAATTAGTGTGTTGGTGGTTCCTAAAATAGTGTCCAATCAGCCATCACAAAAAATTGTTAAAGGAAACATACCGGAAGATATTGCATTAGCGGATCCACAATTTGATGTTCCCGGTAGAGTTGACATTTTACTAGGAGCACTGGAGTTTTACAAGTTAATGAAAACAGGTCAAATCATTTTAGGAGCACTGGAGTATATGCTTCAAAATAGTGTGTTAGGTTGGGTAGCCAGTGGACCCGCCATTGTAAGGATCATAATTTAAATAACCAACTTCAATGACGAGGCTCGTCAAACTCAAGCTGAAAAAAAATGTGAAGAATATTTTTTAAAAAATGTAAAGCGGTCTCATGAGGGGAAATTTATAGTAGACTTGCCATTCAAAAATACATTGGAAGGATTGGGAGATTCGGCCATTCAGGCTAAAAGAAGACTTCTATCACTGGGAAGAAAGTTGGAAAAAAACGGATCTCTAAAAAAAAATATCATGAATGTATGAGAGAATATCTTGACGGTCATATGGAAATTGTAGGAAATGAAAGAAAATTCAGTGAAAAATACATCATTGTGTGTTGCGACCTGAGAGTTCGACAACCAAATTGAGAGTTGTTTTCGATGCTTCTTGTAAAACTTCCAAGAACGCGTCATTAAAAGACATGTTACAAGGTCCAAGGTTACAAGAAGATCTGTTTAACATTCTTTTGAGATTTAGGAAGCGTAAATATGTCTTTTCGGCAGATATCGAAAAGATGTACAGACAAGTCTGGATTACCGAAAACGACAGGAAGTATCAGTTGATATATTGGCGGTGGAGTCCAAAGGAGGAAATCCGAAAGTATGCACTCAAAACAGTGACCTTTGGGATTTCAGCTGCTCCAGACTTAGCTGTCAAGTGTTTGCAAAAGGTGGCAGAAATGGAACGTAAAAAATATCCTGAAGCTGCAGAGGTAATTAAAACTGACTTCTACATGGACGATTTAATGACCGGTGGGGATTGTCTGGAAAAAGTTATTGAGTTACAAAAGACATTAAAGGACGTTCTCTCAAAATACGGGTTTGAAATGTAATTGGGAAGGGGAAAATAAGGAGAGAGTAACAAAAAGAAGTATTTTGTCGGACATCTCAAAACTATTTGACCCCCTCGGCTTGGTTAATCCAGTAATAGTTACTGCAAAAATCTTAATTCAAGAACTATGGAAATTAAAGGTTGATTGGGACACCAATGTACCGACAGACATTTTAACAACTTGGAATAAGATGAGAAATGAACTGCCACTACTTAATAAACTTAAATTTGAAAGACATTTAGTAGGTCCGAATCCTGAAATTATAGAATTGCATGGATTTTCGGATGCTTCCATGGCAGCTTATGGAGCGGTTATATACATAAAAACCTTAAATCGTAATGGAGAGATAACGGTACGGCTGGCAGCATCAAACCCAAGATTGGAATTATGTGGAGCAGTCTTGTTAACGGAATTAATGAAAAAGGTACTTGAAAGTTTGAAATTTAATCACTTATCTAAGTTTTATTACACAGATTCATCGATTGATCTGAGTTGGCTAAAATTGGAACCCACAACATTACAAATATTTGTCGCAAATAGAGTTGCACAAATACAATCCGAATACAAAATCAGTGAATGGAGATATGTAAGCACGGAGGTAATTCCAGCTGATCTCGTCTCAAGAGGGCTATTTCCAAGCCAAAGGTTTGCAAAGAAGAAGTAAGTGAAGGTCCACAGATAGAAATGGATGTGATTCCAGACATCAAGAGAAAGAAGGTAGTGGGTCTAACGGTCCAGAAGACCAACTTTTTGGAGAAAATTAACTACAAGAACAATTTTGAATTACTACAAAATGTGGTTGCGCATATTCTAAAATTCGTAGACATCATGAAGAAAAGGCAGTTGAAGCATTGGTTAGATTACAAAAATAAGTCACTTTTTGTATTAATTAAAGATATACAAAAGCGTAATTTTTCAACCGAGATAAAGTTGTTAAAAGCAAAGAAAATGTTACCATCTAATTCAAAAATAATATCACTCTCTCCCATAATGGATAACATCGAAGTTATTAGAGTTGGGGGGAGAATTCAAAAAAGTAGATTAACTTTTGAAGCCAAACATCCAGTTTTATTGCCATATAATGATGGATGGGTAGTACTGCTAGTTAAGCATTTGCATTCAAAACATTATCATGTAGGAGCACAGGGATTGCTAGCGATTGTACGGCAAAGGTTTTGGCCATTACGGGGCAAACAATTAACAAGCAAGGTAGTCAATCAATGTTACAGGTGTTTTCGTGCAAATCCCAGAGCATTGCACCAAATGATGGGGAACCTTCCGGAAGATAGGCTTATAGAAACTAGGCCGTTCTTGAATGTGGGTATTGACTATTTGGGGCCAATATTTATTCACCATAAAATTCGCGGCAAGAAAACAGATAAGGCTTATGTTTGTGTATTGGTTTGTTTTTCAACAAAAGCGGTCCATTTGGAAGTCGTTTCTGACTTGAGTTCAGCGTCATTCATTGGAGCGTTAAAAAGATTTGTGGCACGGCGCAGTTGCCCACAAAAAATTTACTCTGACAATGGAACTAATTTCACAATGGGGCTGCAAATAGCGTCAATGAAATATATCATTTGTTCAGAAACAAAGAGCATTCCGAGGCCATTGAAAGGTTTTGTGGGGAAAAAGAAATTCAGTGGATAAATATACCGGCCAGATCGCCTCATGTGGGAGGATTATGGGAGGCCGCAGTTAAATCAGTGAAGAAACATTTCCACAAAGTTGTGGAAGGCATTATGACCATTGAGGAATTCTGTACCTTGATGGCACAGATAGAAGCAATTTTGAATTCGAGACCACTTATGCCATTGTCGGAAGATCCGAATGATTTCCAAATTTTAACTACGGGTCATTTTCTAATTGGAGAATCCTTTTCAACGTTTGTTGATAGAAGTGATAATCACTGTTATCACGGGCTCCGGGATCACTGGAAAGCAGTGCAAAACAATACCCAAGAGTTTTGGAAAATATGGTCAAACGAATATTTAAGTGAGTTACAAAAACGATACAAATGGCAGCGTCCGTCCGTAAACATTGAAGTGGGTAGTCTGGTTCTTTTGAAGGAAGAAAATCTAGCCAAGATGAATTGGAGAAGGGGACGAATTATTAACACAATCTGTGGAGCTGACGGATTGTGTCGAATGGTAGATGTAGGGACCAGCACTGGTGTTTCGAAACGATCGGTACACAATGTTTGTCCTTTTCCTACGTAAGATAATGAAAATGATAACGAGAAAACTAAACAAGATATTTAAAATAAAGACTCCAAATTAGGTATAAGAAAATCAAAGAGATTAAAGAATAAAAATGTCATGTTAACCATTTTAAGTGAATTATGTATTATGCCTATAATAAAGGCTCAAGTAGAAGTATTTCCTATAAAGGATTTATCATGACTATTTTTTTAAGAAATAGGACAAGTCGGCCTGACGACGACGGCGTGGAACATCGTAGTGCACTTGGACGTAAAAGCCAACTGGAACCATGAGGAGAATCTCGACAAGGCAATGCTGAGGATTCAGCATCTTAATACAACGTTGAGCGACGAGCCATATCTAGCTGAATCCGCAAATCAGCTTAATGAACGATATTTTCGCATCAAACAAAAGCACGATATCATCGTTTACAACTACGATTTGTGGGCAAGATCTTCAACGCACTATTTGGAATGATGGATGAAGACCATGCTGACGAACTGGTACATAAGATAAAGCAGAGTAGTACGAACGAAGAATATTTATTGGCTTTGGCAAGCAACCAGTCATCACTACAAGATATGACCAACGAGGTGCTAAAGGGTCACAACGAAGTTGTTTGGAAGAATTTTAAGTTTATAAACAATTCCATTCACAGCCAATTCCATAAGCACACCGATAGTGAAGCACTTATCAGTGTTATCTCTAACACACTACTTGCTATGGAATCGTTTGAAGAAATCCAAAGCGCCATTCTAGATGTAATCTGGAATTCGAAGGGCAACTTCCTGGAAAAAGTGCAGCCGTTACAGAAATTCGAGCAGAAAATCGCGATGATAATACCAAATTTGACTGAGCATTTAATGCTACCTGAAACTAATCCCATTGAATTATCTAAAGTAGCAAGTACAACGACCAGGACAACTGCAGAGTTCATCTTATTCAACATCCGTATCCCACTGATCAGCAAGGAGAACCTTCAAGCCTACGCAATTTACGCTTATCCAACTTTGCATGATGATTTCTTCGTTAGTATTCGTCCTACGTTCAAATATATTCTTCTGGACGACCGAAAAACTATGTATTATGGTCTAACAGACAACAACTTTGATCATTGTCAGCTCATGTCAACGCTGATGTTATGCCCACAACCGCACCCGTTGTACAACATCGTACCAGCATCGAAATGTGAGGTGCAACTATTTTTGCGACAACGGGAAATACCGAGAAATTGCGATGTCAACATTATGGCATTGCATAACTTCTGGGCTCAACTCCATGCTACCAACACCTGGATATTTTCTATGAGTGAAGAATCTGCGGTAGAGATTTTTTGCAACAAAAAACGCATAACTCAACAACTTCACGGAACAGGCATGCTCAAGTTAATGCCGGATTCTCATCTTCAAGATTTGGATGTCAACTTTGGGCTTATGATGCTTATACCTCCGAAGTAAAGCTCGTGCTCCCTTGGATAAATATAACGGATCATGTTTAATTATGCAAAATTAAAGAACGGCACCAAGCAACGAAGACATAGGTAGTTGCGGTCGGTGTTTACAGAAATGATACCAATAGTTGATGAGTCTGTAAATACCCGCAATATAGTTTTTTATGGTCCTTCTCTTTGAAGTGATACAGAAACGGGTAATTTCAACATCTGGTAGCAGTTTGTCAGTATGGATGGAAATTCCACATACACAGCGGAAGTGTACAAATGCAAATGTACACAACTAAATAGGATCTGTCTCGGCCGATAATGGCCCATAAAGGCCCAATAAAAAGGTCCTTTGTTCCGCGAAATAGATAATTAGTGCGTTGCTTGGGCGGACCGTTTATTACACACACGATGGGACCGCAATCGCATCGTGTACGTAGGTAGTTTTAAGGTATTCGTATGTATTTGTAGGTATTTTATAAGGTACTTTTTGTAATTTCTAAGTAGATTTTAAACTATAAATAAAGAGTTCAGTTCACTGGACAAAACAGTTATCCCATAACAACCGAAACCTCGTGTACTTACTTGGTAAGCTAAACAAATTGGTGACCCCGTGATTTAAATACGCGTAAAAGTGTTAGAATTCGTGTTTTTTTGTCTAAAAAAAAAAAAAAAAAAAATTGCATTGTGTTTAAGTTGAGTTATAAAAAAAAATAAAAGTTTTAAATGCACTAGTGTTTAGTGTTTGTTGTAAAATATAAAAAAAATAAAAGTTTTAAATTACAACTGCGCTAGTGTTTAGTGTTTGTTGTAAAATATAAAAAAAAAATAAAAGTTTTAAATTACAACTGCGCTAGTGTTTAGTGTTTGTTGTAAAAGAAAAAAAAAATTTTAATTTATTAATTACAACTGTGCTAGTGTTTTGTTTTGTATAAAATGGAGCAGATAGTGAAGAACCAAGAAGCTATCGGGGCGGAGATAGCTTCTGGGTACAACAAGCTGGCCAAGGAGGCTGCCACAAGCATAAATGTGGGACGGTTTCAGGAGATGAGGTCCTGGGTAACGGAACTGTCCCAGCGGTTCGAGGCTAACGACCAAGAGTTAGTCGCGGCAGAAGTCACTATGGAAAGAAATGCATACTTCAAGCAGAAGTATGCAGACCAGGTAAGAATTCATATTTCTAATTTTTATAAGTTGTTAAATACAGTAACAATCAGTCCTGAACCGGTAGTGAAACCTGACCAAAAGGGGTCAGGTGAGCCTGACAAAAAGGGGTCAGGTAAACCTGACCAAAAGGGGTCAGGGGAGTTTGACCAGAAACGGTCAGTTGCTCCACTACCATGGATAGGGAGAAAATTCCAACATGTGTTGGACATATTAGATGAAAAGGTTAGTAATTGTGGGGAAGGGAAGGATTCCATAGAAACAGTGGAAAAGAAATTAGACTTAGTTGAGGAAACTTACCTCAAATATATGGAATTCTACTCTGATGACGAGCTAACTGAAGTGTATTACGGGTTGAGGGAAAAAGTTGCTTCACTAAAGAAAGGGAATATTGATACTTGCCCCTTCCCTTTACCACAAATAGATATACCAGTTTTCGATGGTAAATACTCTGAATGGGACACATTCAAGGAATTGTTCCAACAATTAGTAGTATCAAAATCGATTTCAAATACACAAAAGATGTGTATATTGAAAGCGAAGGTGAAAGGATCGGCAGCAAGCATTATTGTAAATTTGCCATCAAAGGATGCAAATTTCGATATTGCATGGAAGTTGCTTACTGATAAATACACAAATCAAAGAGCAATAACTTCAATTTACTTTAAAAAGCTGATCGAGGCTCCTGCTGTCAGATCTGACGCAAAAAGTGTGCAAGACTTTCAAGAGATGATAAACGAAAGTCTTCAAGCATTGCACGCATTTGGGATTGGAGCAGAAGAACTGCTTCAGTCCTTGATATGTTTCATCCTACAAAGGAAAATGGATGGAGCATTAAGAGTAAAATTTGAGGCCTCTTTAGTTAACTCAAAGAAATTACCAAGGGTCGACAACTTGCTCGGATTTCTCGAGCGCGAAGTTTGTATTTTAGAGGCGACCCAAGAATTTTCCAACAAAAGGGATGGAAATCTTGGGGAGCAGCCTAGGAAAAAGGGATTCGTGCTAAGTGGTGAGAAATGTTTAATGGGATGTTTAACGGGACATTTTTTGAATCAATGTTCCAAATTTAGAGGACTTTCCATTATCGAACGATGGAATAAGGTAAAAGAGAACAATTTATGCAAAAAATGTCTGAAAAGCGGACACATGAGTGTAACATGTAGTAGTGAATATAACTGTAGAATATGTAAATATGGTCATCATTCTCTACTACATAGGGAAAATAAGAAAACGCAGTCTAAAACTGCTGTGGTTAAAGATAAAATTAAAGAAATAAATAAATGTATATTATTGTCCACAGCCATAGTTCAGGTGGCTGACGGATTAGGAAATTGGATGGATTGTCGGGCTTTGCTCGATAATGGGTCCCAAGTCTGTTTGATGACAAAGGCTTTTAAAAACAAGTTGAAATTAAAAGCTTCTGGTACATCAACTACTATTGAGGGTCTAGGGAAAAGTAAAGCTAAGGTGAATGAACGGGTTAGTGTAACCATTAGATCCAAAACTTCGGGATATAAGACGAATTTGGAAATGTTGGTGATGCCTAAGATTTTGTCGGATTTGCCTGAACGAATGGTGGAAACAGGTGAGTATCCGAATGGAATTCAGTTAGCAGATCCAAAATACCATATTCCGAGAGGAGTAGATATGCTGATTGGAGCAGAAATATTCTTCGAAATTTTGTCAACAGGACAAATTCGGGATAAGGATGGCAACTTTATGTTGCAAAATACAAAATTAGGTTGGATAGTAAGTGGATCTGCTAGCATATCGGCGTCTGCTGTACGTTGCATGACTATATCCAGTTTGCAGGAAAATACGGATACGATGCTCCAAAAATTTTGGGAGGTAGAAGAGCTTCCGTGCAAGAAAAGGATGACAAAGGAGGAAATCAAGTGTGAGCAGATTTTCAACAAGACGACTAAAATAGGACAGGATGGAAAATTTGAAGTAAGTATTCCATTTAAAGAAAAAAGTAATTTGTTGGGAGATTCTAGAATTATTCTAGATTTTATTCTATAGAAAATAAATTGGAAAAGAATACAGAGTTAAAATTGCAGTATCAGGAATTTATGAAAAAGTACATGGAATTGGGACATATGGAAATAATTCAAAAAGAATTAAAATTGAAAGAAAGTTGCTATTTTCTACCACATCATTGTGTATTGCGACCAGAGAGTACCTCAACCAAATTACGAGTAGTATTTGACGCTTCTTGCAAATCGACTACAAATGTGTCATTAAATGATATATTATATGTAGGCCCAAGATTGCAGGAAGAGTTATTTAACATTCTTTTGAGGTTTAGGAAACATAAATATGTTTTTTCAGCAGACATCGAAAAAATGTATAGGCAAATTTGGGTGGCAGAAAAAGATAGAAAATATCAACTAATATACTGGCGGTGGAGTCCAGAAGAGGAACTCAAAATTTATTCCTTAAATACAGTTACTTATGGGACAGCATCGGCGCCATATTTGGCTGTAAACTGCTTGGAAAAAATTTCTGATGTACAACGGAAAAGTAATCCAAAAGTCGCGGATATCATTAAAAATGATTTTTATATGGATGATTTAATGACTGGTGGGGATTGCTTAAAAAGTGTGGTAGAAATGCAGGGCAATATAAATAAAATTTTGCAAGGATATGGAATGCCGTTGCGAAAATGGTGTGCAAATCATCCAGATTTGTTGTCCAACATTCCAATTCAGGATAGAGAGGGATGTTTGGATATCGGTTTGGAAAATGTATCGACAATAAAAACTTTAGGGGTAGTATGGAATCCTCTAGAAGATGAGTTAAGCATGAAATGTAATTGGGAAAATGGAGAAGTAGTCACAAAAAGAACTATTTTGTCAGACATTTCCAAGCTATTTGATCCACTGGGGATAGTGAATCCGGTAACTGTAACTGCGAAAATTTTATTACAGCAGCTATGGAAGTCAAAAATTGATTGGGATTCAAAGGTACCACAAGATATATTGATGACTTGGAACAAAATTAAAAGTGAATTACCAAAACTTAATGAAATAAAAATTAAACGACACTTATTTTGTGACCAACATAAAGTTATTGAATTACATGGATTTTCCGATGCTTCCATCAAGGCGTATGGAGCGGTAATTTATGTAAAAACCTCAAATGAAAATGGGGAGGTGTCAGTACGACTAGCAAATCACGAGTAGCTCCAATAAAGATGTTGACGCTACCCAGATTGGAGTTGTGTGCTGCAGTTTTATTGACTGAGTTAATGAAAAAAGTAATTGAGAGTTTGAAAATCAACAATTTTTCTAAATTTTATTATACAGATTCGTCCATAGTTTTAAGCTGGCTCAAATTGGAACCAGCAGTATTACAGGTATTTGTTGCAAATAGGGTGGCACAAATACAAAGCGAGACCGATATTAAGGAATGGAGGTATGTTCCAACTAAAGAAAATCCAGCGGATATTGTGTCAAGAGGCTCGCTACCAAGTGAGCTTATAGACAGTAATATGTGGTTAGATGGACCATTGTTTCTGAGAGAAGAAAAGTGTCAGGAATGGCTTTGTCCGCAAAGCTGTGACTCCTTGGCACTGGAAGTTAAAAAGAGTAAAGTGGTTGGTGCACTAATAAGACCCGGTTCTTTTATAGATACTATTCGTCACAAAAATAGTTTTGAGTTTTTAAGGAATGTAGTAGCTCAGATTTTACGTTTTGTTGACATTGCGAAAAAAGATGCCAAAAACAGTGGCTAATTTATAAACAAAAAGCATTGGTAGTTCTAATAAAAAATATTCAACAGAAACATTTTAAAAAGGAGATTAAAGCGCTAAATGCAAATAAGATACTACCGTCGGATTCAAAAATCTTAACATTGTATCCTATTATAGATGAAGAAGGGATATTAAGGGTAGGAGGTAGAATAGAGAATAGTAGATTAGCTTATGAATCGAAGCATCCAATTTTACTTCCATATGACGACAAATTAGTAGTGCTATTAGTAACGGAATTGCATGTCAAACATTTGCACATAGGACCACAGGGACTATTAGCAATCATAAGACAAAGGTTTTAGCCATTAAGAGGAAAACAATTAGCAAAGAAAATTGCAAATAAATGCTACAGATGTTTTCGCGCTAATCCAAGACCTTTACATCAACTTATGGGGAATTTACCAAAGGATAGGTTGATCAAGACACGACCTTTTTTAAATGTAGGCATCGATTTTTTGGGGCCAATAACAATACATTACAAAGTGCGAGGAAAAAAAACGGATAAAGCTTATGTTTGTGTATTTGTTTGATTTTCGACGAAAGCGGTCCATTTGGAAGTCGTTTCTGACTTAAGTTCAGCAGCATTCATTGGAGCATTAAAAAGATTTGTGGCACGGCGTAGTTGTCCACAGAAAATTTATTCTGACAATGGAACTAATTTCATTGGGGCTGCGAATAGCCTAAATGAAATATATCAATTGTTCAAGAACAAAAAACATTCGGAGGCCATTGAAAGATTTTGTGGGGAAAAAGAAATTCAATGGATAAATATTCCGGCCAGATCTCCTCATGTGGGGGGATTGTGGGAGGCTGCAGTGAAATCAGTGAAGAAACATTTCTATAGAGTCGTGGAAGGCATTATGACATTTGAAGAAATGTGTACCTTGATGACTCAGATAGAATCAATTCTAAATTCAAGGCCACTTATGCCATTGTCCGATGATCCGAATGATTTTCAAGTTTTAACTCCAGGTCATTTTCTTATAGGAGAATCTTGTTCAACGTTTGTTGACAGAAGTGATAATCAATGTTATCACGGGCTGCGGGATCACTGGAAAGCAGTGCAAAACAATACCCAAGAGTTTTGGAGAATATGGTCAACCGAATATTTGAGTGAGTTGCAAAAAAGGTATAAATGGCAGCGTCCGTCCGATAACATTGAAGTAGGCAGTCTTGTTCTTTTGAAAGAAGAAAATTTGGCCATGATAAATTGGAGGAGGGGACGAGTTATTAACACAATATGTGGAGTTGATGGATTGTGTCGAATGGTAGATGTAAGAACAACCACTGGTATATCGAGACGATCGGTACACAATGTTTGTCCTTTTCCTACGGATGAAAATAATGCAAATGAAAAAGAAAAAACAAATGAAAAAACAAAAGAAAAAAATAATAGTAGTAATAGTGAAAACAAAGATGTAAGAAGATCCAGTAGGATTAAAAACAAAAATTGTATGCTTATATTATTGTCGTATTTAATGATTTTCCCTGTAGTAAAAGGGCTTGTGAATATTGACTATTTTAAAGATAAAGCAGGAATATTTTTTGAAGAAGTGGAGGTAATAGTTCTGACAAAAACTGCATGGAATATTGTGGTACATGTGAACATGACGGATTATTGGAGTTATAGGGACAAATTGGACGAGTCAATGCAGCTGGTTAAATCCATGGAGGCATCACTTTCCGACGATGTATATATGGCAGCGACGATCGAACAACTCACAGCAAGGTATCAGCGCATCGCCCAAAATAATGAAGTCATCACGCTAATCAACTCGAAGAAGAGCCGGCGAGTTCGAAGGGCGCCTTTGGGATCTATGGGTGGTGTTCTTCATTCAATATTTGGACTGATGGATGAGGAACACTCCCAAGGATTGGTGCAACAGATTCAACAAAGCCAGTCAAATGAGAAATACATGTTAGATCTAATAGAAAAGCAAACGTCTATTCAAGATTTAACATCGGACATACTGAAGCAACAACATGAGGTGGTATGGAAGAATTTTCAATTCATCAACAACTCAGTACATACACTGAATGAGGCAATAAATAAACAAATGGATAATGAAGTGATACTTAGCGCAATAACAAGTACTCTGGTGGCGGTGGAATCATTCGAGCAGATTCAGCGAGACTTAATCGACGTCATCTGGAACTCGAAAGGCAATTTTATGACAAAAATACTGCCGTTGCAAAAATTCCAAAAACAAATAGGCCTAATCACTTCTAATATCAACGAAAACTTAATGTTGCCTGACAATAATCCGATGGAGCTTGCAAAGATTGCAAAAACAACCACAAGAACAACCGCAGAATTAATTTTGTTCAACATTCGAATTCCACTAGTTAACAAAGAAAAGATGCGAGCGTATGCAATATATTCGTATCCTACATTCCATGACGGGTATTTCGTGAGTATTAAGCCTGCATTTGATTACATACTATTAGATGCGAGAAAAACAGTGTATTATGGGATGGTGGGCGATAAGTTTCAACATTGTCAACAAATGAAGAAGATGCTGCTATGCCCGCAGACACATCCTTTATACAACATAAGAGCCGACTCCAGATGCGAAGTTCAACTATTCTTAAAGCAGCGAAGGTTTCCTCGGGACTGCGAGATAAACATTGTGCCTTTGCGTAATTTTTGGCGTCAACTCTATGCGACTAATTCTTGGATTTTTTCGATGGGTGAAGAGACTCAAGCTGAAATAAAGTGCAACGAGAATCATCAGATAGTGAGCCTTGAAGGTCAAGGTATGTTACAAATGAATCCTGACTGTTATCTACAAACGACCGATGTCAACCTATGGGCATATGACGTATACACAACGAATGTCAGTTACATCATTCCGATCCTGAATCTAACGCATCATATGCCAAATATCAAACATATTCAACTAATGGGAGATATAGAATCGTTTCAAATTCAGAACATCCCAACACAAAAGACGATATTAGGATTTCCAACGGCGTTGGATTTTCACCACGTAGCTCATTATGGTTCAAGTCTGAAAACATGGGTTATAATGCTGGTAATCATCGTAGCAGTAATCATCATCTTCCGAAAACTGTGCCAGATGTCCACCACCTATCTACCAGCAGCCATTACCTAACCACAGTTAGGGTAGAGTAGATTCATAATCAATATAACATATATTTTTTACACAGTTTACATATTTTAATTAGTATTTGAGTATGCCAAATTTTATTTAAAACAAAGCTTATAAGCATAAATCTATAAATACAAAATTTTCTTTTGTTAATTTGAATTCATTTTCATGGCGGCCGTAGCCGCTTGACAATTAACCACTGTGTGGAATCACATTTTTTAATTTTTTTAAGATTTAAAATTTCGATACAAACATTTCAAAAAAAAAGAAAAAAAAAAAGAGAGAAAGAAATGTTTTATCGATATAATTATTTTTATGTTTTATTATGTTGTTTAAGAAGCAACCCCTTGTTAGTTTTAAGTTCTGATTGATTTAAGTTTTCTTTTCAACATAGAATAGTGCTACAGTAAGATATTTATTTCTTGCACTATCAAACAAAAAATCAAAACACAAAAATAAGAAAAATTATGAAAAGTAATCTAAATTGTAATTATGTTATTTGCATCTTGTAAGGTCTGTAGCGCCTCATATTAAAAGAAAAAAAATGTATGTAAACACTATATAAAAAATTTATATTTTTGTTAAGGATGTCCAAAAAAAGAGACAAAATTATTAAAAGACTTAAGCCTTTTAAGGCGGGCAAGACACGCAATTATGCGTAAAATAAAAAATGTATATCAAGAAAAGCAAACAAAAACATGTAAACATGTCCAAGAGAGAACAATAGTATTAAAAGACTTAAGTCTTTCAAAGTAGGCAATATGTTTAATTATGCAAAATTAAAGAACGGCACCAAGCAACTAAGACATAGGTAGTTGCGGTCGGTGTTTACAGAAATGATACCAATAGTTGGTGAGTCTGTAAATACCGGCAATATAGTTTTTTATGGTCCTTCTCTTTGAAGTGATACAGAAACGGGTAATTTCAACATCTGGTAGCAGTTTGTCAGTAGGGATGGAAATTCCACATACACAGCGGAAGTGTACAAATGCAAATGTACACAATTAAATAGGATCTGTCTCGGCCGATAATGAGGCCCAATAAAAAGGTCCTTTGTTCCGCGAAATAGATAAGAGGTGGGCTAGAAACATATAAAATTCCGGATATTCCAGTGCCAAACACCATCTTCGGCTTCCCAATTGATCTGGACATTCATGACGTCTTCCACTACGGACTGAGTATCACGAATCTGATATTATTCGTCGTTGCAACCGTCATCATCGTCGTCGTCTTAAAGGCAACAGGCGGATTAGTTCCCATTGGGGCATTTACTTTTAGTCGCTAACTCTTGTTTTATGAGTGAGGTTAAGTTTTTTGGTAAATTTAGTAATTAAATAATAATTTAACAATAATTGAATAACAATTAAATTAAATTGTAAGAAATAATTTAAAGTTCAGTAAATATTATGCCAATAAGTAATTAGTTGAAAGCCTGTAATAATGGGGGGCAGTATGTTCAATTATTGAAACAGTGCCAAGAGAAAATTCGTTCTTTATCAATCGCACATTTGGTGCATGTTATTTTATGATTTATGTCGGTCGTTCCTTTTTCGAACTGATTAGAATTCCGCTTGGCCACTGATAGTTGTAAGATGATACGACGGTCGTTCCTTCTATGAAGAGATTAGAATTACCGCTCGGCCACTGATAGTGCCAGTTTTTAGGACGGTCCTTCCTTCTATGAAGTAATTACCGTCTTTTATTGATGGCATGCAGATGGTGTGAAATTCCGTTGCATGCTTAGATAATAATGCATACACAAGATGCGTACTTCGTACGTATCATGTATTTAAGTAGTTTTTAAAATGTTATAAATAAAGACTGTGGGCAACCGGAGCGTTCAAAATGCAAAGATTAGCGTGCGTGTGTATAACTGGGGCTATGAGAAGCTGTCCTACAGCATCATTAGAAGTCCTTTCAGAATTAATACCTCTTCACATCTAAGTTCAGACGCAGGCGAAGAGGGCTATACTAAGAATAACTGGAGGAAGCGTCGGGTCAGCTTGTTGCATAAGTCGGAAGATTGATATTCTTACGAAGCAATACCCTGAAATCTCACTACCAAGAGATAACATGATACCGAAGTTCAGCTTCATCAAACGATTTGCAACACAACTTAGCAATAAAAAGGAGTGGGAAGGTGTACATGAAAATTACACAATAAACCAAAGTACGATAACCTGGTATACAGACGGGTCTCTTACGGAAGAAGGTACAGGAGCAGGAGTGTTTGGGCCAAGGATAAAATACTCTGAGCCCATGGGTAAATACACCAGCATATTTCAGGCGGAAATATATGCCATTGATAGGTACGCTCACTTCAACCTCAAACGGAAATACCGGAACCAAACCATTGCGATCCTATCCGGCAGTCAAGCGGCAATCAAAGCACTAAAATGATACCAGGTAAGCTCTAAACTCGTGTGGGAGTGCCTTGATAAACTGAATACGCTTGGACTGCACAATCAGGTTAGTATCTACTGGGTGCCGGGTCACAGAGGGATAGAAGGTAATGAAATGGCAGACGAACTAGCAAAGAAAGGAGTGGAAACTCCCTTCGTAGGGCCAGAACCATTATGTGGAATGGGAAAAGGGACCATATCTATTATATTAAAAGAAGAAGAAGATAAACTACGGAAATTATACTGGGACAATCTACCAGGCCTGAAACAATCAAAAACACTACTAGGGACTTACTACCCAAAGCGACATGGAGAATGTATGAACTTACCAAAAAAGAATATAAGAATAATAACAGGGATCTTGACAGGACATTGGAGGTTAAACTACCACCTATCAAAACTGAGAATAGTATCGGACGACAAATGCAGGTTTTGCACGGAGGACACTGAAACTTCAAAACATATCTTAGGAGAGTGCCCCGCACTCATGCTAAAACTGAAAAGATATCTGGGCGACCACCAAATACCAGAACACATATTGAAATCCCTAGAAGTAGGCCCGATACTACAATTTCTCAATGGGATATGACTTATAGAGTTGCTATAAGTCATTGACGGGGCACAATAGTTCACTATTGGACGCAGTGCATATCCCGTTCAATAATAATAATAATAATACCGGAGCGTCACTTGTTCTCAAACCACCAACGCGTCTCTTTTATGTTTTAACAGTAGTGTTGAAAGGTATTGAGTCCTTCGTTGAATGCGACGATATCAAAGCCGCATTAAGTGATGCAGGCTTTCAAATTAAGTCTGCATTCAACATTCAAAATACACGAAACAGGTTTATGACCTACACGAAACAGGTTTTTGCACATAAACAAAAGAGGATTTCACTATTAAAAAATGTAGTAATTGCGGTGGCAACCACACTGCTAACTATAGAGGCTGCGCAGTCTACCAGAGCTTCATGAAAAAGACGGAAAATGTGACTCAAAAACACGAAACAAGGAAGATCCTAAAATTTCCTCCGTTATACGTTGGCCAAACTTTCGCTAACCCCCTTGTATCGTACAAAAAAGGACTACCAAAGAAAAAACACACTTTTTAGCGTTGGGAAAAATAATAAAAAAAAAACCCAACGATGTTTATTCCTCGAAATCTCTTTTTTAACTGCACTGGCCGATGTGCGCAGGGCGCCATCGGCTCAGAAAAAAGACAAAAATTACATTTATTTGTGCAGGGTTGCATCAGCATGACGGTATTTACATTAAATTCTAACAGTCCCGCCGAAAACCAGCGTGATCCAAATAATTAAGATACATAAATTGAATTTTAATTCTACTTCTCCAACTCGGTTGTGTCTACTGGTAAAATAAAAATTTTTTGTACTGGTCTTCTCAAGATGGTTGTAGCAGTTTGAATTGTCACGGATCGCACCAAATTGTCTTTACTGGGATGGAGTTCAACGATGCGTCCCATAGCCCACTGCGCTGGCGGGAACTTCTCGCTTTTGATCAATACCAGCTTCCCCAATTGCACTCGTTCGGATTCTCGTCTCCATTTTTTTCGCTCTTGTAATGTAGTCAAGTATTCAGTATGCCATCTATCCCAAAACGTTCTGACTATATTCTGCCTTTCTCTCCACAGTTTCATACCTCTTGCCGATGACTCCTCTGGTACTGTAAACGGTAATGGGAGAACCAAAGGCTCCCCAATCAAGAAATGACCAGATGTCAATACCTGAAGGTCTGTCGGATCATCATTCAATGGATGCAAAGGACGCGAATTGAGTATTGCTTCAATTTGTGCAAGCAACGTTCGCAACTGTTCGAATGGCAGTACTCTCACACCTATGACCCGAATGAGATGGTGTTTCATAGATTTGACTGCCGCCTCGTATATTCCACCCTGGTGTGGAGCTGCCGGTGTCATGAAACGCCAGTCGGTTCCCTGCATGCTCAAATGCTGGAATACTTCGTCCTTATGCCACTTTTCTATTGCTCTTCTTATCTCTTTTGCCGCTCCCACGAATGCTTTTCCATTATCGCTGTACATCCTTTCACAACGGCCTCTGCGTGCAATGAATCTTTCATAACAGGCAATAAATGCTACTGTTGTTAAATCTGTCACTGAACGGACTTTCGCATCCGAACCAATTTTAAACAAATACGCAACCACATCTATCGCAGGTTCCAACTTGTCAACATAATCAATTAAAGCGATTCTCTTTCTCAACTACAGCCTCCGCCACTGTGTTTGGCACAAACACACACTTCGGACAGTTTTTTTGCAGATTGTGTCAGCCACTCAGGGCCCCGCAACCATAATCCACAGTGATTCATCTCAGATGGCTTCACACCACGGCTCAACAAATCCGCTGGATCGTCTTTTGTATTGACATATTTCCATGTTTTAACATCGGTGATTGTCTGTATCGATGACACTCGATTCGCAACAAATGTCTTAAAATTTCGTGGAATTTTCCTTATCCAGTGTAGCACTACTTGTGAGTCTGTCCACAGCGTATAATCCACCGAAGTGAAATCCATCGGTCTCATGACGTCCACAAGTAATCGTGATAATAATGCAGCTGCTGCCAGTTCTAACCTCGACACCGTAATAGTTTTCATAGGCGCAACACGCGTTTTGGAAACCAGCTATGTACTTCTTGCCAGGCCATTCTCGTCTTCAACACGAACATAGATCACCGCAGCATATGCCATTGTCGATGCGTCTGAAAATCCATGAATCTTGGTTTTTTTTTGCTCTCACCAGTACCAATCCATCTATCCAGAGTAAATTTTTCTAGGAAACTTATATCTTCGCTATATTTTCTGAATCTATTCTCTATCTCTGCTGGAACGGATTCATCCCAATCCAACCCGATACGCCACAAATCTTGTATGATGATTTTTCCCAAAATAGTGACTGGAGAAATGAAACCGTACGGATCGTAAAGCTGTGCAACACAGCCCAAAATTTTTCTTTTTGTGACAGCACCTACCAATTCAGGTGTCTTGACCACAATGGAGAATTGATAGCGAAAAATATTCCATTTAAGTGCCAAAACTGATGCCTTTTCACCATCAACAAACATCTTGACTCTTCTTCTTCAGATCGCATTTCTTTCACTAGTCTTTTAGAGTTTGACTTCCACTTTCTCATTTCAAATCCACCGCCTAGTAATATATGTTCAACGTCTTTCGCTAGTTTTATCGCTTGACTTTCACAGCTTGCTCCAGTTGCACAATCATCCATATATAAATCATTTTCTATGACTCTGGCAGCCTTCGGAAAATCATCTCTCGCTTCTCGCGCACATTGTATCACTGCTGGAACTGCATTGTATGCCGAAGATGTCATCCCGTATGTTATGACCTTCAACCAATATTCTTGAATCGGTGCATCAGTATTCTCTCTCCAAAAGACCCGTTGCATATTCCATTGATTTTCGACTAATCGCACTTGCCGGAACATCATTTTGATGTCACCGATAACGCCGAATTTATGTCTGCGGAATTGCATCACGATCTCTGCTAACTCGCGCTGTAATTTTTTACCAAGCAATTGAACATCATTTACGGAAATTCCTTTATCTGTACGACAGTTGGCATCAAATACAACTCGGAACTTCTTGGTGACACAGTGATGCGGTATGTGATAGATTATCTCACCTGGTTTGATAGGTTTTGAGACCAATTTCATATGCCCTAATCGCTCATACTCTCTCATAAATTCTACGTATTGTTTCTTCAGTTCAGGATTTTGACTTAATCTCTTCTCTAAAAACATAAAGCGACGTAGTGCTAACTTCCTCGAACTGCTAATATCACAGAATTGAGACAGTAAATCTGCCGGTGCTATCTCGTGAATAAGTTTTCATAAATATTGTTTCGACTTTTTCTTCCCCTTCGGTTCTCACTTGATCGAGTTGCCAAAACCGCCTAACCAGATCACCTAGTCCCTCAACGCTCGTGCAACCGATATATGAAACTGTAGTACCTGCTTCTTCATTGATTGCCTTCTCATGGGTTCCACAAACCACAATTCCCAAATGCGTCTCGAGGAACACAGTTCCAACGGCATCATGGGTATGTACTGACGTTCAAATTTTTGCGAAAACCTTCACATTGAGCACTACGTGCACTTCAGCCGATTTCCAATATTCCGGATCAGCCAACGGCATCGCAAATGAATCTGATAATGGTCTTATTTCACAATCGGTAATCCAAAATTCTTCTTCAATGTAACCATCAGATACGAACCCTGGCCTTATCCTCAAAATTGCACGTCGGCTGACACCAAAAGATTTTCCTTCTATTCCAACCATCTTGCGTGATGTTGGCAAACAGCCCAGAGGTGATAAAATTCGGTTGTGCACCACAATCCAACAAAGCTCGAACTGGCCCAAATATCTCACCGTTAGCTTCTTATCTTATCGCCACAGTCGGCAACAGTGCAGGATTTGAATCTAAATCAAAATTAAACGACCGTTTGTACTTTTCTCTGACATTTATTTCTTTTACTTCTTTCTCTTGGTCAAAAAGTAATTTCCGTTTTTTTTGCCAATTGTTCCTGTTTGGCCAACAAGCTTATTTGCATGTCGACCTTTTCTATCTCCTTGTCAATTGCAGCAATACCTCTCGATGAACCTGACGGCACAGCATGAACATACCCTATCTCAGACTTTCGTTGTTGCTCAGTTGGTCGTGCAACAATCTTATCTCTGGTCTTCCGTTTGTTACGATTCTCTCAAATTTTCACAGACAGCGCCTGTTTCGACATTTCTTTCATCGGACACAAAAGGCTATTATGCTTAACTTGTCCTGGACAACGAACGCACGGACCTTGGAAGCAATTCTCGGATCCATCTTTAGAACAAAATCTTCGCGGGATCGCAGACTAAGAACTCCAAAGTCATCACACAGCCAAAGCGGATGATCACCTTTGCAAGCATCACATGGATAAGCTTTTTTGCCTGAAAATCCCTTGAAGCCAGAATTTTCACCCCTGTTCACACGGTTGGTACTAGTGGATCGATTATCATTTAAAGTGTTTCTTAAATCTTGCGGACGCTAACGACGTACATCGACAACATTAGCCAATGCGGATGCTTGCCGGTTTCAGGATCCAACCGCTCGTGCAACACTTGGACAATCTTCATGTCCCAACCCTCAACTGGAATCCCTTGGGCACGGAGCTGTCGCAATACTTCGTGCGTCACATTTGGCATGCGCTGGAGCTCATTTGCCCATTTGAACCCTGAATGACCGGCAATCGAATGAAGTGGCGTAAATGATCCCGACAAATTGGGTATTTCCGACTTTTTCAAATATGAGAATTTGAAAGCTGGCGAAACATTTTCATTTTCATGTATGGCAGCAGTGAAACGATCGCGGAACCCAGACCACCAAAATCAAAATCGCCCCATGTATTTTTCAAATCATGTTGTTGATAAGGCATGTTAACTTGCACTGCTAGTTGTTGTTGTTGTTCAAATGAAGCCGGCACTTGAATCGGTGCCAATTCTTTAATTTCTACTGCCAGTGCAGCTTGTGCGGTGAAATAATGCGTTCCAACTAGTGCAGCAATCTCATCGTATTTCGCAGCTTTTCTCGGCTCACTCTCCACATATTTTTCGTGCTACGTCACGAACCGTTCGTAGTAATTTTCCAGCTTTTCGCCTGCTCTAAAGTGGCATTCGCGAATTCTGCATGTTCGGTATAATCCACAATGCGAGAAACCGATTTCGAAATGCTGTCCAACAAGTCCTGGCCCGCCATCTGAATTGACATTGTTTTAAAAATATAAAAGAAAAACATAAAATCTTGCGTTATATTCTCATCTTTTACCAATTCTCAAAATCTTTCTCTTGGATGAAAAGCTCAACAGATTCAAACTTAATCCTGCAACCAAATCGGGAGCTAAAATCTTTCCCAAATCACAAATCAGAGCTCTGCTTCGATGCGACAGCGGCCACACAAAATCGACGGCCGCTCAACTCAGCCGGCCTTAAGTCGCTCGGCGCATGACTCTGAATACATTCTCTTTCTCCAAATCAAATCTCTACAAAAAAAAATTTGAATCTGTTTCACTTTGAACTCTTTCAATCGATAACATTTTCTCTCACAAGCAAAACAATCAGTCACTATCATTTTAATACAGTTATTCGATGCCATCATCGGCGACTTTTCCCCTTCGGCTTGCAAGCATCTATCGCTCTTTCACATTATAGTTATGGAATTACATATTCGTTCACGCTTTTGCAAATGCGCACTTAATTGTCGCACCCGGCAACTGGAACAAAAATCAACGCGCTATTGTTTTATTATTCTGTACCGATTTTATCGCTTCTCTCATCCTTTCACGTTTTTACAACAAAATTTCTTCTTATTCCAAAAAATTACTTCTACAAAACTTTTCCTCTCACTGTTTTGCTTGTTTTCTAGAGGACTGTACGTTTCTTACCGTTCGCTGATGTTGAATTTTCGTGCAAACCCTTTTTTTTAAATAAGTCTTTCTCCCAGTATTTCTTAAATTTATCTCTTTCCAATTTATCTTTCACAGTGAAAATCGCCAACACAGCTGCGCGAGATATGGGTATCGTCACGATGCCACCAGAGCGACCACAACGGCCAACAATATTCTAATTCTTCTTCTTCTAATTCTTGTAGTGTGGGAATATGCATAATCAGCATAATACATTAAAGTCACCTACAGGAATGAGAAGAACAAAGATATAAAAATGTACTTTTTAGTTTTTAAGTTTGTAGAATAAAATTAGTCTTAAAGCAGCATCCAAATGAGTTTGTTTTAATTCAAAACAAAATAGCTACGGAACTCAGCTATTTCAGCTGACGGCGATAGTGTCGCGGCAGCAACAACAGCAAGGCGGTAGGACGAGAATCGAGGCAAACTTGCGATACATGCAACCCTTTACTGGTGAGAGAGGGACTCTGCAGGCGTTCATAGCAGCCGTTACACAAGCGATCCAGGATCATCCTGGAAATGAAGGCAAAGTATATACAATAGTGAGAAACCAAAAAATTCAGAGGGCAGCGAGGAATGTTCTAACAATAAACCCCCCTGCAACGTGGGACGAGTGCAAGGCCCGATTAAAGCAGCACTACAAGCCATCGATAGACCAGATGGCCATAACGAGAGAAATTTCGGCGCTTAAAGTAAGGTCGGATAAAGACATTGAGAAGACTGCATTTGTTACACCTGCAGGATTATATGAATATGTTCGTATGCCATTTGGGTTAAAAAATGCCCCGGTTACTTTCCAGAGATTAATGAATGAAAGTTTGCGAGAATAAATAAAATTTGTATAGTATATCTTGATGATATTCTAGTATTTTCTACAACGTTAGAAGAACATGAAAAATCCTTGAGCAAAATATTTTCTAAACTGGAAAAACATAATTTGAAAATTCAAACAGACAAGTGTAGTTTTTTAAAATGAGATACCGAATTTTTAGGACATATTTTAACAACAGATGGGTTAAAGCCAAATCCACATAAGATAAAAGTCATTCAAGAAATGGAAATACCAAAAACTAACAGACAATTAAAAGGATTTCTAGGAGTGACATGATTTTACAGAAAATTTATTAAAGATTATTCGAAAATTGCCTATCCTATGAATAAATATCTAAAAACGGACAATAAAAAAAATGTTAACGACCCCCAATACATAGCAGCATTTGAAAATTTATAAAGTTTAATTCCCAGCAAACCTTTTTTGAAGTATTACGTAAGTGTGTTTGGAAATTAACTTAATTCCAAATCAATTTGTAAACATTTTATAAATTTTGGAAAATTTGTGGAAATTAACTTCATTTCAAACAAATTCGTAGACATTTTATAAATTTTGGAAAATGTTTGGAAATTAACTTAATACCAAACAAATTTGTAAACATTTTATAAATTTTGGAAAATGTTTTTAATTTATGTTGGAAATTAACTTAATTCCAAACGAATTTATAAACATTTTATAAATTCTTGGAAATCGTTTGGAAAAGGTTTGGAAAATTTATTACTTTGAAAACACTTTTTAGATATTTTTTTTCACTTTGTTTTTTCAATCATATATTGAAAAATATTTTTCATTCTAAAATTTTTGTTGCGGTGCGAAGGTGATTTTCACAGTAAGTAATTGCAAACTTATTAAATATGTCCAAATCACTGAAAAAGTCCTCCATTAATTGTAGATGTTCTCGTCAACCATCGCCGTGGCAGTGAAGAAGACTTTGTCGAAGCGTCCAAATCCTGTTTTCTTAATTAAATAAAAATCAACATTAAAAACTATACCGCAGCTTTGTTTATATATGTAAAGTGTAAAAAAAATGATTAATTGGTTTACAAAATATTAATTAACAACCATTACAAAACATTGTTTTACATCCCTAAATTGTAAGCTTACAGTCAATATTTACAAAACATTAATTAACAACCATTACAAAACATTGTTTTACAAACCAAAATTGTAAGCTTACAGCCAATTCTCCTTTTCGCTTAGATTATAATAAAAAATCATTGTTTTGTAACACTTGTTTCCAAACAAAACACTTACTCGAGTAAGCTTACAAATAACTTATTTCCAAACCAAAATGTTTGCTGGGTTACTTCACACCCAATTTTAAAATTTCCAGAATATGATAAACCATTCGTAGTTACAACCGATGCAAGCGATCATGCTGTCGGGGCAGTGTTGGCACAACAGGGACATCCTGTTTGCTATGTATCTAGAGCCCTTAATGATCATGAAAAAAAAACTATAGCACCACTGACAAAGAATTTTTAGCAATAATTTTTGCTGTGAATTACATTAGACCGTAAATTTAAAATAGTAACTGATTATGCACCAATAAAGTTCCTTAACACTAAATATAAAGGAAAGGAGTTTTCTCAGAGACATAAAAGGTGGTTATTGAAACTGCAGGAGTTCAACTACGAAATTGAGTATTTACGAGGTAAAGAGAATTATGTAGCAGACTTTTTGAGCAGGCTAGAAAACGAAAATAAAATTAACAATGAAAATAATGTAGAATCAAATTTTGAAATTTCTCTAATACAATACACTCAGCAGATTAAAACCATTTAGATCACATAAGTATCAAGGAGAAGATAGTAAACAAATATAGAACCCAAATTATAGTAACTTATAATCCAGAAGCTGAAATGCAAACATTGCATAAAAGAAAAATTATTGGAATTAATTCAAGTGATGATGAAAGTTCTATTAAAGAAATTTTAAAGCGACACATAAAAAAAGGAAAGGTTGGAATTTTTTCAGAAGTCACAGATGCAGCTTACCACAAAATTCAGTTAATCTTAATTTCAATGTATTCTCAAGATAACAACATAAAATTCGTTAAGTGTAGTAAAAGGGCAACAGAAATAGAAGAAGAAGAAGAACTGCATAAGCAGTTATCTCTTTACCATATTAAGGATTCTATGCACAGTGGTATAAATGATTGTTATTATAAATTAAAAGAAAAAATTTATTTTCCCAAATTACAAGAACATATACAACTAATTATAAATAATTGCCAAATATCAAGTCAAATTAAGTACGACAATAAAACAGAAATATGAGATAACGGAAACACCGAAAGAAAAAAATGAAATAATACATTTGGACATATTTCATTTAACCAAACCTAACAGCCACACCGGCAATGCCGATATAGAAAGACTTCACTCAACCCTCTTAGAAAAAAAAAACAGGTATTGAGGATAAGGAACTTTCTGTGGAAATGAAGATGCAGATACTCTACAATCAAATGTACTCCTAGAGAAGCAAAAGAAACTGTAGAAATTGAAAAATTACAAGATAGGATAGACCTAACGAAGAACTATATAATACACAAAAGAAATTTAAACAGAGAAAATTATGTGGAGAAAAGAACAACGGGACCTATTAGAAATTATAAAAGGCTTAGGCATAAAGATACACCTTATTATAGATACAATCCTTTATTAAATGTACATGTTTCAAATATTAAATGACCATTAAAATTCACAGGTTTACACCTTGATAGCAGTGTTCTTAATGACAGTGGCAGCGACACAGGGGCTACTGCAGGTGAATCGAATTGATGTGGATACAGGATATCTGAAAATAAAACTTAGAAAAGTTAAAATTATTAATCAGACAAATACCGTAGGTCACATCATTGATCCAAATGAGATAAATTACATACTTACCGAAATAGAAACTAACGTACAAAAAGTCGATATTGATAACAGAAACATACTTAATGCGGAAATTGACTATATTCGAGCTAAAATAAAAACAATTATTCCAGGGAACATCCGACAGAAGAGGGGTTTATCTAATTTTGTTGAAAGTACTTTCAAATGGTTATTTGGTACATTGGATAATGAAGACCGCGAAGAGATTTTGGATTACTTACAAGTAACGGAAAAAAATAATCACAATGTACAAAATTCAGTAAACAAACAGATTGTTATAAATTGTGAGGAGTAAAGTCTTGCCATCGTTTTCCACCCACATCCGACGGCAGCACCAGCTATTTTTCTTTTCTTTTCTTATCTTTATAATTGATACTTTTCTTTTTACTTTCGAATTTTTGGTTTTATACTTTTATTTTTTTATTATTATTCTGAACTTGAGTATTTACGAGGTAAAGAGAATTATGTAGCAGACTTTTTGAGCAGGCTAGAAAACGAAAATAAAATTAACAATGAAAATAATGTAGAATCAAATTTTGAAATTTCTCTAATACAATACACTCAGCAGATTAAAACCATTTAGATCACATAAGTATCAAGGAGAAGATAGTAAACAAATATAGAACCCAAATTATAGTAACTTATAATCCAGAAGCTGAAATGCAAACATTGCATAAAAGAAAAATTATTGGAATTAATTCAAGTGATGATGAAAGTTCTATTAAAGAAATTTTAAAGCGACACATAAAAAAAGGAAAGGTTGGAATTTTTTCAGAAGTCACAGATGCAGCTTACCACAAAATTCAGTTAATCTTAATTTCAATGTATTCTCAAGATAACAACATAAAATTCGTTAAGTGTAGTAAAAGGGCAACAGAAATAGAAGAAGAAGAAGAACTGCATAAGCAGTTATCTCTTTACCATATTAAGGATTCTATGCACAGTGGTATAAATGATTGTTATTATAAATTAAAAGAAAAAATTTATTTTCCCAAATTACAAGAACATATACAACTAATTATAAATAATTGCCAAATATCAAGTCAAATTAAGTACGACAATAAAACAGAAATATGAGATAACGGAAACACCGAAAGAAAAAAATGAAATAATACATTTGGACATATTTCATTTAACCAAACCTAACAGCCACACCGGCAATGCCGATATAGAAAGACTTCACTCAACCCTCTTAGAAAAAAAAAACAGGTATTGAGGATAAGGAACTTTCTGTGGAAATGAAGATGCAGATACTCTACAATCAAATGTACTCCTAGAGAAGCAAAAGAAACTGTAGAAATTGAAAAATTACAAGATAGGATAGACCTAACGAAGAACTATATAATACACAAAAGAAATTTAAACAGAGAAAATTATGTGGAGAAAAGAACAACGGGACCTATTAGAAATTATAAAAGGCTTAGGCATAAAGATACACCTTATTATAGATACAATCCTTTATTAAAGGTACATGTTTCAAATATTAAATGACCATTAAAATTCACAGGTTTACACCTTGATAGCAGTGTTCTTAATGACAGTGGCAGCGACACAGGGGCTACTGCAGGTGAATCGAATTGATGAGGATACAGGATATCTGAAAATAAAACTTAGAAAAGTTAAAATTATTAATCAGACAAATACCGTAGGTCACATCATTGATCCAAATGAGATAAATTACATACTTACCGAAATAGAAACTAACGTACAAAAAGTCGATATTGATAACAGAAACATACTTAATGCGGAAATTGACTATATTCGAGCTAAAATAAAAACAATTATTCCAGGGAACATCCGACAGAAGAGGGGTTTATCTAATTTTGTTGGAAGTACTTTCAAATGGTTATTTGGTACATTGGATAATGAAGACCGCGAAGAGATTTTGGATTACTTACAAGTAACGGAAAAAAATAATCACAATGTACAAAATTCAGTAAACAAACAGATTGTTATAAATTGTGAGGAGTAAAGTCTTGCCATCGTTTTCCACCCACATCCGACGGCAGCACCAGCTATTTTTCTTTTCTTTTCTTATCTTTATAATTGATACTTTTCTTTTTACTTTCGAATTTTTGGTTTTATACTTTTATTTTTTTATTATTATTCTGAACTTGAGTATTTACGAGGTAAAGAGAATTATGTAGCAGACTTTTTGAGCAGGCTAGAAAACGAAAATAAAATTAACAATGAAAATAATGTAGAATCAAATTTTGAAATTTCTCTAATACAATACACTCAGCAGATTAAAACCATTTAGATCACATAAGTATCAAGGAGAAGATAGTAAACAAATATAGAACCCAAATTATAGTAACTTATAATCCAGAAGCTGAAATGCAAACATTGCATAAAAGAAAAATTATTGGAATTAATTCAAGTGATGATGAAAGTTCTATTAAAGAAATTTTAAAGCGACACATAAAAAAAGGAAAGGTTGGAATTTTTTCAGAAGTCACAGATGCAGCTTACCACAAAATTCAGTTAATCTTAATTTCAATGTATTCTCAAGATAACAACATAAAATTCGTTAAGTGTAGTAAAAGGGCAACAGAAATAGAAGAAGAAGAAGAACTGCATAAGCAGTTATCTCTTTACCATATTAAGGATTCTATGCACAGTGGTATAAATGATTGTTATTATAAATTAAAAGAAAAAATTTATTTTCCCAAATTACAAGAACATATACAACTAATTATAAATAATTGCCAAATATCAAGTCAAATTAAGTACGACAATAAAACAGAAATATGAGATAACGGAAACACCGAAAGAAAAAAATGAAATAATACATTTGGACATATTTCATTTAACCAAACCTAACAGCCACACCGGCAATGCCGATATAGAAAGACTTCACTCAACCCTCTTAGAAAAAAAAAACAGGTATTGAGGATAAGGAACTTTCTGTGGAAATGAAGATGCAGATACTCTACAATCAAATGTACTCCTAGAGAAGCAAAAGAAACTGTAGAAATTGAAAAATTACAAGATAGGATAGACCTAACGAAGAACTATATAATACACAAAAGAAATTTAAACAGAGAAAATTATGTGGAGAAAAGAACAACGGGACCTATTAGAAATTATAAAAGGCTTAGGCATAAAGATACACCTTATTATAGATACAATCCTTTATTAAATGTACATGTTTCAAATATTAAATGACCATTAAAATTCACAGGTTTACACCTTGATAGCAGTGTTCTTAATGACAGTGGCAGCGACACAGGGGCTACTGCAGGTGAATCGAATTGATGAGGATACAGGATATCTGAAAATAAAACTTAGAAAAGTTAAAATTATTAATCAGACAAATACCGTAGGTCACATCATTGATCCAAATGAGATAAATTACATACTTACCGAAATAGAAACTAACGTACAAAAAGTCGATATTGATAACAGAAACATACTTAATGCGGAAATTGACTATATTCGAGCTAAAATAAAAACAATTATTCCAGGGAACATCCGACAGAAGAGGGGTTTATCTAATTTTGTTGGAAGTACTTTCAAATGGTTATTTGGTACATTGGATAATGAAGACCGCGAAGAGATTTTGGATTACTTACAAGTAACGGAAAAAAATAATCACAATGTACAAAATTCAGTAAACAAACAGATTGTTATAAATTGTGAGGAGTAAAGTCTTGCCATCGTTTTCCACCCACATCCGACGGCAGCACCAGCTATTTTTCTTTTCTTTTCTTATCTTTATAATTGATACTTTTCTTTTTACTTTCGAATTTTTGGTTTTATACTTTTATTTTTTTATTATTATTCTGAACTCTCCATTTATTCTGGCTCCTGAATTCCCGGCCAACAGAATAAATTAAACTTACGATCTCAAAACGATAGTATTAAGTAAAATGTCCGTGTGGCACCCACACGGTAGGTTTAGATTTCCCGAGTACTGGCAACACCGGTCACACTAAGTGTGGTGAGTGGTGAAAGCACAAGTTTCGAACGGCGCAGGAGTTTGCGCTGAGGTTAGTTAGAAATTTAGAAATCAGAAAAGTTCAGTTCTTCGCCAGCGGTCAAACCGAATAGTCGCACCTCGACTAGACCAAGAAAACGGCACACCGAGATTCGGTGATAATTCGACAGCGGCATTGGGTGAGTGTCCGATATTTAGTAGGCAAGCCTGAGTAGAAATAGCGTAGAATTGTCCCTCTCTCACCAGTGCATTTATCGCTCGTGATGCATAGCTCCCGCATAGTAGACCTAGTTTAGTTCTCTCATAGCGTAGAATTGCCTCTCTCTCACCAGCGCATTTATCGCTCGTGATGCATAGCTCCCGCGTAGTAGACCTAGTTTAGTTTTCTCTTGTCAGCGCACTTATTTCTCGTGGCACATAGCTCTCCGTAGAGGACATCGCATAGGATCTTCCCCTCTCACCAGCGCATTTATCGCTCGTGAGGTATAGTTCCCGCATAGTAGACCCAGTTTAATTTCTCTTGTCAGCGCACTTATTGCTCGTGGCACATAGCTCTCCGTAGAGGACATAGCATAGGATTGTCCCCCTCTCACCAGCGCATTTATCGCTCGTGATGCATAGCTCCCGCATAGTAGACCTAGTTTAGTTTTATCATAGCGTAGAATTGCCCCTCTCTCACCAGCGCATTTATCGCTCGTGATGCATAGCTCCCGCATAGTAGACCTAGTTTAGTTTTCTCTTGTCAGCGCACTTATTGCTCGTGGCACATAGCTCTCCGTAGAGGACGTCGCATAGGATCTTCCCCTCTCACCAGCGCATTTATCGCTCGTGAGGTATAGTTCCCGCATAGTAGACCCAGTTTAATTTCTCTTGTCAGCGCACTTATTGCTCGTGGCACATAGCTCTCCGTAGAGGACATAGCATAGGATTTTCCCCTCTCACCAGCGCATTTATCGCTCGTAATGTATAGCTCCCGCATAGTAGACCTAGCTTAGTTTTCTCTTGCCAGCGCACTTATTGCTCGTGGCACATAGCTTTCCGTAAAAGACATAGCATAGGATTTTTTACTCTCACCAGCGCGTTCATCGCTCGTGATGCATAGCTCCCGCATAGTAGATCTAGTTTAGTTTTCTCTTGTCAGCGCACTTATTGCTCGTGGCACATTGCTTTCCGTAAAGGACATAGCATAGGATTCTTACTCTCACCAGCGCGTTCATCGCTTGTGATGCATAGCTCCCACATAGTAGACCTAGTTTAGTTTTCTCTTGTCAGCGCACTTATTGCTCGTGGCACATAGCATATTGCCCGTGGCGCACAGCTTTCTTGCAGTGGGAACGCCATACCAACGATCCGTCCCATTTATCGACCCTCGCCCCTCATTATCCCTTTCCCCTGTAAAACTTCTGTTAGCTCTTCTCCTGCGCACGGACGCATGGTTGCAACCCCCCCCCCCCTCTCGTTTGATTCTCCTCTGACTGGTGAAACGGATCCCCAACAGTCGCACCGCGGCCAGTACTCTGGGTAGGCAGGCGATTTTGAACGTGAAGGGAGCAGAAGAATTATAATAGATAATAAACTCAAAAAAAATATAATTAATTAATATATATAATTAGATGTACATTAATTAAAAAATTAAATTAAAATTAAGTAAATTTCCAATGAATCAAAAAATTAAATTAAATAAAGTGAATTTCCATGTTAAATCCTGTTTACAATCAATCTGACGGAATTTTGGCCATCGCGCGGTCCCAAAACATACAAATTTTTTGCAACGAACCTTGGACGCCGACGGCTTCACCCCGGCTCCAAAATTACCTCGTTACAATGGCGCCCGAGCAAGGACCCTGGCGCATAAGTCCTTAAAACGGAAACAAAATTTCGGTTAAAAACAAAAAAAAAAAAAAAAGGATTTAATTTAAAATAAATCGGGAAAAAAAAAATTAATTCAAATTAAATTCTACGAACACAGTGCGAAAATACAAGAAAAATTTAACAGTTAATTCCATGTTTGAAACGGTGAGCGAAAACCACGTGGAAAAGCAAAAGCGCCGGTGCATAGTGCAAGTCCGTTAACGGGAAATACGGAACTGTACCGCGAATCAAGTGCTTTGAAATCGAACCAAGTGACGCGAGAAATAAACCCGTTGAACAACGAAAACGGTAAATCGGCCAAGCCGAGAAGTACCGCGTGGCGACAAGCAGGCACCGACATCTAACGGGCCAAGTGACGCGACTAGCGACAAAAGTGTTTGAAAAGAAAAAAAATACCCAAAGATTTGATTATTTTAAATTTTAGTGCTAAAGAAATAAATTTGGGAAAAATTATTCATAGTAAAATTTCACGATAACGAAATAAAATAAGAGAATCTATTTATTCAAAATTTTGTGCGATATAGAAATAACCATGAGAATTCAGTGATTACAATCATAAACCAACTTAGTGTAATCAACGAAAATCGAAGAGTGACCGTTAGCCACGAAACAAAGTGATAACAAGATTATCAAAAATGTAAGATATTTTATTTTTTCGACCTTAATTGTATATGATGATTTTTTGTTACTTGTTCGGGCTCTAGGTCATGTTTCCACAAAATTTTTAAAAAACTCTTTTTATGTTATTTAAAAAAATTTTGTAATTTATTTTCGATATTTCGGACCCCTTTGGTGTCCGTCTTCAGGAAAAATCTAAAAATTATAACAATAAACAATAATAACAACATTAAAACACCGAAAACAATTTAACTAACTAACTATTTCCAAAATATCTTACGAGTATCCAATGTCAGTCCACTTGTTGTGATTGTCAAGCTAATACTAAATATATGTTCTGTCTATGTTTTCTTATTATGTTTTCTAATTATGTGTCTGTAAATATGCGCGCATTTTTCTGTGTCCGTTTAGTAATTAATTCGTTTTTCCGTCGGAGTGTTTATAATATGTAACATTTCTATTGTGTATCGTTTTCTGTAATTTGTTTCTTGTTGTAATATTCGCGCATTCTCCAAATTCGGTGAGTGTCACAGCTCACAGTAAACACACAGTGAGCTGCTAATGCCGTTTTGTTGTCCACTGCTCCTTTTCTTGTTTTGTATTCAGATTTGTGTGCGACTAATCTTGTCCGGAATTAATTACAAAACGGACACAGAAAAATGCGCGCATATTTACAGACACATAATTAGAAAACATAATAAGAAAACATAGACAGAACATATATTTAGTATTAGCTTGACAATCACAACAAGTGGACTGACATTGGATACTCGTAAGATATTTTGGAAATTGTTAGTTAGTTAAATTGTTTTCGGTGTTTTAATGTTGTTATTATTGTTTATTGTTATAATTTTTAGATTTTTCCTGAAGACGGACACCAAAGGGGTCCGAAATATCGAAAATAAATTACAAAATTTTTTTAAATAACATAAAAAGAGTTTTTTAAAAATTTTGTGGAAACATGACCTAGAGCCCGAACAAATAACAAAAAATCATCATTATCAAAAATAAAAAAAAAATAAAAAAAGTAAAAAGATTAATTTGGGAAAAGTGAAAATAGAAAGGCCACCTTACTATATCCCCGCCACGAGGCTAGTTATTGTGCATTAACACGGCCATGGAAGGCAAGGTGTATACCAGTTGGGTGTATAGCCTCAACCAGGCCGACCTGGTAGCTTACGCGAACGAATTTGAACTTGATCCCTCCGGTACGGTGAGTGTGCTCCGGCAGAGATTCGCCGCGTTCATCGGCCAATCCGATCACACCCCCGAAAGGGTGCAGCGATTCCTTCTGCTACAAGAAAAACACAAACGCGTGTTGGCAGTCGCGACCGAGAAAATCATCGATAGTGCGGTTAGTGACACCCTCGGTTCAGAGTCAGATGACAGTGTGAATAAAGAGCGCAAATTTGCGCCAACTAGTGAAAGTAACGCCGAAATCGACGACAAAGCCGCAACTGGCGGGGCCCTGCCTACAATTATCGTGCAGCCCGCTTCGCCGTTTCCATCGCCAAACAATCCCGGGCCGACAGCGGGCCCTGGGAACAACATCAGCAGACCAGCGGCGCCCACTGCCACAATGGGTGTTACACCGGCTGAGATACCAGAGGCTGGCCACCAATCAACAGCAACTACAGACAGCACGACCCAACCCTCACACCATTTCGCCAGCAACCAGGTAAGACCACCCGCCACAGGCGCGGGGGTCATGGACAAGGTACGTAAATGGTTTTGTTACTATGATGGGTGGCCCGACCCACTCGCGTTTATCGAGCGGGCGGAAGAGCTGTGCGCTATGGACGGGCTAAAAGTGGACCTATTGCCACGATTATTGCCCGAAGTGCTAAGGGGCAAAGCGCTCGTCTGGTTCCGGACCTGTAACCGGCAGTGGGAAACTTGGGCATTATTTAAGAAAGATTTCCTCACCTTTTTTTTGCCGGCTCGCTACTACGAGCGTATTGACGACACTATTCGAGGCCGCTTACAACAGGGCCACGAATCTTTCAGCGACTACGCGCTTTCCCTCCTCTACTTGATGCGTCAAGGGACGTACAGTGAAGAGGAACGCCTCGAGCGCGTATTTCGAAACGCCCGCCCCGAGTACCATTGGTGCATTCGGCGCAAAGATTTCGACACTCTCGCCGAGCTTTTTTCTCTAGCCCAAGACTTGGAAGGTATCCAGGAGCGGGAGTCAGGCAGAGCTGCTTCACCACAAAGGGGTGGCGTATCGTTGCCACTATCTGGGGGTGGCGACCAACATCGTTTATTTACTCAGCCACTGCAAGCCATAACCGACGCCTCGGTCTCAGCTCAGGACGATCGCATTGACCCTCGGGGTTGTCGCCGATGTGGGCAGAGCGGACATTTTATACGAAATTGTACAAACCGCCAGGTAGATTTTTGTTGGCAGTGCGGTCGACGCGGCCGCAAGACCATCGAGTGTTGCCGCCAGCCGGGAAACGCCAGCGGAGGCCACCCCGATGGAGGGGGGGTGGTGGCTCCGGCGCTCCACCCTCAACACCAGTAATATTTGAACACGACGCCAGGCACATCCTCGCCCACGCAATCGTGGGGGGACAGCAGGTGCAGGCTATCGTCGACACGGGGGCGACGCGAAGTTTTATCAGCGGGGCGTTTGCTCACAAAATTCGACAAAAGAGTAGAACAGAAACTTTTAATGGGGAGGTTAAACTGGCAGATGGGTCCAGTCGTAGTTTAGATCAGGTCGTCGAAGCGCGAGTCAAGCTGGGCAATAGCAATGTTTTGCTCAAATTTATCGTCATGCCCGACGCATACGAGGACGTCGTTCTAGGGCTAGATTTCCTTATTTTCACAGAGGCGAGTTTCACCTGCGCTGGTGCAACTTTACAATTGAAACCCGCCACGACCACGACGCAGTCTTTGCTGGCCGCGGAGACAACAACCAGTCAGCAGGAGAAAATCGATAAATTTCTGCGGGCAGAGTTGCCCCTCTTCACCGACTTAAAAGGGCCCACGAACATCACTGAACATCGCATCGTCATGGCGGATGATCGCCCCATCAAGCAACGCTACTTTCCACGTAACCCAGCTATGCAGGCCATCATCGACGACGAGATAAACAAACTTCTGGATAAGGGATGTATAGAACCGTCACACAGCCCGTACAGCGCGCCCATCGTGCTGGTGCGGAAAAAGACGGGGGCCTGGCGACTCTGTATCGACTATCGACAGCTAAACAGTCGCTCTGTGCCAGACGCGTATCCCCTGCCGCGCATCCACCACATTCTCGATCGACTGCGAAACGCCAATTTTATCAGCAGCCACGATTTGAAAGATGGATACTGGCAGATTCCGATGGCTAAGAGCAGTAAACAATTTACTGCATTCACCGTGCCAGGTCGTGGACTTTACCAATGGCGCGTCATGCCGTTTGGACTGCACTCGGCACCCGCTACGTTCCAACGCGCCCTTGATCAGATAATAGGGCCAGAACTGGAGCCCATTGCTTTCGCGTATCTAGACGACATCATAGTCACCGGCGCTACCCTGGAGGAGCATTTACACAACTTACAAGAGGTTTTCCGGCGGCTGAGGGCCGCAAATCTGCGCATCAACCCGGAAAAGTGTGAGTTTTTCCAAACTCAGGTGAAATACTTAGGACATATTGTAAGCGGCGAAGGCATCCATACGGACCCTGACAAAGTTGCCGCCATACGCGAGCTGGTACCACCTGAAAATATTCGAGGCGTTAGGAGTTTCCTGGGTGTCGCGTCGTGGTATCGACGGTTCGTGCCCGACTTCGCTGCAATCGTTCAACCCCTGACAGCCATGCTGAAGAATGGTAAGTGGAAGTGGGCCGACGAACAACAACAGGCGTTTGAGACGTTGAAGAAGAAACTGACAGAAGCCCCGGTGGTAGCCTGCCCTGACTTCACCCAAACATTTACGCTGCAAACCGACGCCAGCGATTTCGGCCTCGGTGCAGTGTTGATGCAGACGATCGATGGCACAGAGCGCGTTATCGCCTATGCTAGTCGCCACTTGAACCAGGCGGAGAAGAATTACTCGCCCACAGAAAAGGAGTGTCTAGCCATTGTATGGGGCATTCGCAAGATGCGACCCTACCTGGAGGGCTACCAATTCATCTGTTTCACGGACCACTTATCGGTCAAATGGCTCAACTCCATCGAAAGCCCCTCCGGCCGAATCGCGCGGTGGGCACTGGAGTTGCAGCAGTACAAATTTTCCGTGCAATATCGAAAGGGTAAGCTAAATGTAGTGGCCGACGCACTCTCGAGGCAACCACTAGAGGCGTGCCAGCAAGCAACATTTACCACCGATCAGACAGATTGCCCGTGGTTACGGAAACGACGAGCCGAGGTACAACAGCAGCCAGAAAAATATTCAGACTACGCATTTGTTGAAGACCAACTATATCGACACTTAGTAAGGCACGCGGGCGACGAAGATTGCGCCCCGTGGAAACTCTGTGTCTCTATGCCTCTCCGTAAACGTGTGATGGAAGAAAACCACGACAGCCCGAGTGCTGGCCATCTGGGGATTCGGAAAACCATCGCACGCATCACCAAAAGGTATTACTGGCCAGGAATGTTCCGCGACATCAGCAGGTATGTGCGCCAATGTGTACTATGTCAGCAATACAAAGTGAGTCAGCAGGCCCCTGCAGGAGAAATGCTTATTTCCGTTCCAGAGGAGCCGTGGGCAACAGTGTGCGCCGATTTCGTCGGGCCGCTGCCCCGCTCGAAACACGGAAATACCACATTACTTGTGTTCGTTGACCGATTTTCTAAATGGACCGAGCTGGTGCCCCTGCGCAGCGCTACTGCCGAGGGACTACGCAAGGCATTCAGGGAACGGATTCTGGCCCGCTATGGTGTGCCCAAGATTTTTCTCTCCGATAATGGCACGCAATTTAGCAGCAGACTCATGAAATCGTACTTGGAAGAGATCGGGGTGCGCCAACGATTCACGGCGCCATACACCCCCCAAGAAAACCCTACAGAGAGGAGCAACAGAACGGTGAAAACGATGATAGCACAGTTTGCGGGGAAAAACCAAAAGTCGTGGGACGAGCACCTCCCCGAACTGTCATTAGCCATTAACACCTGCGCTTCCGAGAGCACATGGTACAGCCCCGCCTTCCTCACGCAAGGGAGGGAACCGCGATTGCCGAACGCACTCTACGACAGGGTTACAACAGGTACGGGAAACGTGCCCATAACACCCACAGAACGAGCTACGCAACTACAGGAGATTTTCGATATTGTCCGGCACAACCTAGCCAAAGCAGCCCAGGACCAGGCGCGACACTACAACCTGCGGCGAAGACCATGGAAGCCGAAAATAGGGCAGCTGGTGATGGTGAGGCAGCATCCGCTGTCCAAAGCCATCGACAGTTTCGCAGCCAAGCTCGCCCCAAAATAAGCGGGGCTATATACCATAATCAGTAAACGGGAGGGGGAGACCAGGGTTCGCACCGCGAGGGCACCACCATCTAAACAATAATAATAACTGTTTGTTTTCCTCTCCCACAGATCAACGCGAACAAACAAGAACAGCACCGACCGACATGAACGGCGATGAGGACAAGCGCTTTGACGCCGCCAAGCAATGCTACAGACTGCGATTCGCCACGGAAGCCAACCGTGGACGCCGCACAGCACGACTACACGAAGGAGCAGAAGAAGTTTTGATTGACCACTCACCGAGTCCGACTCCAGAACCCCTGTTCGAGGGCGCTTCCACAAGTCAAGCCGCCAGGGGGTGCGCCAATCAACGACCGGCGAGAGGGTCCCTCCGCCAACGAGGCGGACGAGCCGGAATAAATTATCAATCACGCGCATACCCAGTCCCAGCAGCGGAATACTGCAGCGCATTTCGCACAGTATGCACTGACAATCCCGACGAAGTCGCGGTCCGACGTGACGATCAATCACCCACTCCACCCGACGACAACAGAGGCGAAGCACCCACACTCACCGAGCTGTCGCCAGGTTATACACGCTCTGCAGAGCTGGTGGCCGACGTGCCAAGCCCACCGAGCCGCTGTGCATGCCAAGCACACCTACGATTTCCACGGCTCACCGAAACTAAGTCACAAGCACTTGCACTTCCGCATCATACAATCTGTCGGACAACGCCCGACGCCAGCGAGGCGAACATGTTGACAGGCCAGCCATCACCGCCGCCAACATAATCCTTCCACCCGGAAGTCTGTACCACCACAGCACCAGAGCGCTTTTAGAAGCTCAAGTCAACGACGGAATCAGCCGCCACATGCCATGCCGGCGAATAGCATGCATAAGCACCTTCAGCGGCCAATACTCCCGCATCCGCATCGGACCGACCAAACGCTACACGGTCACACGAACTGGACCCCCCCCCCCCCCGGAAGTAGAGGGGAAATGTGAGGAGTAAAGTCTTGCCATCGTTTTCCACCCACATCCGACGGCAGCACCAGCTATTTTTCTTTTCTTTTCTTATCTTTATAATTGATACTTTTCTTTTTACTTTCGAATTTTTGTTATTATACTTTTATTTTTTTATTATTATTCCGAACTCTCCATTTATTCTGGCTCCTGAATTCCCGGCCAACAGAATAAATTAAACTTACGATCTCAAAACGATAGTATTAAGTAAAATGTCCGTGTGGCACCCACACGGTAGGTTTAGATTTCCCGAGTACTGGCAACACCGGTCACACTAAGTGTGGTGAGTGGTGAAAGCACAAGTTTCGAACGGCGCAGGAGTTTGCGCTGAGGTTAGTTAGAAATTTAGAAATCAGAAAAGTTCAGTTCTTTGCCAGCGGTCAAACCGAATAGTAGCACCTCGACTAGACCAAGGAAACGGCACACCGAGATTCGGTGATAATTCGACAGCGGCATTGGGTGAGTGTTTCCGATATTTAGTAGGCAAGCCTGAGTAGAAATAGCGTAGAATTGTCCCTCTCTCACCAGTGCATTTATCGCTCGTGATGCATAGCTCCCGCATAGTAGACATAGTTTAGTTCTCTCATAGCGTAGAATTGCCTCTCTCTCACCAGCGCATTTATCGCTCGTGATGCATAGCTCCCGCATAGTAGACCTAGTTTAGTTTTCTCATAGCGCAGAATTGCCCCTCTCTCACCAGCGCATTTATCGCTCGTGATGCATAGCTTCCGTATAGTAGATTTAGGTTAGTTTTCTCTTGTCAGCGCGCACTTATTGCTCGTGGCACATAGCTCTCCGTAGAGGACATAGCATAGGATTGTCCCCCTCTCACCAGCGCATTTATCGCTCGTGATGCATAGCTCCCGCATAGTAGACCTAGTTTAGTTTTCTCTTGCCAGCGCACTTACTGCCAGTGGCGTACAGCTTTCTTGTAGTGGGAACGCCATACCAACGATCCGTCCCATTTATCGACCCTCTCCCCTCATTATCCCTTTCCCCTGTAAAACTTCTGTTAGCTCTTCTCCTGCGCACGGACGCACGGACCCCCAACAGTCGCACCGCGGCCAGTACTCTGGGTAGGCAGATGAATTATAATAGATAATAAACTCAAAAAAAATATAATTAATTAATATAAATAATTAGATGTACATTAATTAAAAAATTAAATTAAAATTAAGTGAATTTCCAATGAATCAAAAAATTAAATTAAATAAAGTGCATTTCCAAGTTAAATCCTGTTTACAATCAATCTGACGGAATTTTGGCCATCGCGCGGTCCCAAAACATAAAAATTTTTTGCAACGAACCTTGGACGCCGACGGCTTCACCCCGGCTCCAAAAATACCTCGTTACAAAATGAACATTTTCATGAAACGTTAAGTGTACTACGAAAAGCGGTTGAAGAGGACAGATTTAAAATGATGGGAGTAACTAAAGACATTCATTTCATTTTCAAATATTAACTGCCGTGTCCCATATGCTTACAAAACAAATTGGTGTCTTGTCCTGAGACAGCGAGTGTAAGTGAGCACAAGACAAAATTCTCACAAAACATTACTGCAGTGTACTCACAAAAGCAGTGTGCAATAGAAACAAGTACACTAAAATATAGTGTGCTTGACAGTGAGTACTCCAAGCATTTTTCAATAAATAGGACCATTTCTGGAAGATTTATGCCAGGTGGGATTCTGACAGTTTCTAAATGCATCCTTGGACATTTTTTGGGTGAATCATGTCAGGTCGGATTCGGCCAGCTTCTGAGTGCGTCCTTGAACTTTTTTTGAGTGAATCATGTCAGTTGGGATTCGGCCAGCTTCTGAGGGCATCCTTGGACTTTTTTGGGTGAATCACGTCAGTTGGGATTCGGCCAGCTTCTGAGTGCGTCCTTGGAACTTTTTTGTAACTTTTATTGGTGAATAACGTCACTTAAGGTTATACCAACTCCCAAGTGACGTGATTCACCCAAAAAAGGTCCAAGGACGCACTCAAAATCTGGCCGAATCCCAACTGACATGATTCACCCAAAACAAGTCCAGGGACGCATTTAGAAGCTGGCCGAATCCCAACTGACATGATTCACCCAAAAAAAAGTCCAGGGACGCATTTAGAAGCTGGCCTGATCCCAACTGACATGATTCACCATAAGAAGTCCAAGGACGCACTCAGAAGCTGGCCTGATCCCAACTGACATGATTCACCCAAAAAAAAGTCCAAGGACGCACTCAGAAGCTGGCCTGATCCCAACTGACATGATTCACCCAAAAAAAATCCAAGGACGCACTCAGAAGCTGGCCTGATCCCAACTGACATGATTCACCCAAAAAAAGTCCAAGGACGCACTCAGAAGCTGGCCGAATCCCAACTGACATTATTCACCCAAAAAAAGTTAGAGTTAATGAAAATTGCTGCCGTCTTTCAAATTTTAATTCGTTTTGTCCGAGTTGACATCAAGTACTTCGTGTACTTGGTGTATTTTGTGTTGTCATTCTTGTCATTGTTTTGATGGTTTTAAGCGCTCGATGTTTTTGAGAAAACGAGTACAGTACTTGTGTTGATGAGAACAAAACAAATGTTGTCAAGTCATTATTTTTCATGAGAGAGTATACTACCGACAGTGCTTGTGATTAAATAAATGAAGTAAATTTTTGACATTGAAATAGTGTACAGTTTTCTCAAATAGAAGTAAGTACATTTGTGCAGATGTTTATTATATACTGATCAAATGACAAAATTAAAATATATAGAAGATAAAGTCAATCAAATGCAGGATAATATGGTCTCTGCTAAGCATAACATAATACACCCTAGCATATTAACAAAAAATGAAATCGAATTATATGAAATTGACTTTTATAAACTAAAATTATTAATAAAAAAGATTAAAAAACTAGTTTTTTTAAAATATAACCCTTAACCGACTAAAAAGCAGAAAATAAATTTCCTTTAAATTGATTTCAGCAACCTCGATTTAAAATTAAGGTTTTTTGGGTACTTTCCTCCGAATATCATTGCAGATTTTAAAGTCGCCAAAAACCCTTAATTTTAAATCGAAATTGCTGAAATTAATTTAAAGAAAATTTATTTTTTGCTTTTTAGTCGGTTAAAGGGTTATATTTTAAAAAACTTGTTTTTTAAAATTTTTTTATTTTCCTCTTTTTTTTATATTTTTTTTTCCGAATGCGAACTTAAGTAAAAAATTTCAAATTGGCTCCATCCCGCTCCCCTTTGCCCCCACACCCCCCTTTCCAAAGGGTACAAAATTTAATTTTGACAATAAGAATACACCTACCGAATTTCATCATTCAGCTTGAAGGAATTGGAAGTTATGCCATGTTTAAAAAAATAGGTTTGAGTCCCCCCACGGCCCTCTAAGCCTCTGACGGACCCCAAAATAATGCATTGTCACCGGAGTTCTATCAGTGTTCCTAATTTCAGCTCTCTAGCTCATGTGGAAGTGTATGAAAAGCTCGCCGCAGATTTGAGGATATATATATATATCATATATATATATATATAGTCCACCCAAAGCAAGTTAATATAAGGGTTATAAAAATAGGCGTTATGGACTATAAGAACCAAAAATTGATAATAGCTATTAAAATTCCAAGGAATTATGTACTTACTGATAAGTTAATTACACCATTACCAAATAAAAAATATATTGAAATAGATGAAGAAAATGAATATATTGTTGAAATAGAAGACAAAAATTTTAATATATCAAGTAAACACTGCTCTTAAAAATCTAAAGAAAAGTAATAATTGTATTTTTAAAAGCCAATGTAAATTTTAAATAAATAATATCACCAAAGTAGATGTTCTAGACGACGAAACTATATTAATAAAAATGCAAAAAACGAGAAAATGTTACAAAATTGTGATGATAGGAAGTTAATTACAAATAACAACTATTTCATTTCATTTTGTAATTGTGAATTAAAATTGTATGGTGAAACTTTTTATAATAATACCAAAAATTTTAACAACGCAAAAGAAATTGAAGAAATTAAATTTCAAGCAAAAATAACAAATGACATTAGTTTGACAACCGTTTTGAATATAACTAGTGTTATAGTTATATTTATATTTATATTGTTTAAAAAAAGACAAGTAAATGTAAAAATTGAAAACAAAACCATTCAAAGAATTCAGGAGAATTCTAACTCTGGCATTGGTGGAGTTATGGGTATCGTCACAATGTCACCTGAGCCACCACAACGGCCAACAATATTCTAATTCTTGTAGTGTGGGAATATGCATAATCAGCACAATACATTAAAGTCACCTACAAGAATGAGAAGAACAAAGATATAAAAATGTACTTTGTAGTTTTTAAGTTTGTAGAATAAAATTAGTCTTAAAGCAGCAACCAAATGAGTTTGTTTTAATTCGAAACAAAATTGCTACGGAACTCAGCTATTTCACTCGCGCGTAACTGAAAAATTATTTCAAGCGACTGAAACTATTCGCAAAAATCCAGACTAGAATGCCGGTCAAACTGCAATTGCGTCATCCTGTCAGTTATGCTATTCCAGCGCTTTCTCTTTCCAGTCTCAGCCTGTGTCAATGCGTTTACCAATCTTTCTCTTTCTCTATCCCTTTCCTTTCTCAATAAATTCAATAAATAAATTTACTCTTTTCGCAAAATACATCACTAGGGTCGATCCAAGATCTGGTTCGACATGGACCAAAATGTATCGTACAAAAAAGCACTACCAAAGAAAAAACACACTTTTTAGCGTTGGGAAAAATAATAAAAAAAAACCCAACGACGTTTATTCCTCGAAATCTCTTTTTTAACTGAACTGGCCGATGTGCGCAGAGTGCCATCGCCCCTCATATGCCAGCGCCTTAAAAAGCAATGACTCTGTCCCTGTACATACGCAGATTGCTCCTCCAAGCAGTAGCCTTGAACAAACAATATAAATGTTCATAAAAAATATGTCTCAGTTTATGTCCAGTATGCAAAATATGATGCAAGAAATGATTAAAAATCAAAGTCTCTTACTACAACATCTCATGTTTAAACCAGGAATGGTTTAAAAATATCATTCTGGAATGCAGACGGCCTCTGTCTTCACAAACTAGAACTTCTCGAGTTCTTGAAAGAGTCTAGCATAGACGTTATGCTAATTTCTGAAACCCACTTCACTGAAAAACACTATTTGAATTTACCAGGGTATGAACTCTATGACACAAAGCATCCAAGTGGAACAGACTCGGCCTTGACGTAGTCTCCTCTGGCACGCCAACTTATTGGCCAACTGACAGTCGAAAAACTCCCGACGTCATTAACTTTGCAGTATTTAAAGCTGTAACAAGGAGTCAATTGACTATAGAATCCTCTCTAGATCTCTCATCAGACCATACGCCTACCATTATCCCAATAAAGTACACGTCAAGTTCTGAGGTCAGTTCACCAGATAAATTGACCAGTAAACTCACACTCTGGCTCAAATATTGGCAGTATATAAGCTCCCACATTAACCCAAATGTGTCACTAAAATCGAAAGATGAAATAAACACAGCTGTCAGTAATTTCACACTCTTGCTTTCCCAAACAGCGGCCACTCCCGCCCGAATCCCAAATAGCTCAACTCGCAGCTATGCAAAATGTACCCCCAAGGACACAGAACAACTAATAACCCGAACTCTACAAAAACAGCTAAAGTGGAAATTCGAAAGAGACTTACAACAATTTGATGAACATCTCGCACCTACAAAATCAACAAACTACTCCCTCTGGCGAGCTACTAAAAATATGAAAAGACCACACTCAAAGAATTATTATGTTTGGAGAACGTTTGCTGAAAATATACTACTTTTGAATACAAACTTAAACGAAACTACAAACAAAAAACATTTGCTTCAAATCAAGTCGTTTTGCCGCAAATAATAAATAAATTTGCAACAATTTAAAAACGTTTCCAATAAAAGTATTGCATTTTACTTTTATTGGAAACGTTTTTAAATTGTTGCAAATTAAAAACTAATTTCTAATAAACGTTTAAACGAATTCGATATAAGTTTTGTTTTTACCGACTAAAACGAAAGTACCTCAGTGGCACAGCGTGTATGTGCGTAACTTATAAACCTTACGTCCCGCGTTCGAATCCTGGCTGAGCTTTTTTTTTTTCGTTACTCAAACGTTGGTTGCAAACGAAACAACAAACGAAGTGTGTTTGTCTAATTTTTCGTTTCTTACGAACGAAAAAATTCTTTGAGTGCAGTACTGGCAGAACCTCCCATACGGCTGCCAAATGGAAATTGGGCCAGAAGCAATGCAGAAAAACACCCACAATGATAAAAGAACTGCCAACAGTTGCAATAACTCAATTACATACTTAACTCAATCCTCAGAACATGTCACTACCCAGATGATTGGAAACTTTCTCAAGTTACAATGATTCCCAAACTTGGAAAAATCTTAACAATGTGAGTTCATTTCGCCCCATAAGTTTGCTCTCTGTGTTATCGAAACTCTTCGAAAAACTTCTGATAAAATTGATTTCACCCAAAATTACAGAAAAACAAGTGATTCCCGATCACCAATTTGGCTTTCGAGAAAAGCATGGTACTTGCCTACTTAAAAACTATCTCACAGATAGAAAATTTGTAGTAAAATATAAAAGCTTTGTCTCCCGAAAATACGAAATACTGGCCGGAGTACCACAAGATAGTGTCCTCGCGCCCCTGCTTTATATTCTCTGCAGATATGCCCAAAAGCGATAGAACTCTTATATCGACTTTTGCTGACGACACTGCTATCCTATGCTCTCACTCAAACCCAGACATGGCAACTCTTTACGTGCAAAAACATTTGGACACTCTAAGTAATTGGCTAACACAATGGAAAATCAAAGTCAACGAATCCAAAAGCAGCCACTTAACCTTCACCCTATGAAGGGGCACGTGCCCTGCTCTGAAGATAAACGGCGAAGATGTCCCTGAAAGTTCCGAAACAAAGTATCTTGGAATGCACCTCGATCGCCGACTCACATGGCATAAGCACATTTAATCCAAAATCACCCAGATTAAACTAAGACAATTGGAACTAAATTGGCTAATCTCAAAGGCATCTAAGCTAAATCTCACATACAAAGTCCAAATATACAAAAGTATTATAAAACCCATATGGACATATGGAATTGAACTCTGGAGCACTGCCTCTTCTTCGAATGTGGAAAAACTCCAGAGAGCCCAATCTAAAATTGCCAGAGCCCCTTGGTATATAAAAAATACAAACATCCACAATGATTTGAACATCCCTGCAGTAAAAGACGAAATTCCGAAACTTACCTCGAAGTACAAGCAGAAGCTCACGTCTCATCCAAATATCCTAGCTAGGAATTTACTAAGACCTCTGAATCCCTCATTCAAGACAACTAAATGGCCGACTGCCACAAATAAAATAAAGCAAAAAAAACACTAGCTGGCAAAATAAAACCAGTGCGGAAAAATACTCCCTTTGGAACACTTGTCCTCCAGCCCACAATCCAACGATGGCAACCGCTCCACTTCACCACTCAAAAATACAATTTAAAAAAAAAGAAAGAAAATTATGAAAATTTTTTTAAACAAATTATTCAAAATCAAATTAAATTAAAAATCTAAAACTTTAGCACTTTTCTTCTTCCCTGCTCTAAAAGAACTCAAGAACCTGTATATATGAACGCGACCTACGCAGAAGCCAGTATTCGCAGTCGGGGCTTTACCTACACCTATAGGCGAAAGCATAAATATCGACAGATTCCCCTCCCTCAAACAGGTTCAAAGAGTACAAAAGCTTTAGTCCAGGTTTTGACATTCTCCTATTAGAATGGCGAGGCTGGCAATACCTTCATCGGATCGCAGCTGCTCACTTAGCTAACTTATCGAAAGCAAAAGCGAAAGAAAGGAAAAGAAAGCAAGAGAACTTTGACAGCTCAAACAAAATATTCAGTTGTCTTCTTCCCCGCGCCGGTCGCGTTCTACCCGCGAGTGGCGAATTTGTTTTGCTTAACAAATTAAGCAAAACAAATATATTTATAAAAAAATAACAATTAATAAGATTGTGCAGTGCGTGTGTGATTTTGTTCCTCAAATTTTGTTCGCCCGTCGCCCCGAACAAAAGGGAAACATACAAAAAAACAAATCAAACAAAACAACAACACCAGTCGCGAATTTACGCCGCGACAACCCCACCTCTATCTCCGCGAGCTGCTTCTCCATACTAACTCGTGTGGTAAATACTGTACATCTCTACGTCTGAGATTGTACGTCTTTGCTGTCTTTGCACTTGCCATTTCTAACTTTTTCCGTATGTCTTCCATCAAGTCTGCCATTAACTTGGCCCGGTCCTCACTACTACTGTCCGGTTGATCTGAGTCTCCCACTCGTCTATAATCTCTATCACCCCTGACCGCCATATTTCGGCCAAAATTCACGAAGTATGGAGACGCTCCCAAAACCTCATGCTGCGCTGTTCGAATGCAGCACGCCACCTTTGAGAGATGAGAATCCCATGTCCGATGGTTTTCTGAAATATATGCTCTCTGAAATATATGGTCTTAATTATTTGGTTGATCCGCTCGGCCGGATTGGCCTGCGGATGATAGTGTGCAGTGTACCGCATCTGCACACCATATGACGCGCATAAACTCTGCAGCTCCTTGCTGCGAAACTGTCGCCCATTGTCGCATACAATGGACCTCGGCACTCCAAAGAGCAAGAACACGTTGTCCTCTAACTCCTTGCAAACGCTCTTCGCTGTTGCATTTCGCAACGGAAACAACAAGGGAAACTTGTTGAAGTAGTCAACCACCGTTAAAATATAATAAAAGTGGATTATCGTGACACTCGAATAAAATACTGCGCCTATCACTCCTGCCCACAACTCTCTTCCACTCGTACCCAGCGCTAAACAAACTATTTGTCCCTGCCTTTATGTGTTTATATAACACCCCATTTTCAATTCTCCAAGCTGGGTAATCGAGTGGTTTATCCCCCTCATTCCGAACCATGCTGTCAAGCCATGGATCTTCTACACTCCCATCTACCTCCCCTACGACTGGGACACTTCTGGAAAACATGTCGGGCACAACATGATCTTTCCCTTTCCGATCAATGATTTCATAATCGTACTGTTGGAGCTTTAAAGCCTACCTTGCCAACCTACCGCAAGGATCTTTGAAATTGTTGAGCCATACCAACGAATAATGGTCGGTCACCACTGTGAACCTGACCCCTTCGATGTCTCAACTTCTCAACTGCCCACAAAACAGCCAAACACTAATTCTCGGTAATGGAATAATTCCTCTCGCACCAACTCAACGATCTACTCAAATATGAAATGACCTTCTCCCCTTCATCAAACTGCTGTGTCAAAACGGCACCTATTCCAAAATCGGAAGCATCAGTTTGAACTACGAAGGGTCGTTCCAAATCGGGACAGCTCAGGACTGTCGCCGTCATTAGACGCTCCTTGGCCTTCAAAAAGCTGTCCTCACACTCCGGCGACCATCTAAACCTGTTCTTCTTCTTTAGAAGATCAGTTAGAGGTTTAACCAAATCTGCGAAATTCGAAACAAACCTACGATACCAAGAAATGGTGCCAACAAACGACCGGACTTCCCTTACATTTTTGGACGCTGGAATTTTCAGCATTGCCTCAACTTTTTCGGGGTCAACATGCAAGCCCTGTCGCTCAACAACATAACCTAGATACCGTAGCGAAGAAAGACAAAAATTACCTTTTTCCCTATTTAATCTAAGCCCTGCCGAACAAATCCTCCTCAGGACCTCCTTCAGAACCTCAACATGCTTGTCAAATGTATTTGTAACAATAATAATATCGTCCAAATACACGAAAACATGGGGTTCCAAGTCAGCCCCAAGGACCTCATCTATAAATCTCTGCCAAGTTGCAGGCGCATTGTGCAGGCCATAAGGCATGCGCTTGAACTGGTAGAGCCCCCTACCCGGAACTGTAAATGCCGTGCAGGCCCTAGACTCCTTCTCTACTGGGATCTGCCAATAAGCGGATTTTATATCCAAACTAGAGAGATATTTGGCGTCCTTTAGCTTATCTAAAATAGCCGAAATATAAGGGAGCGGGTAAATATCCCGATCCGTATTTTTATTTAATATACTATAATCAACGCAAAACCTATAACTTTCATCCTTTTTTCTAATCATCACAACCGGTGATGCCCAAGGGCTGTGAGAAATCTCAATCACACTCTTATCTAACATATTTTCTATCTCTTCATCTATGCGCCTCTGAATAGCGGGCAATACCGGATAGTATCGCTGCTTGACTGGTTCCACATTTGGCTTTAGACGAATCCGATGTTCGACCGGAACTTGTTCACCATCAGCAAGCGCAATCTTGCTGACCGCAGACGCCACCAAACTCAACCCCCAAGACTTCAACGTTTCCCAGCCCGGCCTACCAAGAATCGTCCTGGTGGCCCCAGAATCTAAAGGCCCTAACATACGCAATCCAAAAATTTGAACACCTAAATATGGCCTATCATCTCATTCTTTTCCCGAAAGAGAAAAACTTAAAAAATTTCGGACGGACGTTGTCTCTGAGGCCTATCACTATTTACCCTAGCCAGCCGGTTTTTCGCAGGCAACCTATCTACTACCGGCGAGCTACCTGCCCTGCCTCCAAAGGTGATCGCTGCTAATATCCCGACTCTGCACTACTTATCGGAGCCGCTCCAGGGCCGCCCCCTTTCCAAACTCTCCCGCAATATATTGTCAGGCTGCCCGCAGCCATAGCAAGAAACCGACTTTGGACAGTGTGACGAAACGTGTCCAAATCTGCAGTTAAAGCACATGAACATAAGCCTAGCCTGTTTAGGTGCCTTAATTCCCCGTTCCGATCTAAGATCGCGCAGCGGGGCCCTGATTGTAGACACTTCCGGCTCGGCCGAAACGTATGCCAAGTCTGGCTCCAACCAGTCCTTCGACCGGCAGCTGGGCGGCGGCACGAATGCTTCCACATTCGCCCGTTCAGCCAAGCAAAGCTGAGTCTGATAAAAAGGACGCAGTCGGGGCTTTACCTACACCTATATGTGAAAGATCTTCTCAGATTTTTCTAGAGTGTGTTTGGCAAATTTACATATACATCCCCGCACCCACCAAAATGAAAATACTCACTATGGCGGCACTCATGTATGTATAGGCGAAAGCATAAATATCGACAGATTCCCCTCCCTCAAACAGGTTCAAAGAGTACAAAAGCTTTAGTCCAGGTTTTGACATTCTCCTATTAGAATGGCGAGGCTGGCAATACCTTCATCGGATCGCAGCTGCTCACTTAGCTAACTTATCGAAAACAAAAGCGAAAGAAAGGAAAAGAAAGCAAGAGAACTTTGACAGCTCAAACAAAATATTCAGTTGTCTTCTTCCCCGCGCCGGTCGCGTTCCACCCGCGAGTGGCGAATTTATTTTGCTTAACAAATTAAGCAAAACAAATATATTTATAAAAAAATAACAATTAATAAGATTGTGCAGTGCTTTCCTTCGGTCAGTGAGTGCGTGATTTTGTTCCTCCGATTTTGTTCGCCCGTCGCCTCGAACAAAAGGGAAACATACAAAAAAGCAAAACAACAATAACAGTCGCGAATTTATGCCACGACATTTTGACAACTCTCGCAGCTTCGAATGTATTTACCTACTTCGCGAAACATTCCCGGCCAGTAGTAACGGTTCGCCAACTGTGCAATCGTTTTTCGAACTCCCAGATAGTTACCACTGAATCGTCTGCCAGTCGAATCGCTGTCCAAACTGAGACCAAATTGTCCGGTGTGCAGAACTGGCGTGCAAACTCCCTGCACAGAAAATTCCTTGTTGCTCCCGTGTCAATTGTAGCCGTGCCTTCCTCTCCGTACAGAGCAATGGTGGCGGAGATACGGCGGCTATCACTTTCTAGTGTTCGCGCTGCGAGGGGTGTTCGATGAAAGGGGCGCCGGTAGCCTCCCGCTCTCGGCCGGGCCCATCGCCGTTTCCCCCACGTCGCCTGCAGCAGTGAATGGTCCGGATTCCTCGCGCTCCACAATCCCAGCAATGTAGTACCACTGCGTTAGTGCATCGGTCAGGGTAATGTCCTAACGCAGCGATGGCATGTGCGTCTCGCGGATGGAGCCTGCGTTGCTGACTGGATCAACTGATGTCTCTCTTCTGGTGCATTTGTGTCGAGGCGCAATCCCTCCATGTCCTGTGCCAGGGCTAATAGTTCCTCTAGAATCTGAAAACCCTTTCTTTTTACATACCAGCCAATTCGTTCCAATTTTTCCTGCTCGGTATAACTCGAGTATCGCATCATATCTTGCAATGAAATTACGTAGTCCTTGAATGCCTCTCGTTGTCGTTGTACTCGCTTCCGGCTGGCATCGTCCAGCTGCTCGAAATATCTGCCTGGCAGGAAAAATCGAAGGAAATCCTCTTTAAACAAACTCCATGTCCTCCACTGACGGTTATTATTCCGGTACCAGGTTAACGCCTTTCCGGTCAGGAGTTCGGGCATCATGCGTGGCAATTCGTCTTGTTGGATATTGTAGGTTACCACCAGCTCCTCCACTCTCTCTACGAACGCTAACGCCACCCGCATCCTCCATCATAACGCGCAGACCACTTTCTTACCTGGTCGATGATGGTGGGTCGTGGCTTGAAGTACCATGGGCCTCCTGTGGGCATGTTTGTAGGTGGGTTGGACGCGGGCCGATAACTTCTAGTGCAGTTGCTGTCGAACGGTGTAATCTAAGGTCTCATTTAATTTTAGTTCATTAAGGGCCGTTTTATTCACTTTTCTTAACTTGAGTTAACTTGTCTGAGTTTTCCAACTTTCATCAACTCTCTGATTTGTGAAACTTGAGAAATTAGAAGTTATAATTTCTGAAGTTAAAGTCACAATTTCTCGAGTTGAGGAAAAACCGCAGGGAAATTTTTGAAAACTGCCATGGCATGTCAGTTTTAACTTTTGAAATTGAATTATTTCCAAAAAAATTGGATCAAATTTAAAAAAAAAACTAGATAGTGGACTATCTTTTGCAATGCCGAAGCTGAAATACCCCCACACAGTAGAAGTTTAGAAATACCTCAACATACAAAATTTGGTCTCAAGACCCCATTTTGAGCCATTTATAGGTGGTTTTGGAGCATCAAACCACAACCAAAATTCGTTTCTAAAAATTTCCAATCAAATCCACTTAAAAAAAATTTGGTCTCAAGACCCCTTTATATGTGGTTTTGGGAGCTTGGACCATGTCGAAATCCATTTCTAAACATTTCCAATCGAAAACAGCTATTAAAAAGACTTAGAAAAGGTTGACCTTTTTTTTCGTTATATGGGAGCCACGCCCAGTTTTTCTCCCATTTGGCTGATTCTCGAACTTGCTCTTACTTTTGAAGTGAAAAACATTTTAAGTCGATATCTCCAAAACTGCGACCGCTATCGTGCGGACAGACAGACAGACAGACGGACATGGCTAAATCGACTCTGGCGGTGATGCTGACCAAGAATATATATACTTTTCCATACGGCGGTTGCGAAATACAAACTTTTCTGCAGAAGAGGCCGAGTTGTTGGTGGATTGTGCTCTCAAAGAAAAGCACATCACTGTAGCCATCCCACTTGTTGATATCGATTCGTTGCATCATTTTATATGGACGACGACTAACCGAAACCTGATATTCCTTGTCACTCGATGATTCCTCTCCTCTATCACTTTCTAAGCCGTCCCAAACCTCCCAATTAGCCCAATCAACTCATTTTTTTGTTACAAAATTTTTTTGGAAAATACAAAATATTTTTTAATTGTGATTGAAATTGCTGTGAATGAAACAAAAATCCGAAGTTGAAGCAAATATCCCAAGTTACAGCTCATAACTCCTGCTATTTTGGGGAGTTATTGAAATCTCAATTTGGTTCAAGTTATCAAACACAAGTTGAATCAAAACGTCAATTTCTCAAGTTATAATTGAAAAATCTGAGTGAATAAAACAAATTTGGTTTGTAAATTGAAAAAATCCCAGAGTTATATTTAACTCTCGAGTTAAAAGAGTGAATAAAACGGCCCTAAGCCATCTAGATTCTAGAATCTAAACAACTTTTGCGTTTCGCCCAACATTTCATTGCGACAAATGTTATGTGAAAGGGTTATATTTTGTCTATTTCATTACATGCAATATTTTTGTTACTGTAAGTAACATGAGCTTTTATTGACTGACAAGTTATCATTGTAACTGAAGGCTGATTCAGTAGTGAGCAACAATGTGAAAAAGAAAAACAACAATGTCAACAAGGCTATTTTGTCTTATGGACCATTTCATGACTGCCACTCCCTCATCAGAGACAATTTTGCTGATTGCTTACCAACCAATTTGATTTCCTATATATACTTGAGTTAACACCGAACAAGTTTCAAAGAACTCTTGCTTTTAATGAGAATGTCTTTTTGTGTCACAACTGTCAAACTTCAACCTTATTTGAGTTTTAGAGTGACTGGAACACTGACACCCTCATCAAAGCTCACAGATCTTGTCGCTCGCTAGATGGCGTTGCATTTATATTTTTACAGGGTGTTTTCAGGTTTTTGTGAATAATTTCTCAACCATTATTGGGCTCATCAGAAAGGTTTTAAAATTTCCTTTTTAACTGTGTATAGTTCTAATTTACATTCGTTTTTTTGACAGCTACTGTTGTGTTTCAAAGTGGAATCTTCTATTTTACGACTTACACTGCAATTTAAAATTGAAATTGACCTCCTTTCAATTTTTGTTAAATTGGTATGAAAAACAATAAATTGATAGTATCACGTTTTACACTGCATTTTCAATTCACAACATCAAACTTGCAGCAGTACTTATCAATTAATATCCTATCAATACAACGAAACTCCCGTAATTTTATGGAAAAATATTATAAGAATTCACATACTTTCACGTACGACCGCAGTCGGCTCAGACATGCCACCAAAAACGGGCGTTGAATAATTTTAGACGGCTTAGAACTCTGCCAATTTTTCTTTGCCAAAACAATTACACAAATACAGAAAAAACAATTTATGAATGAAAATATATGATCACTAAGATATATTATGCATGTGAAAGTGATTATTTAGTTTTTCGATGCTCAATTTCATCAAATTCTAGTGTAGTGACGTATTTACAGTGAATTCAAGCTCAGTAAATTCTATTCAATTTCCAAAATTATTGAAGGGCATAAATTTTACAAGGGGTAGATTGAAATATTAGCCGGTGAAATGGAATTCCCATCTATTTTCCTTTCTTTTGCGACATTTTCAGGCATCATAATAATTATGTATTATATTATATCAATTTTGACATTGTCGTGGCATAAATTCGCGACAGAATTTTGTTTGTTCTTGTTTTGTGTTTTCTCTTTGTTCGGGGCGACGGGTGAACAAAACCGAAGGAAAAACACAAACCGAAAGCGCACACTGACACTTTTTATTATATTATTCTTTTTTTATTATAGTGTTCTTTTTTTATATTATTTTGGTTCAATTAAACCAAATTTGACACTCGCGGGTGGAATGCAGCCGGGCGGAGAATTGACAACAGCTGTCAAGATCTCTTATTCCCTTTTGTTACAACTTCGTTTTAGAAGTTTGTTGATGAGCTTTTACGATCCGATGTTGGGGAAGGCATTGCGCGAAACTATACTTACGGGACGAAGACATAATATGAAAAAAAACTAGACTAAAGCTTTTTGTACTCTAAACCTGTTTTGGGAGGGGAATCTGTCGACATTTATGCTTTCGCCTATACATACATGAGTGCCGCCAATTTGAGTATTTTCATTTTGGTAGGTGCGGGGGTGTATATGTAAATTTGCCAAACACACTCTAGAAAAATCTGAGAAGATCTTTCACATATAGGTGTGGGCAAAGCCCCGACTGCGAATACTGGCTTCTGCGTAGGTCACGCTCATGTGTGGGGGGGGGGGGGGGGAAGATGTTAGCGAAATGGAAAGTGAGCGCCATATATGCGTTCATATAGACAAGGTTCTTTTAGTTCTTTTTAGGCGAACAGTTTAGTGGACTGACGTTTTCTTTTTAATTTTCGAGTAGTTTTTTTAAAAAAAAAAAGGATTGTTTTTTTAATTTTTGAATTTGATTTTTAAATTGTGTTTTTGTGGTTGCTGAGGACCTTGTCGGATGGTGGAGCTGAGGCAGGAGATATTTTCGGAGGGAGTATTTTTCCGCGCTGGTGTTATTTCCACCAGCGGGTGGCAATAGTGTTTTTGGTGTTTTTTTTTATCTGTGGCAGTCGGCCATTTAGTTTATTCGAAGGGTATAAAAGGAAGGAAAAAATGTTAATAGAGTTTGTCAAGTTGTGGCAAGTCGGCCACTGGTGTTTCGAGATGTTAACAGTGGAGTTGGTCTCCGTCGGTTTTGTGGTCCTGGTTTCCCCTTTCCCTTCCAAATTTGTTGTGGCGTCCCGCACCTGAGCCAAGTTCTTGCTGGACATCGATTTTGAATTGATTCTGTAAAGAATTGTGCGAGTTATTTCAGGCAGGTCGGTCTGGTCCCGTAAATCAAGTGCACATAAAAACATAATTTTTGTCATTAGTGTCTTTTTTCTAAAATGCTCTCGTTTGACAAATTTCCGTTTTGTGTGTCAGTGAGTGGTCCCGTAAACCAAGTGCATATAAAGGCATGATTTTTGTCATTAGTACTCATTTTTTTTAGACTCATTTTTTTGTTACAACATTTTTTTGGAAAATACAAAATATTTTTTAATTGTGATTGAAATTGCTGTGAATGAAACAAAAATCCGAAGTTGAAGCAAATATCCCAAGTTACAGCTCATAACTCCTGCTATTTTGGGGAGTTATTGAAATCTCAATTTGGTTCAAGTTATCAAACACAAGTTGAATCAAAACGTCAATTTCTCAAGTTATAATTGAAAAATCTGAGTGAATAAAACAAATTTTGTTTGTAAATTGAAAAAATCCCAGAGTTGTATTTAACTCTCGAGTTAAAAGAGTGAATAAAACGGCCCTAAGCCATCTAGATTCTAGAATCTAAACAACTTTTGCGTTTCGCCCAACATTTCATTGCGACAAATGTTATGTGAAAGGGTTATATTTTGTCTATTTCATTACATGCAATATTTTTGTTACTGTAAGTAACATGAGCTTTTATTGACTGACAAGTTATCATTGTAACTGAAGGCTGATTCAGTAGTGAGCAACAATGTGAAAAAGAAAAACAACAATGTCAACAAGGCTATTTTGTCTTATGGACCATTTCATGACTGCCACTCCCTCATCAGAGACAATTTTGCTGATTGCTTACCAACCAATTTGATTTCCTATATATACTTGAGTTAACACCGAACAAGTTTCAAAGAACTCTTGCTTTTAATGAGAATGTCTTTTTGTGTCACAACTGTCAAACTTCAACCTTATTTGAGTTTTAGAGTGACTGGAACACTGACACCCTCATCAAAGCCCACAGATCTTGTCGCTCGCTAGATGGCGTTGCATTTATATTTTTAAAGGGTGTTTTCAGGTTTTTGTGAATAATTTCTCAACCATTATTGGGCTCATCAGAAAGGTTTTAAAATTTCCTTTTTAACTGTGTATAGTTCTAATTTACATTCGTTTTTTTGACAGCTACTGTTGTGTTTCAAAGTGGAATCTTCTATTTTACGACTTACACTGCAATTTAAAATTGAAATTGACCTCCTTTCAATTTTTGTTAAATTGGTATGAAAAACAATAAATTGATAGTATCACGTTTTACACTGCATTTTCAATTCACAACATCAAACTTGCAGCAGTACTTATCAATAAATATCCTATCAATACAACGAAACTCCCGTAATTTTATAGAAAAATATTATAAGAATTCACATACTTTCACGTACGACCGCAGTCGGCTCAGACATGCCACCAAAAACGGGCGTTGAATAATTTTAGACGGCTTAGAACTCTGCCAATTTTTCTTTGCCAAAACAATTACACAAATACAGAAAAAACAATTTATGAATGAAAATATATGATCACTAAGATATATTATGCATGTGAAAGTGATTATTTAGTTTTTCGATGCTCAATTTCATCAAATTCTAGTGTAGTGACGTATTTACAGTGAATTCAAGCTCAGTAAATTCTATTCAACTTCCAAAATTATTGAAGGGCATAAATTTTACAAGGGGTAGATTGAAATATTAGCCGGTGAAATGGAATTCCCATCTATTTTCCTTTCTTTTGCGACATTTTCGGGCATCATAATAATTATGTATTATATTATATCAATTTTGACATTGTCGTGGCATAAATTCGCGACAGAATTTAGTTTGTTGTTATTGTTGTTTGTTTGTTCTTGTTTTGTGTTTTACCTTTGTTCGGGGCGACGGGTGAACAAAACCGAAGGAAAAACACAAACCGAAAGCGCACACTGACACTTTTTATTATATTATTCTTTTTTTATTATAGTGTTCTTTTTTTATATTATTTTGGTTCAATTAAACCAAATTTGACACTCGCGGGTGGAATGCAGCCGGGCGGAGAATTGACAACAGCTGTCAAGATCTCTTATTCCCTTTTGTTACAACTTCGTTTTAGAAGTTTGTTGATGAGCTTTTACGATCCGATGTTGGGGAAGGCATTGCGCGAAACTATACTTACGGGACGAAGACATAATATGAAAAAAAACTAGACTAAAGCTTTTTGTACTCTAAACCTGTTTTGGGAGGGGAATCTGTCGACATTTATGCTTTCGCCTATACATACATGAGTGCCGCCAATTTGAGTATTTTCATTTTGGTAGGTGCGGGGGTGTATATGTAAATTTGCCAAACACACTCTAGAAAAATCTGAGAAGATCTTTCACATATAGGTGTGGGCAAAGCTGCGAATACTGGCTTCTGCGTAGGTCGCGCTCATGTGTGGGGGGGGGGGGGGGGGGAAGATGTTAGCGAAATGGAAAGTGAGCGCCATATATGCGTTCATAGAGACAAGGTTCTTTTAGTTCTTTTTAGGCGAAAAGTTTAGTGGACTGACGTTTTCTTTTTAATTTTCGAGTAGTTTTTTTAAAAAAAAAGGATTGTTTTTTTAATTTTTGAATTTGATTTTTAAATTGTGTTTTTGTAGTTGCTGAGGACCTTGTCGGATGGTGGAGCTGAGGCAGGAGATATTTTCGAAGGGAGTATTTTTCCGCGCTGGTGTTATTTCCACCAGCGGGTGGCAATAGTGTTTTTGGTGTTTTTTTTATCTGTGGCAGTCGGCCATTTAGTTTATTCGAAGGGTATAAAAGGAAGGAAAAAATGTTAATAGAGTTTGTCAAGTTGTGGCAAGTCGGCCACTGGTGTTTCGAGATGTTAACAGTGGAGTTGGTCTCCGTCGGTTTTGTGGTCCTGGTTTCCCCTTTCCCTTCCAAATTTGTTGTGGCGTCCCGCACCTGAGCCAAGTTCTTGCTGGACATCGATTTTGAATTGATTCTGTAAAGAATTGTGCGAGTTATTTCAGGCAGGTCGGTCTGGTCCCGTAAATCAAGTGCACATAAAAACATAATTTTTGTCATTAGTGTCTTTTTTCTAAAATGCTCTCGTTTGACAAATTTCCGTTTTGTGTGTCAGTGAGTGGTCCCGTAAACCAAGTGCATATAAAGGCATGATTTTTGTCATTAGTACTCATTTTTTTTAGACTAATTTTTTTGTTACAACATTTTTTTGGAAAATACAAAATATTTTTTAATTGTGATTGAAATTGCTGTGAATGAAACAAAAATCGGAAGTTGAAGCAAATATCCCAAGTTACAGCTCATAACTCCTGCTATTTTGGGGAGTTATTGAAATCTCAATTTGGTTCAAGTTATCAAACACAAGTTGATTCAAATCTGAGTGAATAAAACAAATTTTGTTTGTAAATTGAAAAAATCCCAGAGTTATATTTAACTCTCGAGTTAAAAGAGTGAATAAAACGGCCCTAAGCTATCTAGATTCTAGAATCTAAACAACTTTTGCGTTTCGCCCAACATTTCATTGCGACAAATGTTATGTGAAAGGGTTATATTTTGTCTATTTCATTACATGCAATATTTTTGTTACTGTAAGTAACATGAGCTTTTATTGACTGACAAGTTATCATTGTAACTGAAGGCTGATTCAGTAGTGAGCAACAATGTGAAAAAGAAAAACAACAATGTCAACAAGGCTATTTTGTCTTATGGACCATTTCATGACTGCCACTCCCTCATCAGAGACAATTTTGCTGATTGCTTACCAACCAATTTGATTTCCTATATATACTTGAGTTAACACCGAACAAGTTTCAAAGAACTCTTGCTTTTAATGAGAATGTCTTTTTGTGTCACAACTGTCAAACTTCAACCTTATTTGAGTTTTAGAGTGACTGGAACACTGACACCCTCATCAAAGCTCACAGATCTTGTCGCTCGCTAGATGGCGTTGCATTTATATTTTTACAGGGTGTTTTCAGGTTTTTGTGAATAATTTCTCAACCATTATTGGGCTCATCAGAAAGGTTTTAAAATTTCCTTTTTAACTGTGTATAGTTCTAATTTACATTCGTTTTTTTGACAGCTACTGTTGTGTTTCAAAGTGGAATCTTCTATTTTACGACTTACACTGCAATTTAAAATTGAAATTGACCTCCTTTCAATTTTTGTTAAATTGGTATGAAAAACAATAAATTGATAGTATCACGTTTTACACTGCATTTTCAATTCACAACATCAAACTTGCAGCAGTACTTATCAATAAATATCCTATCAATACAACGAAACTCCCGTAATTTTATAGAAAAATATTATAAGAATTCACATACTTTCACGTACGACCGCAGTCGGCTCAGACATGCCACCAAAAACGGGCGTTGAATAATTTTAGACGGCTTAGAACTCTGCCAATTTTTCTTTGCCAAAACAATTACACAAATACAGAAAAAACAATTTATGAATGAAAATATATGATCACTAAGATATATTATGCATGTGAAAGTGATTATTTAGTTTTTCGATGCTCAATTTCATCAAATTCTAGTGTAGTGACGTATTTACAGTGAATTCAAGCTCAGTAAATTCTATTCAATTTCCAAAATTATTGAAGGGCATAAATTTTACAAGGGGTAGATTGAAATATTAGCCGGTGAAATGGAATTCCCATCTATTTTCCTTTCTTTTGCGACATTTTCAGGCATCATAATAATTATGTATTATATTATATCAATTTTGACATTGTCGTGGCATAAATTCGCGACAGAATTTTGTTTGTTCTTGTTTTGTGTTTTCTCTTTGTTCGGGGCGACGGGTGAACAAAACCGAAGGAAAAACACAAACCGAAAGCGCACACTGACACTTTTTATTATATTATTCTTTTTTTATTATAGTGTTCTTTTTTTATATTATTTTGGTTCAATTAAACCAAATTTGACACTCGCGGGTGGAATGCAGCCGGGCGGAGAATTGACAACAGCTGTCAAGATCTCTTATTCCCTTTTGTTACAACTTCGTTTTAGAAGTTTGTTGATGAGCTTTTACGATCCGATGTTGGGGAAGGCATTGCGCGAAACTATACTTACGGGACGAAGACATAATATGAAAAAAAACTAGACTAAAGCTTTTTGTACTCTAAACCTGTTTTGGGAGGGGAATCTGTCGACATTTATGCTTTCGCCTATACATACATGAGTGCCGCCAATTTGAGTATTTTCATTTTGGTAGGTGCGGGGGTGTATATGTAAATTTGCCAAACACACTCTAGAAAAATCTGAGAAGATCTTTCACATATAGGTGTGGGCAAAGCCCCGACTGCGAATACTGGCTTCTGCGTAGGTCGCGCTCATGTGTGGGGGGGGGGGGGGAAGATGTTAGCGAAATGGAAAGTGAGCGCCATATATGCGTTCATATAGACAAGGTTCTTTTAGTTCTTTTTAGGCGAACAGTTTAGTGGACTGACGTTTTCTTTTTAATTTTCGAGTAGTTTTTTTAAAAAAAAAAAGGATTGTTTTTTTAATTTTTGAATTTGATTTTTAAATTGTGTTTTTGTGGTTGCTGAGGACCTTGTCGGATGGTGGAGCTGAGGCAGGAGATATTTTCGGAGGGAGTATTTTTCCGCGCTGGTGTTATTTCCACCAGCGGGTGGCAATAGTGTTTTTGGTGTTTTTTTTTATCTGTGGCAGTCGGCCATTTAGTTTATTCGAAGGGTATAAAAGGAAGGAAAAAATGTTAATAGAGTTTGTCAAGTTGTGGCAAGTCGGCCACTGGTGTTTCGAGATGTTAACAGTGGAGTTGGTCTCCGTCGGTTTTGTGGTCCTGGTTTCCCCTTTCCCTTCCAAATTTGTTGTGGCGTCCCGCACCTGAGCCAAGTTCTTGCTGGACATCGATTTTGAATTGATTCTGTAAAGAATTGTGCGAGTTATTTCAGGCAGGTCGGTCTGGTCCCGTAAATCAAGTGCACATAAAAATATAATTTTTGTCATTAGTGTCTTTTTTCTAATATGCTCTCGTTTGACAAATTTCCGTTTTGTGTGTCAGTGAGTGGTCCCGTAAACCAAGTGCATATAAAGGCATGATTTTTGTCATTAGTATTTTTTTTTCTAAAATACTCTCGTTTGAAAGATTTCCGTTTTGTGTGTCAGTGGGTTTTCGTTTCCATTTCACGTTCGGTTATTTGCGGTTTCCATATACGTGTATATTTCCGAATAGGATTTGAAAAGTTTAGTTATCGGGTTTTCTCGTTTTCGTGTGTTTCGTTCGGTCGGGGATACCATTCCGCGAGGGTCGGCTTAAATCCCACGCTTCGCGATTGTGCTATTCGGGCAAATAGGGAATTTAATTATCGCGTGGGAATTTTTGGATATTAGTTTTTTTAAAGTTTAGTTAATCATTTAAAGTTTAGTTAATCATATAGTTAGTTAATCATATCATATATAAAATGAAACATCTTTAATTTTTATGTGTTCGTTTTTTGTCGTTTCTAAAACGAATACATTTCTCATTTTCTTTTTCTCCTTTTTCGTAATTATTTTTTTGAAGCGAATTATTTTCTTGCTTTTCTAAATTTACGTTGGTTTTCTAAATTTACGGTGTACCTATGAAATCAGAGAAAACTAGAGAGTGGACTATCGTCGGCTATACCGAAGCTGAAATACCCCCACACAGTAGGTAGAAGTACCTCGAACATAAAATTATGTGGTCTCAAGACCCCATTTTGAGCCACCTATAAATAGTTTTAGAGCCCGGACAATGTCCAAAATCCGTTTCTAAAAATTTCCAATCAAATCGACCAAAAAAAAAAACTTGGTCTCAAGACCCCATTTTTACCCTTATATATGTGGTTTCGGAACCTCGGACCATGTCAAAAATACGTTTCTAAACATTTCCAATCGAATGCAGCAATAAAAAAGACTTGAAAAATGTTGACCTTTTGATCTCAGTATTGAAGAGAAAAACATGTACCCAAAGTTTGAAGTCGATATCTCTAAAACAGCGACCGCTATCGTGCGGACGGACGGACGGACAGACAAACAGACGGACATCGCTAAATCGACTCCGACGGTAATGCTGATCAAGAATATATATATTTTTCCATACCGGACACGCCTCCTTCTGGGCGTTACAAACGTTGTGTCAAAGTGAGTATACCCTGCCACAGTGAGTGTGGGGGTATAAATATGTAATAGACATTTGGGTTCACTCCAAAATTAAGTCATTCAAACTGGTTAGAAGCCAAAAGAGCTCTGTTAAAAATATTTAATTCAATGGGACCTTTCAAAAAATTAAAAAAAGGTCGAGATAGTGGATTATTAAGTGTAAATCTTCAAGAATGGTTCAAATGCTTAAATTTACATCTAGAAATAACTACCGGTAAAACTGGAATAGCCGATATTGGAAGATTACACAAGACGCTCAAAGAAAAATTAAGAATAATAAATACTTGCCCAGACAAAGATATAACACTTCATCCAATTGAGCAAACCGTTTTCATTTATAACCATACAATTATCCACTCAACGACAGGTCAGACACCTTACAATATATTTTTTAATAAGCAAAACCCTACAGTAAACACTCAATTAGAAAAACAACGTAGAATTGACAGTATTAACAGCAATAGAAGAGAATATGTAATTGATACCGAATTCGTAGGTGCGGAAAACACACGTAAAAGATTAAATAAAAAAGAGAATCCATTTAAAAGAGTTCATACTATGCACAAAAATAAAGATAATTTTGTCGTTAAATTTAAAAATAGGTTATCAAAAAAATACAAATCACACTTTAAACGTATATATAAAATATGGATGTGACGGAGCTCCGCATCCGCCTACGCATCCGCGCAGCATCCGCACTAAATTGACATCCGCATAGACACCCGCATCCGCCAATCACACATTTAAAACATCCGCATTCGCATCCGCGATATGACATCCGCATGTATGCGGGTCTTTTCAACTTATAGCTCTTTTTTGAAACTTTTTTACTATGTTTTTGGTTTTTTTCTCAAAACTATAGCCGAAATTTTGTCAGATTCAGTTTTAGAACGTCAAAATACCCAATACAAAAATTAAAAAAGTGCAAAAAATTCAATTTTTTGGAAAAAGTGGTTTAAAACATCCGCATCCGGCTCCGCATCCGCGGATGTCATTTTCAATCATCCGCATCCGCCTGCGCATCCGCAACGAGGCTTTTTACAGCTCCGCACCCACATCCGCCTCCGCAAAACTCACACCCGTCACATCCCTATCATAAGCCAACCTTTTCCAGGAATGAAAGGGACCAGGAGAAAACTAATGGTTACTACTGACGACAACAATAGCTGCCCAGATGATTCAAGTTCAGGAAGTAAATAATAATAAAGGATATGTAATTTTACAACAAGGTACAACAGATTTACCCACCGATTATGTAGAATGCATTACCATTATAAATAAAACCGAAATAGAATTAGCATATTTAGCTTTAGAAAATGAATTTTAAAAAAAAACATATTTACAAACTAGTATGATCACAAGATACATAAAACTGGCCGAAAAAGAAAAAAAAAATTATTCCATGTTAGACATAGAAGTGGACTTATGAACATCATTGGTATGAAATTTTTATTCGGAACTTTAGATGATGAAGATAAAAAAAATATTTTAGATAGACTTGAAACATTGGAAGTCGGATCATTATCTACAGATGATGTCCATAATATTTTAGATCACATAAATCAAGAAAACGAATTAGTAAAGTAGTACGCCACCAATATACTTCAAAACCAGTTAACAAAAAAATTAATAACAGATACTTTCCTAGACAATGTTAAATGGTTTTGTGAATATTTAAAAGACATTCAACTAGGTCTCTCCCTGAGCCGTCATGGAATTCCTAACAGTAGATTAATAGACGAAGATAAAATGGCGACCCTCAATACTAAACAATTTGTATTTAGAAAAACATCATTATGGCAATGCGCAGAAATTTTATATTTTGTTACCCAAATTCCCAAAAATATGAAAAAATACCCTATCTTTAAAATTATTTCAATCCCAAGTATTGAAAACCACACCGAATTAATACATGAAGATAATAGAAAACTAACGTTAATAGAAAATGTTATTTACGAAATCGATAAGAACAAAATTAAAAATATCGGCGATATTTGTATCAACAATATGCTAAACAACAATCAAACCACATGCAGATTTAAGGAAAATTATGATAAGGAAATACTATTTGTAGAACCTAATATTATTGTTACAAAAAATTTGGAAGAAACAAATTGCTTCATTCTGTATCTTGCTAATTATAAGAACATATGAACCCATTCACGACGAGTGTTACCATATGGTAACGCTGATAGCGTTACTGTATATTCAATTAAAACAAGTGAGTAAGTATCAGTCGGGCAAGCCGACTTATATATACCCTACACCTACTGGGCCATATTGGATCCGCCATCTTGAATTTTGAAAATGCGTCATCAAATTCCCCTATACAAAATTTTATACTGTTTTGATGAAATCTTAAAATTCCGGTCGCCATATTGGTTCCGCCATCTTGAATTTTGAAATTCCGACATCAAATTCGAAATCAGCGACCCCGAAAACCCCACTATACAAAATGTTATACTGTTTTGATGAAATCTTAAAATTCCGGCCGCCATCTTGAATTTTGAAATTCCGACATCAAATTCGAAATCAGCGACCCCGAAAACTCCGCTATACAAAATTTCATACTGTTTTGATGAAATCTTAAAATTCCGACCGCCATATTGGTTCCGCCATCTTGAATTTTGAGATTCCGACATCAAATTCGAAATCAGCGACCCCGAAAACCCCCCTATACAAAATTTCATACTGTATTGATGAAATCTTAAAATTCCGGCCGCCAAATTGGTTCCGCCATCTTGAATTTTGAAATTCCGACATCAAATTCGAAAAACCCCCTATACAAAATTTCATACTATTTTGATGAAATTTTAAAATTTCGGCTGCCATATAGGTTCTGCCATTTTGAATTTTGAAAATGCGACATCAAATTCGGAATCAGCGACCCCAAAAACCCACCTATACAAAATTTCATACTGTTGACATCTTAAAATAAAATGATGAAATCTTAAAATTTCGGTAAAAATACGATTTTCACTTATATGGGAGGTGTGGCAGTCGACCGATTCCGCCCATTTTCAATACCAACTCCTTCTAGGGCCTAAAAAGGATAAATCCAAAATTTGTGATCCCTAGCTTTCTTCTAGCTCCTACAATCGTGTTTACAAGAAAAGAGGACGGATAGACGGACAGACAGGATGGTAGGCGTGGCAGTCGACCGATTTCGCCCATTTGCAATACCAACTCCTTCTAGGGCCTAAAAAGGATAAATCCAAAATTTGGGATCCCTACCTATCTTCTAGCTCCAGCAATCGTGTTTACAAGAAAAGAGGACGGACAGACGGATAGGGCTAAATCAACTCAGAAAGTGACGCTGATCAAGAATATATATACTTTTCCATACCGGACACGTCTCCTTCTTGGTGTTACAAACATCAGACCAAAGTTAATATACCTCATGAGGTGTAGGGTATAAAAATAGTTGAATAAATATCACTAATCTGTTTTTTGATTTTAATAAAGCATGCTTAGATCTTTCTTTTGATATATAACTCTAAGCAATCGCACTTCAGTAGCGACCGTGGTGTATGATTGAAAAGTAGTATTTTAGAAAAGTGGGGAAAAACAGCGAAATGGCGCGACCTTTCCGCTAAGAATATTTTTCAGTGTTACAAAAAGTTATATATTACGGATGTTTGTTTTCTATCATTTGAGGAGAATATCAAAGTATAATAAAACGTATTTTATAAAATCTTTTATTACTTCGGTGTTACTTTTTTATCACTTTGCATTTTGCTGTTACAATATGGGCACGCTCGTCACAACCCTAGTAAATTTAAATTTGTACTAAGAAACATTTTTTTTAAGCTTTTTTCATATAAAATTCTATATATTTTATCTACAAATATGAAAAATTAGCATAGCTTCTTGAGTTAATTTGGCCATATCCGTATGTCTGAATGTCATTCAGTATGTCCATCCTTCTGATTGGTAAGAAGATTGAAGCAAGCTAGGCGGTCCAAACTTTGGACTTAACTGCAGGTCCTAGAAGGAGTTGGTATTGCAAATGGGCTGAATTGGTCAACTGCCGCGCCTACCTTCCATACAAGTGAAAATCGTCTTTAGTAACATCGTCTTTAGAAAATTCTCCGTAAGATCTATTGTCCGCTTTGCGTCGGTGGTGAGTGCCGCAAAAGCTATATGAGCAATACCCCAATCACGACATGACATCATGATGACTAGGTCATGCCGAGCTGAGATGGCTAGGTCATGCCGATCTTATGAATGTAAAAATTCTACTTATATATATATAGATTCACTTCGACCGGCTAAAACTTACTCACTTGTTTTTTTTAGCAAATTTACATTACGATGAAGACATTTTGCTGAGCACAATTTTCCTCGATTTATCCGGCTGGAGAAGAAGATTAGGAGGAAGATGACGGAGGTACTGCCGATGGTCTTCATCGAACACCTCTTTTACAGCCATGTAAATTGTGTATGTCAAATGATGACGAGGACCTTTCCAATTTCAGTCCATATGAAGATATTTCTAACGTTATTGAAATCCTGAGCAGTATTATTGGTGTACGGAATTATACATATTATATACAATGGCGGACTGGTAATTAGAGCCAACCTTCTGTAGTAATTTTGAGTGGCTACCCAAACAGAACATCACCTTTGGTCATTGGAAAGGTTTATTGGACCCCATTATATGATGACTACCAGGACACTTATCAAGAAAATCCTAGTTAAAAACTGACCTACTTTTCTAACTTTTTTCCTGGGGGGTATAAAGTTTTTTTTTTTTGGATGCATAAATGTGTGTTTTTTAAAAACAAACTACTTTGCTGCAGAATCTTTTCCAATCAAAAATTATCCTGAATTTATATAAATTTAAAAAAATTTTTTTTTTTTTTTAACTACATAACGGTACAACAAAATGAATTGTTTGTCCAGTTTAGCGAATTGTACTTATTGCATAAAAAAAAACAAAAGAATTAAAAAGTGCAGAATTTGGACAAAACAAATAAACTCAATAGAGGAACGTGATGCACACGGTTTTTTTTCCATGGCATATCCAATAATAAAAGCCAACGACGATATGGAATTTCGGAAATTTCGAATTAGTAGCTTTGAGGACCTTGTTAAACTTTTGGAAGAGCGATTAAGTAGGGCTTCATTAAGGCGGCCAATTGTACCAGAGTGTCGCTTGGTTCTGACATTAATGTAAGCATAAACAGAGAGTTTGAGTTTCCTGGTTTATGTATCCTTTTTGTACACCCAGAGAAACAACCTAAAATCAAAAATAACCACCTTAAAACAAGTAGAAACGTTAATGAAAGTCTGGTAAAGTTGGAAATTTTTAAAACTTAAATTCAAAAATAAACAAACTTATTTTAAAGTTGTTTTCCGATTATTTCAAAAATTTTCCAATTTATATTAAGTTTGCCAGACTTTGATTTAAAATCGTTCAACTTTGTTTCAACGTTGACATCAGTTATTTTAAGTATTTTTCACTTCTTTTCAACTTTGCAACTTTGTTTCAACGTTGACAATAGTTATTTTAAGTATTTTTCTCTTTATTTCAAAGTTGTTTCCATTAAGTTGAAAAAATGAAGGAGTAAATACGATCGTACTTGATTTTACTATGCTTTTTTTCCCTGAGTGTAGGTACTTATCTCAAGGTGCAAAGTGGCAAACTTTGGCATGGAACTTTCGCTTAGGTCTATCAACCGTACGCAATATTATATTGGAGACTTGCGAAGCTATTTGGAATGAGCTGCACAGAATATAATGAGGCCATATCCAGGGCGCTATCTTCCAGACGATAGGGCGCACTTTAATGAAATACTAAGGGTATTCATTTATAGTGGGAATCCCCTCGAAAACGCCCATTCCCGAAACTTATCGAGCAACCCTCGTAATTACTCATAAATAAAATACGGAATAAAACAATAAATTTAAGTTTTTGGTTAAATTTTAATAATACAATGAAACAACTATAAAAAGTAAGTTACCTTTGAAAAAGGATGTTAAATGTTTGTTAATAAATGTAAATAAGGATATTAGATACGTTGTATGACATGGCGCGAATAGTAAAAAATGTTCAAGAGTATTTTGTAATACTGTACGAAAAGAGGTGAAGATCTATATGTGAATGCTTGAGCAGGCACAAATGCAAATTTTATTAAATTATTTATTTATTATTAATTATTTAAATTAATACTTATTTATTAATTTTCTTCAATTTCCTCTTGAACTAAAGTCAATATATTCATTTGAAGCCGATTCGTACTACTCAGCGATAACTTAGCGTTGTCCACGGTTAGGGCCACGCTTTCCAAAAATACTTTAAATAAAGTGACGGTACTTATTTTTGACTTCAACACGTCCAACATTTCGGTTTCGATTTTTCATCATCTCTACACCTTTTACTTTTGATTAATGAAAGTGAGGGTGTAGGAGATTGCGTTTCAGTCAATGAAAAGCCGGAGCAAATATCTTAATCCACTTCAAAGCAATCTTCCGAGTTGTCCTCTGTTAAATACGCAATAGCTTCTTCTTCGAAGAAAAACAAGAGTGAAAAACAAAGTTTTTTAAAATATAACCCTTTAACCGACTAAAAACCGGAAATAAATTTCCTTTAGATTTATTTCCGCAATTTCAATTTAAAATTAAGGGTTTTTGGCTACTTTGTTCTTAATATCATTGCAGATTTCGAAGTCGCCAAAAACCCTTAATTTTAAATCGAAATTGCGGAAATTAATTTAAAGGAAATTTATTTTCTGCTTTTTAGTCGGTTAAAGGGTTATATTTTAAAAAACTTGTAAAGACATTTTTTTTCGTGTCATATATTTGCTTTTTTTTATGGTTGAATTTATATTTTATGTGAGGAATATATGTACAAATATATATACAAAATAATAAATGCAAATAGTATAATAGTACATTAAAAAAATCCTTTTTTGAACGAATTTTTCAATTTATTCTCATTTTTCCTCATTCCGTTTCTAAAAGCCAAAAATACCAATGTCTAAATTAAAAACCGAACCACATGGGTCCTTCTTTATTTAGTGTCCTACAAACCAATTTGCGGCCTTTTACAATTTCCCACGTTTGATCCGTCCACAGAAAAACCGCGTAACACCAACACTTTTGTAATTTGCCGCTGTAATGAAATTTTATTTTTGTGTTGTATTTTTGTTTTTTTAGGTTTATTTTATTTTGTATTTGGGGAATATATGTACAAATATATGTAAACACATAATAAATGCAAATTGTAAAATAATACATTAAAAAAATCGTTTTATGAGTAAATTTTTTATCCTCATTATTCCCCACTCCGTTTCAAAACTCAGAAATACACCATTCCCAAATTAAAAACGAAATACTCCAGGACCTTCTTTTTTTATTGAACTCCAAAGTAAATGCAGGGTTTAAGCTATTTCTCAATTTTGAGCCGTTCACAGAAAAACCAAAAAAAATTTGTAATTTGAGTTTTGTTCAACATTGGATTAATGTTCTTGTTGTTCTTTCGGTTCTTAAGCCCGAAATACAATATCGCGTCCACAGAAGCAGTAGCAGTCAAACTGTTCGCCCTTTACTGACTGCATTTATTTTTACTGTCGGAATAAACAAAATTGAAGCAGTAGAGTAGTCAGCAAAAGTTGTTTACATTTTTGATTGAACGAATTTATATTTAAAAAATTTAAATGTAACACATTATTTCAGAATGTATTCGGTACAACAAAATGAATTGTTTGTCCAGTTTAGCGAATTGTACTTATTGCATAAAAAAAAAAAAAGAATGAAAAGTGCAGAATTTGGACAAAACAAATAAACTCAATAGAGGAACGTGATGCACACTGTTTTTTTTCCATGGCATATTAATATATATATTTGTCCAGGTCTGTTTGTCTGTCTGTCTGTCTGTCCCTAACACTAACCGATTCAAAATTTACAACTTCACTTAAAAAATTTTTGAAGTTGTTAACCTTTTTTTTTTTTTTAATGTTAGCCATTCTGGTGGTTTGTCCACACGACACTGCGGTCGTGAGAAGGAACCAGAGCCACTTACAAATATATTCACACATATATTTTTTCTTATAAATGCTAGCCGCCCTGGTGAGGTATCGAACCCACAACGCTGCGATTGTAAGTAAGATGAAGTAGCGAACTAAGCGCCTTCTCACCAGAGCCACTAATGCTCATACAATACCTTCACCTAATATCGATTAACTTCGGCAAGCAGTATGCAAAACGCTTTCATGTATATACACACACAAAAAATCATGTTTCACATATGTAAGCAAAAATAGCTTCGACCTAAAGCTGCCACCTTTAAGAAAATAACACTGCCACAAGACTACCGTTGCCACCTAACACTATTTTCACCTATTACGGTGATTTTCATATTACACTTTCATATTACACTTTCCTATACACTGCATATATTCTCAGTACAACATTAAGGTCCGCACACATCAACGCGAAGTACCGCAGCCGCAGCTAAACTTACTCAAAAATGTTTCTTGCAAATGCAAAAATATATTTGTTAAGGTGAGAAATTTCATAAAAACAAATAAAAATGTAAATCAATTATAAATTTAAATTCCCGAAAAAAAATACTACAAAATGAACACCTTTCTTAGAAGTCACTCAAGAAATTGTAAAAGGGGAAATCAAATCTTAGAAAAATTTTTTTCTCGGAAAGCAGATTATTGCTACAATAAAAGATTCAGTTTTGGTTTTAGTACGTCAAAATACATAATACGAAAATAAAAATTGAAAAAATCCAATGAATAAAACGCTTTGCAATAAAAATAATCGACAATAGTGGGAAACCCCTCGAAAACGCGCAGTTGTCTAAAAGAACTGTCAAATTTCATATATTTTGACTGCTCATCTGCACAACTGAATCGTTTCCGAGGGGTTTCCCACTTTTAATGAATCGCCCTAATGTTTAGCCGTAACAGGTGAAAACATTGTTAGGTGGCAACGCTAGCCTTTTGGTAGTATTATTTCCTTAAAGGTGGCAATGGTAAATCAAAGCTATATTTTTGTGTGTATATACACATTCACCATACAGCTTGATGAACTATATCGCCATTAGCTCAATTTATTTTATAGCTGGCTGTGGTCTTTTGGCTAGAGCTTCGGCCTATGACTAGTGGCGGGTTTCAAGCCCGCCACCAGTCGTATTTTTTTTATAATCCATTGCTTGATATTCTTTTATCTTTTTTAATCTTTCTTTTTTAATTATTTTTTAATGTAACAGTTCAACTTTACACAATTACATCATCCAACAAAATTTCTTTCTATTCTTTACAAAATTTAATAAAAGTTCACATATTTCACAAATGATTTTTTATATGCATACATAAATTATGGAGTTCACCATACGGCTTGGTCTACCTAACCGCCATTAGCTGAAATTATTTTATAGGTGGCTGTGGTCAGTTGGTTAGAGCTTCGGCCTATGACTGCGGGGTCCAGGTTCAAGCCCGGTGCCGGCCGGAGTTTTTCTTTTTTAATTCCATTGCTTCATATTTTTTTCTTTTTTTTAATCTTTATTTTTTTAATTCTTTTTTAATGTAACAGTTCAACTTTACACATTAGGCGACAATTACATCAACGAATAAAATGTAATAAAAGTTCACATATTTCACAAATTTCTATAAAAAAAATTACATATGAAAACATAGAAAATATTTTTGCATCTAAATTACACAATAAAGTAAACATTAATTTTTTCAAATTAGTGCTTTATTTCCCGTGCATGGCACGGGCAAATTTACTAGTCCAATAATAAAAGCCAACGACGATATGGAATTTCGGAAATTTACAAGGATGAAGATTAGTAGCTTTGAGGACCTTGTTAAACTTTTGGAAGACCGATTAAGTAGGGCTCCATTGAGGCGGCCAATTGTACCAGAGTGTCGCTTGGTTCTGACATTAATGTAAGCATAAACAGAGAGTTTGAGTTTCCTGGTTTATGTATCCTTTTTGTAGGTACTTATCTCAAGGTGCAAAGTGGCAAACTTTGGCATGGAACTTTCGCTTAGGTCTATCAACCGTACGCAATATTATATTGGAGACTTGCGTAGCTATTTGGAATGAGCTGCACAGAATATATTTGTCACCCCCATATGAAAATGAATGGGTTGAAATTGCAGCTTCTTTTTATAAAAAAACCGGTCCACCCAATTGTGTAGGCGGAATCGATGGGAAACACATACGAATAAGATGTCCTCCACATTCCGGTTCGTTGTTTTTTAACTACATAACATTCTATAGCCTTGTTCTACTGGCTGCATGTGATAGTGACTACCGCATTACTGCCGTCGATATTGGGGCTTATGGAAGTCAAAGCGACGGCGGAATTTTGTCTATATGTGAATGCTTGTGCAGGCACAAATACAAATTTTATTAAATTATTATTAATTTAAATTAATACTGATTTATTAATTTTCTTCAATTTCCTCTTGAACTAAAGTCAATATATTCATTTGAAGCCGATTCGTACTACTCAGCGATAACTTAGCGTTGTCCACGGTTAGGGCCACGCTTTCCAAAAACACTTTGAATGAAGTGACGGTACTTATTTTTGACTTCAACACGTCCAACATTTCGGTGTCCTCACTTTCGATATCGTGTTTTTTCTTTTTCTTGGGCTCAATTAAAGGTGTTGATTTTCCATCATCTCTACACCTTTTACTTTTGATTAATGAAAGTGAGGGTGTAGGAGATTGCGTTTCAGTCAATGAAAAGCCGGAGCAAATATCTTAATCCACTTCAAAGCAATCTTCCGAGTTGTCCTCTGTTAAATACGCAATAGCTTCTTCTTCGAAGAAAAACAAGAGTGAAAAACAAAGTTTTTTAAAATATAACCCTTTAACCGACTAAAAACCGGAAATAAATTTCCTTTAGATTTATTTCCGCAATTTCAATTTAAAATTAAGGGTTTTTGGCTACTTTGTTCCTAATATCATTGCAGATTTCGAAGTCGCCAAAAACCCTTAATTTTAAATCGAAATTGCTGAAATAAATTTTCTGCTTTTTAGTCGGTTAAAGGGTTATATTTTAAAAAACTTGTAAAGAAATTTTTTTTCGTGTCATAAATTTATTTTATGTGGGGAATATATGTACAAATATATGTACCAGACTTGTAAAGTAATGAAATTTTCATTACGCATTACCATTACCATTACCATTACAGGTAATGAAATTTTATTTCATTACCATTACCATTACTGCAATGGTAATTGTAATGGTAATGGTAATGAAGTAATGAAAATTTCATTGCAATGGTAATGAAATTACCATTATTTCATTGCGATAGTAATGATAATGAAGTAATGAAATTTCATTACTTCATTACTTTATTACCTATCTGCCCCAATTGCGTTTTTGGCACTTTTTGGGCACTTTTTGGGCAAAAGTTTAATTGTAGCTATCACCAAGTGTGTCCATGGTCATGTTTTGGATGAATCACGTCAGGTGGGATTAGGACAGCTTCTGAGTGCGTCCTTGGACATTTTTTGGGTGAATCATGTCAGGTGGGATTAGGACAGCTTCTAAGTGCGTCCTTGGACATTTTTTGGGTGAATCACGTCAGGTGGGATTAGGACAGCTTCTGAGTGCGTCCTTGGACATTTTTTGGGTGAATCACGTCTGTTGGGATTAGGACAGCTTCTGAGTGCGTCCTTGGACATTTTATGGATGAATCATGTCAGGTGGGATTATAACAGCTTTTGAGTGCGTCTTTGGACATTTTATGGATGAATCACGTCAGGCGGGATTATAACAGCTTCTAAGTGCGTCCTTGGACTTGGTGGGATTGTATAACTTTTGATATATTGCTGTTAAAAGTAGAAGTAGTGCAAATCTAGGTAATTTTCTATTTTCAAAAGCTGTTATAATCCCACCTGACGTGATTCACCCAAAAAATGTCCAAGGACGCACTCAGAAGCTGTCTACAATTAAACTTTTGCCCAAAAAGTGCCAAAAACGCAATTGGGGCAGATAGGTAATGAAGTAATGAAGTAATGAAATTTCATTACTTCATTATCATTACTATCGCAATGAAATAATGGTAATTTCATTACCATTGCAATGAAATTTTCATTACTTCATTACCATTACCATTACAATTACCATTGCAGTAATGGTAATGGTAATGAAATAAAATTTCATTACCTGTAATGGTAATGGTAATGGTAATGGTCGCTCAATTTCCCAAGTCTGATATGTACAAAATAATAAATGCAAATAGTATAATAGTATAATTGTACATTAAAAAAATCCTTTTTTGAACGAATTTTTCAATTTATTCTCATTTTTCCTCATTCCGTTTCAAAAAGCCAAAAATACCAATGTCTAAATTAAAAACCGAACCACATGGGTCCTTCTTTATTTAGTGTCCTACAAACCAATTTGCGGCTTTTTACAATTTCCCACGTTTGAGCCGTCCACAGGCAAAACCGCGTAACACCAACATTTTTGTAATTTGCCGCTGTAATGAAATTTTATTTTTGTGTTGTATTTTTGTTTTTTTAGGTTTATTTTATTTTGTATTTGGGGAATATATGTACAAATATATGTAAACACATAATAAATGCAAATTGTAAAATAATACATTAAAAAAATCGTTTTATGAGTAAATTTTGTATCCTCATTATTCCCCACTCCGTTTCAAAACTCAGAAATACACCATGCCCAAATTAAAAACGAAAAACTCCAGGACCTTCTTTTTTTAATGAACTCCAAATTAAATGCAGGGTTTAAACTATTACTCAATTTTGAGCCGTTCACAGAAAAACCGCGTAACTCAAAAAAAAATTTGAGTTTTGTTCAACATTGGATAATTGTTTTTGTTGTTCTTTCGGTTCTTAAGCCCGAAATACAATATCGCGTCCACAGAAGCAGTAGCAGTAAAACTGTTCGCCCTTTACTGACTGCATTTATTTTTACTGTCGGTTTATGGTTTATGTATCCTTTTTGTAGGTACTTATCTCAAGGTGCAAAGTGGCAAACTTTGGCATGGAACTTTCGCTTAGGTCTATCAACCGTACGCAATATTATATTGGAGCCTTGCGAAGCTATTTGGAATGAGCTGCACAGAATATATTTGTCACCCCCATATGAAAATGAATGGGTTGAAATTGCAGCTTCTTTTTATAAAAAAACCGGTCTACCCAATTGTGTAGGCGGAATCGATGGGAGACACATACGAATAAGATTTCCACCACATTCCGGTTCGTTGTTTTTTAACTACATAAAATTCTATAGCCTTGTTCTACTGGCTGCATGTGATAGTGACTACCGCTTTACTGCAGTCGATATTGGGGCTTATGGAAGTCAAAGCGACTGCGGAATTTTGTCAGCCAGTGCATTCGGAACAAAAGTGTTAAATAATACCATTAATTTGCCGAAAAGTTGCAATTTGCCAGAGTCTGATATCACGGTTCCATACTTCTTTGTTGGAGATGCTGCATTTCCTTTGAGAAAAAATATAATGAGGCCATATCCAGGGCGCTATCTTCCAGACGATAAGGTGCACTTTAATGAAATACTAAGGGTATTCATTTAAAGTGTGAATCTCCTCGAAAACGCGCAGTGGCTTAAAAGAACTGTCAAATTTCATATATTTTAACTGCTCATCTGCACAACTGAATCGTTTCCGGGGGGTTTCCCACTTTAAATGAATCGCCCTACTGTCAAAAGCAAGATGCAGAATACAAAATGAATTTGCCATAATGACAATGCAGTGGCGGGTTTTGTGTGATGGTATGATATGCATTCCGGAAAATGCCGAAAAAATTGTTAAATTTGTGGTTGTTCTTCACAACTTCGTCAAAATGCACGACATTGAATACAGTCAGGAGTTCTTCGTTAATAGAGAAAACGCTGTATTTTCGAAGACAAATGGATCACAACTTCAGCAATCAAAATTTTTTACTCGCTACAATGCTTCAAAAGACGCATTTAATATTCGTGACACCTTGAAGGATTATCTTCAAAAATAATTTCAAATTGTTCAGATTTTGGAGAAAGACATGTTTTGGTTAATACGAAGGTTGAATGATAAGTTTCCGGAATGAGGCGTTACTTTGTTCAGATGAGAAAATTTTTTTTCACGTCCAAATGTGTCTACAATTTTTTTAAAAAGATCTCCGATCCCAATGATATTCTCGTTAGAAGATCGTTTTAAAAAATCATTGGGCATATTTGAACGCGAAAAATATGTTTGTCATCTGAAGAAAATAAGACAAAAAATCTCAAATTTAACGATATAAATATTAGGAACCACATTGGTTGCCCCATTCCCGAAACTTATCGAGCAACCCTCGTAATTACTCATAAATAAAATACGGAATAAAACAATAAATTTAAGTTTTTGGTTAAATTTTAATAATACAATGAAACAACTATAAAAAGTAAGTTACCTTTGAAAAAGGATGTTAAATGTTTGTTAATAAATGTAAATAAGGATATTAGATACGTTGTATGACATGGCGCGAATAGTAAAAAATGTTCAAGAGTATTTTGTAATACTGTACGAAAAGAGGAGAAGATCTATATGTGAATGCTTGTGCAGGCACAAATACAAATTTTATTAAATTACTAGTAAATTTGCCCGTGCCATGCACGGGAAAATAAAACACTAATTTGAAAAAATTAATGTTTACTTTATTGTGTAATTTAGATGCAAAAATATTTTCTATGGTTTCATATGTAATTTTTTTTATAGAAATTTGTGAAATATGTGAACTTTTATTAAATTTTGTTTGATGATGTAATTGTCGCCTAATGTGTAAAGTTGAACTGTTACATTAAAAAAGAATTAAAAAAGAAAGATTAAAAAAAAGAAAAAATATGAAGCAATGAAATTAAAAAAATAAAAACTAAGTCCGGCGGCGGGCTTGAACCTATGACTGCCGCAGTCATAGGCCTAAGCTCTAACCAACAGACCACAGCCAACTATAACATAATTTTAACTATTGGCGATTAGGTGAGCTCCATAATCTATATATACATATAAAAATCATTTGTTTTGTGTAATGTGTAATATGAAAATCTAATACACCACCGTAATAGGTGAAAATAGTGTTAGGTGGCAACGGTTGTCTTGTGGCAGTGTTATTTTCTTAAAGGTGTCAGCTTTAGGTCGAAGCTATTTTTGTTTATATATCAAAGATGATTTTTTGTTTGTGTATATACATGAAAGCGTTTTGCATGCGGCTTGATGAAGTTAATCGATATTAGGTAAAGGTATTGTATGAGCATTAGTGGCTCTGGTGAGAAGGCGCTTAGTTCGCTACTTCATCTTACTTACAATCGCTGCGTTGTGGGTTCGATACCTCACCAGGGCGGCTAAAATTTATAAGAACAAATATATGTGTGAATATATTTGTAAGTGGCTTTGGTTCCTTCTCACGAACGCAGCGTCGTGTGGACAAAAACCACCAGAAGAAGGGCTAACATTTAAAAAAAAAGAAGGTTAACAACTTACAAAAATTTTTTAAGTGAAGTTGTAAATTTTGAATCGCTTAGTGTTAGGGACAGACAGACAGACAGAAAGACAGATAGACAGACAGACCTGGACAAATATATATATTAATTATGAATTTAAATTAATACTGATTTATTAATTTTCTTCAATTTCCTATGGAACTAAAGTCAATATATTCATTTGAAGCCAATTCGTACCACTCAGCGATAACTTAGCGTTGTCCACGGTTAGGGCCACGCTTTCCAAAAACACTTTGAATGAAGTGACGGTACTTATTTTTGACTTCAACACGTCCAACATATCGGTTTCCACACCTTCGATATCGTGTTTTTTTCTTTTTCTTGGGCTCAATTAAAGGTGTTGATTTTCCATCTCTACACCTTTTACTTTTGATTAATGAAAGTGAGGGTGTAGGAGATTGCGTTTCAGTCAATGAAAAGCCGGAGTAAATATCTTCATCCACTTCAAAGCAATCTTCCGAGTTGTCCTCTGTTAAATACGCAATAGCTCCTTCTTCGAAGTTGCCTGTAGTTCTATATAAACCCAATTGTTGTTATAAAATTATAATTATATCCTCAGTCCTTCCTACTTACTTCATATTAACTGTCTCGCAATCGTTCAAAAATAGAAGACTCTCGTAAAATTTGTACTTGTACCTGCCACTGGGTGAAGTTTGGCCACTTCCAGAAGGCACCTTTTTCCGTAACCGATAAAATCTGTCCCGCAGCTATTTCCATCGCTTCTTAACCATATCCACTGAAGAGAATCATTGAAATTCAATGTAATGTCCACTCTGGAGCTTCACATTGAAATAAGTGTAAGCCCAATGCAGGGGTTTCTCATGGTTAGGAACATACATACCTTCAAAACTATTTTTTTTGCGAAGTCCATCCACTTCTTATCTTTCAAAATTGGATTTCTATACGCTCCATGTTTTTTATCGTATAGAAGACGATTTTCGCGCACAAATTCAATTACTTTTTCTTCCATCTAATTTTTTTATTGATGGAATTTTTTAAATTTCAAATTAAGTTTTTCATTTAAATCCAACTGTTCAAATGGAAAGTTGAAGTTTACAGCAGCGCCAGTAAATTTAGAAAAATAAAAAGCAGCATGTCAGGGGAGAGTTTACTGCCGCTGCCGTATTATGATTACTTTCATACAAAATAGTGTATTCTAAAATTTAGAAACAGCTATTGCTTCTGTCGACACGATATTGTATTTCGGGCTTTATACTCACATTTAAAAAATATTAGATTCTTAGGTTCCATAAACTAAAAAAACTAGTGAGAGAATTATCTTCGATGTGACCGAAGCTAAAATATCCTGCAAGTACAATGGGTTCTTAGACAATTTTTCTATATTTTTTTCGAACATTTTTCTGTATTTTAACGATAGTTTTTCGATATTTTATAATTTATAGATGATTTTTCAATATTTTTTTTCTGGTCCAATTCCATTTCGTTACAGTTTTATTTCCATTTCGTTCCAGTTTTAGTTCCATTTCATTCCTGACATAATTTCCAACCAAACGAAAAACCCTGTCCAAATCTGTTCAGTATTTCTCAAGATAAACGAAAATAATACAAATATTGTGGCCATTTTGTTTGGGAGGTAGGCGTGGTTCTTTCCCAATGTTGTCCATTTTCAGAGACACCGGAAACCCCCCTAAGCCAGATTTCATGTTGTTTCGATGAAATCTTGAAATTTCGAAATTTAAACTTCGAATTCGAAATCAGTTACGCCGAACCCCCCCCCCCCCCCCTAATCCAAATTACATGTTGTTTCATGAAATCTTGAAATTTTGGCCGCCATATTGGATCCGCCATCTTGAAATTCGAAATTCTAACATCAAATTCGAAATCAGAAACCCCCCCTATAACACAAATTCGATGAAAATTACAGATTTGGCCACTTTTCGCCGTCTTCTGGCCTATTGTGCACCGGTGGAAAACCAAAAAAAATACCGGGTTTGCTAAACAGGAAACTTTTTTTTAACACGGGAATTGATTCTGGCTACGGTAAAACTATAAGGATGCCATTTGTTGTCTGAAATCGTCTCAAATATAAGAGCCTATTTACACTATCAGTTCCATGACGAAAAATCTGACAAAGAGCTAATAAGAACTGCGGTAGTGAAAACGGGATAGAGCATTTTGCACCGAAAATCCATACAAAAAACGTAAAAGGTGGCAACTCCATGCTTCGTTTATTTTCATTTTCATATAAAAACTGTCAAATTTCGTCATGCCCATGTCAGTGTAAATTCTAAAAACGGCATGCACACCATCTAATTTGAAACATATTTAAAAGGAGATTCAGAAAAAAAATTTATTTTTTTTTTGGCCGATCGTAGAGGTAGCGCATCGACATATTTCTTCATATTGTCACCATTTATGATCCGATTTTAAAGAATAATCGGAGGTCCTTGCTCTTAAGTACACCCTTCTAGTACTTACCCACCAGATCTCAGTTTGTACCACCCTAATTTACCATTCCAATTGCATAAAATTAAATCATGTCGAGATTTGATCTGCTGGGCATCGCCTTTAAACACTTAATTCGATTTTACTTAAATTTCTTTAATTTATGTTGTAGAAGCTGAGAAGTTGAAAAAACAAACATTCCAATGTATACATTAGGGTACATTAGGGTGGTACTAACTGAGATCTGGTAGGTAAGTACTAGAAGGGTGTACTTAAGGGCAATGCCTTGTAGGTCTCCTCGAGACAAAAACTTTGATATATTATACTTTAAAATCGGATAATAAATGGTGACGATATGGTGAAATATGTCAATGCGCTGCCCCTACGTTCGGTAACAATATTAATTATATTTTTTTTAAATAGTTCTAATGGAATAATCGGTACACTTCCTTTGCAAGAGTTTAATGATTTTTCGAGAGATTTAATTTTATGCAATTGGAATGGTACATTAGGGTGGTACTAACTGAGATCTGGGTAAGTACTAGAAGGGTGTACTTAAGAGCAAGGACCTCTATTATAGGTCTCCTTGAGACAAAAATTTTGATGTATTATTCTTTAAAATCGGATCATAAATGGTGACAATATAAAGAAATATGTCGATGCGCTACCTCTACAATCGGCCAAAAAAAAGGAAATTTTTTTCGGAATCTCCTTCCAAATTTGTTTCAAATTAGATGGTGTGCGGTTAACTTTTTTTTTCCCCCTTTAAGGTGATACGGTCTAATGCCCATGCGTCATGGGAATGACTGTGTAAATAGGCTCTATAATATTTAAATGTTTATATTATATTTATTTAAATAGTTTTTTTGGCGACCTCTTAATTTTAAATTTTATGGTTTTGATGAGCTATAGGTCCAAATTAAAAAATACTGTTTTGTTGTATTTTTAATTGTTGTTTTTTTATTGTCCAATATTTCGACTTTCTTCGAAAGTCATCCTCAGGGACTCTACACATAACAAAAAAGGTTTTTTTACAATGATGTTAAAAATTACATTTTCATATTAAAAGCGGAAACTTACACAAAATTGAATAAACAAATAACAAATAACAAAAATTAAATTAATGTTGTCCTGTGCTATGCCAATTGTCTACTGATTTGTTTTGTGTTTATGTGTCTGTTTTGAAGTTTAGTCTCTCTTCACTTGGTATGTTTATAATATGACACCCTCAGATTGTAAAAACCCTGAACAAAATGTGTTTGCGAAAAAATTTTGCATGAAGAAGCCGTGCAAAGTGAACGAGAACGAATTTTGGTGCAAGAAAGCTTAGTTTGAAAAACTGATGAAGCGGCCATCAGACTTTTACGCTTATAAGCTTTTTATTAATTTTCGGTAAAAAATTTTGTTATGCAGATTTTTTTTCAAAAAGCATTTTTCATAAGAATTTTGTACAAAACATTATTTTGAAGAAATTTTGAGCTAAATATGTTCATAATTTTACGGCTTAATTTTATTTCGAAGTTTATTTAAAATTTAGATATATTATCGATTTTGTGAAAAATGGAAACGCAAGTTTGTTAGCTGCAAGTTTTTTTGTATTGTTTGCAGAGAATTTTTTTTGGTTTTTTACGTAAAATACAGAAGCTATTTGGTTTTTTACTTTCTACAATTTTGGGAACATAACATGTGTGTTTTAAGGTGTATCGATGTATTTATATAATTTTTAAACTTCCTGCAAATAGCATTTCATGTGATCACAACCATTTAACAATAAATTGTGAATTATTGAAGTTTTGTGTATACATAACTGCATCCACAAGACTTTCTTCTCTGGTTTTACTACGCGCATAGAAACCCTTTCAGTTGTGCGTATTAAAACAAAATGAAAAAACCAAATACGCGTGGCTGCAGGAAAACAACAACAATAAACACACAAGTGTTCATGTCACACATTCCTTCGCTTGATCACACAAAACAAGAAATTGCTTGTTTATGATTTAAATTCCTCCAGTCGATGGTCAATGCTGGCGCAGCGAATTTCAGAAGGAAAACAATGCGCGAACTAAAAATGTGTGGAGTCTGAAAACCACCCTTATTTTTGTGCGCAATTAGGAGGTACTATCTTGCTGCGGCGCGACTTGATCTTGGCGACCATGTTGCGTGGGTGCGTAGACGACCTGTTTACATGTAGAACAGACAAGTGGCCTCCAATTTTCATGCTGCTTTGGAATTTGCGTGTGTGTTTGGTTGTCTAAGAAATTCTTTCTTTGCGAAGATTTTTTAAGTTGTTTTGGGTTAGTGACGCATATGGAGTAAAGGAACTATTAGGTACTATTTTTATTTATATGAAGCCCTTGAAAATGCATCGTAGAGCAAGTGGCGACATTTTTTTTAGTTTACGTTTTCCACCGCCGGTTTACCCCATTCAGTTCTGTGTTACCAAAACAAAAAGAAAAACACATAGACAAAATTGTGCAATTTTATTTCCGTGAAGGTCGTCCCCTTGAAATTCGTAGTGGTCCAAAAACCACAACAAACGCACAAGTAATCGTGCCTTTTAGCCAGTGATGGCATCAAACTTGGCGTCAAAAACTTGTTAATTTTAAAATTAGGTTTAAAAAAAAAAGTTTAGTGCTACAAATTTTATTATTTGCAAATTTAGATCGGTTCTTTTGTTGAAAGTAAAAAAAATTAAATCGTTTATCGTTACATATTTTTAATAATATATCACAATTTAAAATTTCACCGCATTCTTTAAGTCGCGCTTAGCATCGAATGTATATCCCAATGAAATGTTGATCTTCGTTTTCATTCCTTTCACTCCATATGCGTCACTAACCCAAAACAACTTAAAAAATCATCGCAAAGAAAGAATTTCTTAGAGCCTATTTACACAGTCATTCCCATGACGCATGGGCATGCCGTTTTTAGAATTTACACTGTCATGGGCATGACGAAATTTGACAGTTTTTATATGAAAATGAAAATAAACGAAACATGGAGTTGCCACCTGTTACGTTTTTTGTATGGATTTTCGGTGCAAAATGTTCTATCCCGTTTTCACTACCGCAGTTCTTATTAGCTCTTTGTCAGATTTTTCGTCATGGAACTGATAGTGTAAATAGGCTCTTAGACAACCAAACACACACGCAAATTCCAAAGCAGCATGAAAATTGTAAACAGGTCGTCTACGCACCCACGCAACATGGTCGCCAAGATCACGTCGCGCCGCAGCAAGATAGTACCTTCTAATTGCGCACAAAAATAAGGGTGGTTTTCAGACTCCACACATTTTTAGTTCGCGCATTGTTTTCCTTCTGAAATTCGCTGCACCAGTATTGACCAACGACTGGAGGAATGTAAATCATAAACAAGCAATTTCTTGTTTTGTGTGATCAAGCGAAGGAATGTGTGACATGAACACTTGTGTGTTTATTGTTGTTGTTTTCCTTCAGTCACGCGTATTTGGTTTTTTCATTTTGTTTTAATACGCACAACTGAAAGGGTTTCTATGCGCGTAGTAAAACCAGAGAAGAAAGTCTTGTGGATGCAGTTATGTATACACAAAACTTCAATACTTCACAATTTATTGTTAAATGGTTGTGATCACATGAAATGCTATTTGCAGGAAGTTTAAAAATTATATAAATACATCGATACACCTTAAAACACACATACTATGTTCCCAAAATTGTAGAAAGTAAAAAACCAAATAGCTTCTGTATTTTACGTAAAAAACCAAAAAAAATTCTCTGCGAACAATACAAAAAAACTTGCAGCTAACAAACTTGCGTTTCCATTTTTCACAAAATCGATAATATTTATATATCTAAATTTTAAATAAACTTCGAAATAAAATTTAGCCGTAAAATTATGAACAAATATTTAGCTCAAAATTTCTTCAAAATAATGTTTTGTACAAAATTCTTATGAAAAATGCTTTTTGAAAAAAAATCTGCATAACAAAATTTTTTACCGAAAATTAATAAAAAGCTTTTTAGCGTAAAAGTCTGATGGCCGCTTCATCAGTTTTTCAAACTAAGCTTTCTTGCACCAAAATTCGTTCTCGTTCACTTTGCACTTCATGCAAAATTTTTTCCACGGCTTTTTCGCAAACACACTTTGTTCAGGGTTTTTTCAATCTGAGGGTGTCATATGTAGCATTTCTAATGTCAGTCTCTTTGCATAATTTCTCTCCTCCTGTACGATCTCCACATTCTTGAGGTCCGGTGTATGTCCAAGCTTTGAGCAATGGGCAGCTAATGCTGTTTTTTGTTCGATTGGTTTATTGTTGTTCTTGTGGTCTGATTTGTGTGCTGAAATTCGTGTTCGTAATTTAGATTTTGTAGTTCCAATATATACTTTATTGCATACATCGGATCCGTCACCACCGCAAGTTATTTGGTATACTAAATTAGATTTGTCGTCCTTGTCCAATCTACTTTTTAGTCTGCTGTATATTTGTTTCATTGTGTTGTTGTTTTTATGTGTAATCGTGCATTTATCGTTGTTGTATATATCTGCCCTGGCAAATTTCTCGGAGTAGTCCGGTATATATGTTATTGATTTGTATATTCTTGGTTCCTTATTCTTCTGTTGTTGCGTTGTTCCTTTTTCTGCTCGCTTTATCAAGTCCGTTATATTTTTCTAAAAATTTACCTACATTTTGGTGTTAAATCATTTCAAAGTAAATAATTTTTAAATTAATGGCGTCTCACCAAATGCTGGCGGAGGTTCGATGTCCCACCTCCCAACTTCATGCTTTTTATACACAATTTGCATTGCGCGTTATTTGACTATTAAAAACACTTTTGAAAACAAACAGTACTGCAAGTGGAAACGTCAGTTCAATCGGTTGTGCGAATAAAAAATCTGCTCTCATAAAATCAATTTTTTATATCGGAAATTCTACTCTAAAAATATTGAAACAGCCCCGAGGCTTCGTGCGATAGTACAGTGACGCGTTTGCATAGGGCTCGCGATCACTTGCTTGGACACTTTTGTGAAATTTAAAAACAAAACGAAAATTTTTGCCAAATAAAAACACAATTCGAATTCGCTTCATCAACAAAAACTTTATCCCGCGCAACATATCTGCTAAAACATTACACATTCTTTATAAACAAAATATAATCAGCTGATCCACTGACAGCAAAGTCAACACAGCGTTGACGTTAAAATTTCCTTCGGAAAAAAATATCCCAAAAAACATCTGTTTGCAGCGATCAGCGAGTACACAATCCGCATCGCGCCATCTATGCGTCGATTTTCTAATTAGGGTGACCAGAACCTTAAAAACGCGAAATTAGTACCAGTGTGACCGCTCGTCATGCAACGTACCCCTCCTTCATCAGTAGACAGTGGACGAAATGGTACAGCTCATCAGCAGCTGCAACTACAACAACAACTTTTGCAACCCCTGCAGCAAAAGCTTCCACAGCAAGACGGTGCGCAGCAACAGCATCCGCAACAACAACAACAACCTATTCAAATTCCCTCGCCAGATATACAGTGGAGTTCCCATAGCGATACTGCACACGCAAACACAGGTAACTCTGTATCGTCAATTTCTTTGGTCGATACCCCTAGCAAATATATTGAAATCCCCGTAGGCCTTACCCCCATTCCTGACTCAAGTGAGACGAATAGCGGATTCTCAGAAATCGCTAATCGCATAACAAAGGTCGCTACTCGCTCCATTATTACAGGTCAAAAGAGCAAAATGCCGACAGTGCAGACAGGAATCGACATTTACTTCGCAAAGCGAGTACTATCGTCCCCCACTAATGGGAATAGGCATCCCGCAAAAATTCAAAAGACGAATCCCGTTAAGTCATCTCTCGAGCTTGGGCAAAATCGATATGCGATTCTTGCTGAAGAAAATGATTCGGATCCCAAGCCGAAATCGCAAAAACCCCCACCTATCTACCTGCGTGAGCGAAACTCTAATTCGCTCATCAAAGATATAACTCAAAATATTGGTCCTAATAATTTCCACGTGATTTCTATTCTCAGGGGACAAGTACACGAAACAAAAATCCAAATTTACAGCGAATCCAATTATAGAAAAATTGTCAATCTCTTTGATAAACTCAAAAAGAGCTACTACACCTACCAGCTCAAAAGCTCCAAAGGCCTCTCAGTCATACTGAAAGGTATCGAGCCTTTCGTAGAATGCGACGAAATAAAAACTGCACTAAGCGATGAAGGCTTCCAAATAAAGTCCGTATTCAATATCCAGAATCAAAAAAAAATCCCACAACCCCTTTTTCGTGTGGAACTAGAGTTCGACTCAAAATTGCTCAAAAAAGGTGAACCCCACCCGATATACTCGCTCAGATATCTGCTACATCGCAAAATCACAATTGAAGTGCCTCACAAGCGCAGTGGACCGATTCAGTGTCATAACTGCCAAGAATACGGCCACACAAAGTCTTACTGCACTCTTCCCAGCGTGTGCGTAATTTGTGGAGACCTGCACGAAACAGGTTCGTGCACAAAAACAAAAGAGGATTCCACTATTAAAAAATGTAGTAATTGCGGTGGCAATCACACTGCTAACTATAGAGGCTGTGCAGTCTATCAAAGCTTCATAAAAAAGACGGAAAATGTGACGCTAAAACATGAAACAGGGAAAACCCAAAAATTTCCTCCGCTATCCGCTGCACAATCCTTCGCAAACCCACTTACAAAACAAGGCGTTTCCTACGCCAGTGCCTTAAAAAGCGGTCACTCTGCCACTGTGCACGCGCAACCTGCTCCTCCTAGTAGTAGCCTTGAACAAACTCTACAAATATTCATGCAAAATATGTCTCAATTTATGTCTGGTATGCAAAATATGATGCAAGAAATGATAAAGAATCAAAGTCTTTTACTACAACATCTCATGTCTAAGCCATGAATGGTTTAAAAATATCATTTTGGAATGCAAACGGCCTGTGTCATCACAAACTAGAACTTCTCGAGTTCTTGAAAGAGTCCAGCATAGACGTTATGCTAATTTCTGAAACACACTTCACTGAAAAACACTTTTTCAATTTACCAGGATACAGACTCTATGACACAAAGCATCCAAGCGGAAACGCTAGAGGTGGAACCGCCATTCTCATTAAAAGTCGTATAAAACATTACGCTCTCCAGAATTATTGCACAGAATATATTCAAGCGACAAGTATTTCTCTCGATGAATACTTAAAAGGCCTAACATTAACAGCTATATACTGCCCGCCCAGACACAAAATATCTGAGCAACAATTCCAGACTTTTTTCCATTCTCTTGGACAAAAGTATCTCGTTGCCGGCGATTTCAACGCCAAACATACATATTGGGGTTCTCGCCTTATATCGCCAAAGGGCAGGCTCCTGATGAACACTGTCAACAGACTCGGTCTTGACGTGATCTCTTCTGGCACGCCAACTTACTGGCCAACTGACAGTCGCAAAACCCCCGATGTCATAGACTTTGCAGTCTTCAAAACTGTAAAAAGGAGCCAATTGTTTATTGAATCCTCTCTAGATCTCTCATCAGATCATACGCCTACTATTATCACAATAAAGTATGCGCCAAGTTCTGAGGCCAATCCACCAGATAAACTGACCAGCAAACTCACAAACTGGCTCAAATATCGAAAGTATATAAGCTCCCACATTATCCCTAATGTGTCACTAAAAACGAAAGTTGAAATACACACAGCTGTTAGTAATTTCACACTCTTGCTTTCCCAAGCAGCTGCAGCGGCCACTCCCGCCCAAATCTCAAAAAGCTCAACTCGCAGCTATGCAAAGTGTACTCTAAAGGACATAGAGCAGTTAATAAAAAATAAAAGGAAAATACGTCGCGATTGGCAAAACAACAGATCCCCAAATCTGAAAAAACAGCTTAATGATGTCTCTCGAATTCTAAAAAAGCAGCTTGAGAGGAAATCCGAAAGAGAATTCCAGCTATTTGTTGAACATCTCGCACCCACAAAATCAACAAACTACTCGCTCTGGCGAGCTGCAAAAAATATGAAAAAACCAATACTGACAGAACCCCCTCTAAGGCTGCCAAATGGAAACTGGGCCAGAAGCGATGCAGAAAAGGGTGCAGCTTTTGCCAACCACCTAAAAACCGTGTTCACCCCGAACACGACAGCTGGTGATATCCCAATACCAACATTAATCCCACATAATACCTCTTGTACAATCGCGATTAAAAAAAACGAACTTTTGGAGGCAATAAACAAAAGCTTGGACCCGAAAAAAGCACCAGGACCGGACTTGATAACGCCAACTATGATAAAAGAACTGCCAACAGTTGCAATAACCCATTTATTGCACATATTTAACGCGATTCTCAGAACATGTCACTACCCAGATGATTGGAAACTATCTCAAGTTACAATGATTCCCAAACCTGGAAAAGATCCCAGTAATGTGACCTCATACCGGCCTATAAGTTTGCTCTCTGTAATATCGAAACTCTTCGAAAAACTTTTAATAAAATTGATTCTACCGAAAATTCTAGAAAAACAAGTGATTCCCGATCACCAGTTTGGCTTCCGCGAAAAGCATGGCACTATTGAGCAAGTGCACCGCATTGTTGACTCAATAAAAGGCACTTTCGAAAATAAACAGTATTGCTCCGCTGTTTTCCTCGATATCACCCAGGCCTTCGATAAAGTCTGGCACGAAGGACTTATTTACAAACTACAGCATATTCTTCCCGCTAATATGCACTGTCTACTCAAAAACTACCTCACGAATAGAAAATTTGTAGTAAAATACAAAAGCTTTGTCTCCCGAAAATACGAAATACTGGCCGGAGTACCACAAGGCAGTGTCCTCGCGCCCCTGCTATATATTCTCTATACTGCAGATATGCCCAAAAGTGATAGAACTCTCATATCGACTTTTGCTGATGACACTGCTATCATGTGCTCTCACTCAAACCCTGACATGGCATCTCTATACGTGCAAAAACACTTGGACACTCTAAGTAATTGGCTACATCGATGGAAAATCAAGGTCAATGAATCCAAAAGCTGTCACTTAACCTTCACTCTAAGAAGGGGCACGTGTCCTGCTCTGAAGATTAACGGCCAAGTCGTCCCTGAAAGTTCCGAAACCAAGTATCTTGGAATGCATCTCGATCGCCGACTCACATGGCATAAACATATTGAATCCAAAATCACTCAGATCAAATTAAAGCAATTGGAACTAAATTGGCTAATCTCAAGGGCATCAAAGCTAAATCTCACATACAAAGTCCAAATATACAAAAGTATAATAAAACCCATATGGACATATGGAATTGAACTCTGGGGCACTGCCTCTCCCTCGAACGTGGAAAAACTCCAGAGAGTCCAATCTAAAATCCTGAGACAAATTGCCAGAGCCCCTTGGTATATAAAAAATACTAACATCCTCAGAGACCTGAATATACCTGCAGTAAAAGACGAAATTCCGAAATTTACCTCGAAGTACAAGCAGAAGCTCATGTTTCACCCAAACATTCTAGCTAGAAATTTACTGAGACCTCTGAATCCCCATATATTAGTTACGATAACTCTACATTGCCTAAATCAATGGATATAGGGCAATTAGTTGTAATCTGAATATTATAAAAATAAGCTGAATTTCTGAATTTTTGAAAAATCATTGTTAGACCTAAGTTATTATTAGGTGATTCAATTGAATAAAATTACTATTAAAAAAAAAAAAAAAAAACCAGTATTGCTCCGCTGTTTTCCTTGATATGATATCACGCAGGCCTTTGATAAAGTCTGGCATGAAGAACTAATCTACAAACTACACCATATTCTTCCCGCTAATATGCATTGCGTACTCAAAAACTACCTCACGAATAGAAAATTTTTAGTAAAATATAAAGCTTTGTCTCCCGAAAATACTGGCCGGAGTACCACAAGGAAGTGTCCTTGCGCCCCTGCTATATATTCTCTGTACTGCAGATATGCCAAAAAGTGTCGAACCTAAATCTTACATACAAAGTCCAGATATACAAAAGTATAATAAAACCCATATGGACATATGGAATTGAACTCTGTGGTACAGCCTCTCCTTCCAATGTGGAAAAACTCCAGAGAGCCCAATCAAAAATCCTGCGACAAAATACCTTGGTATATACGAAACGCAAACATCCACAGAGATTTGAATTTATAAAATTAAGCTAAATTATTGCAATCTATTGAAAAATCATTGTTAGACCTAAGTTATCGTTAGGTAATCCAACTAAATAAATAATATTATAAAAAAAAAATTATTTGTCTTTTTTTTCCAGCAGGAAAATTCGCGGGAAAATTGTTTTTTTCTTTGAAAGAGGGATGGGCGATATATCGGTTGATGGTATTAAAATCGATTTTTTTTTAGCTATATATCGAAAACTTAAATACAATGACAATGATTAAATAGTTTAAAATATAGTAGGACGATTCATTTAAAGGGGGAAACCCCTTGGAAACGATTCAGTTGTGCTGATGTGCAGTCAAAATATATGAAATTTGACAGTTCTTTTAAGCAACTGCGCATTTTCGAAGGGTTTCCCACTTTAAATGAATGTCCTTAGGAAATTAAAAAAACCGGTGTTCGGCAATTTTCACGATTCAGTGGTGTTTTGGGTTGCAAAAAAACACCGCAAAACCCGGTTTTTAAAACTCAAAAACACCGGTTTTACGAAACACCGGTCGTTGTTGCCCATCCCTAACACCGAAACCGTCTTATTTATCAGGGTTAATTCGAACGTGAAAAAATAGTCGGTTTCATTTTGACATTTTTTGTACTGCGATACCGTCTGAATTTTTCGCGTTTCGGTCGAAACCCTCTAAATAGCTGAAACCCTCGTTTTTCGGCTCTATCTGAACGCACTATAAAAAAAGAAATATTAAGAAATAAATATTAAAAAAGAATATCACATCTTCACATATCGAATATTCGTTTTCGATATATCGCTAAAAAAAATATTTCGATAGTAACAACCGATCGCCTATCCCTAGGTTGAGGTAGTGCACAAATGTAAAGATGCTAGAGACCAGACTTGTAAAGTAATGAAATTTTCATTACGCATTACCATTACCATTACCATTACAGGTAATGAAATTTTATTTCATTACCATTACCATTACTGCAATGGTAATTGTAATGGTAATGGTAATGAAGTAATGAAAATTTCATTGCAATGGCAATGAAATTACCATTATTTCATTGCGATAGTAATGATAATGAAGTAATGATATTTCCATTACTTCATTACTTCATTACCTATCTGCCCCAATTGCGTTTTTGCCCTTTTTTGGGCGAATCATGCCAAGTTTAATTGTAGCTTGCATGATTCATGTCAGTTGGGATTAGGACAGTTTCTGAGTGCGTCCTTGGACATTTTATGGAAGAATCATGTCAGGTGGGATTAGGACAGCTTCTAAGTGCGTCCTTGGACATTTTTTGGGTGAATCATGTCAGGTGGGATTAGGACAGCTTCTGAGTGCGTCCTTGGACATTTTTTGGGTGAATCATGTCAGTTGGGATTATAACAGCTTTTTAGTGCGTCCTTGGGCATTTTATGGATGAATCATGTCAGGTGGGATTAGGACAGCTTCTGAGTGCGTCCTTGGACATTTTTTGGGTGAATCATGTCAGTTGGGATTATAACAGCTTTTGAGTGCGTCCTTGGACATTTTATGGATGAATCATGTCAGGTGGGATTAGGACAGCTTCTATGTGCGTCCTTGGACATTTTTTGAGTGAATCATGTCAGGTGGGATTAGGACAGCTTCTGAGTGCGTCCTTGGACATTTTTTGGGTGAATCATGTCAGTTGGGATTATAACAGCTTTTGAGTGCGTCCTTGGACATTTTATGGATGAATCATGTCAGGTGGGATTAGGACAGTTTCTTCTATGCGCGTAGTAAAACCAGAGAAGAAAGTCTTGTGGATGCAGTTATGTTATCGCGCTATTTTTAACTAAACTTTATGAAACAAACTAAAATCGAAAATCCCCACGCGATAATTAAATTCCCTATTTGCCCGAAAAGCACAGTCGCGAAGCGTGGGATTTAAGACGACCCTCGCGGTATGGTATCCCCGTCCGAACGAACAACACGAACCCGCGAAAACCTGATAACTAAACTTTTAAAACCCTACACCGAAACTGCCGCAATATATATATATATACAAATATATATATATATATATATATATAAAAGAAACGGAAATCTTTTTCGACACAAAGAAAATAATACCGAACACAAACCCCTTTTTCAAAATCAACACAAACCGACAATCACCCAAAAGAAATTATTCATACACCAAAAATTATATTTCTTTAAACGCAATTGATTTGCGGGACCAGACCAACCTGTCTGAAATCCCTCGCACGATTCTTTGCAGAATCTATTCACCAGCTGGACTTCGATAAAATTCGATGTCCAGCAACAACTTGGCTCTGATGCGGGACGACACAAACAAAAAAAAGGAATAAGGAAGAGGGGGGGGGAAAACGGCCAAACAAATCCCAAGCAAACTACTTGGACGGAAACACTTCACCAAAATAAATCACGACCGAACACAACCTGCCCAACTCTATTCAATTCCTCAAATTCAAAACACTAAATGGCCGACTGCCACAAATAAAATAAAGCAAAATAAACACTAGCTGGCAAAACTAAACCAGCTCGCAAAAATACTCCCTTTGGACCACTTGTCCTCCAGCCACAGTCCGACGATGGCAACAGCTCCACTTCACCACTCAACAAAAAAACACAATTTAAAAAAAGAAAAGAAAATTATCCAACTTTTGGAAACAAATAATTTAATTAAATTTAAGAAAAAAACCAAAGCTTTTGCCACTCTCCTTCTACCCTGCTCAAAAAGAACTAAACGAAATCAGAAAATATGAGCGCCTATGACGCTCACTTTCCATTTATCTTCCCACATACATAGAGTGCGGCTTACGCAGAAACCAGTGTCCGCAGTCGGGGCTTTACCCATACCTATATGCGAAAAATCTCTTCAGATTTTTCTAGGTGTGTTTGGCAAATTTACATATACCCCCCTGCACCCACCAAAATGAAATATACATTTTGGCGGCACTCATGTACGTATAGGCGAAAGCATAAATGTTCTCAAATTCCTCTCCCTCAAACAGGTTTAAAAAGTACAAAAGCTTTAGTCCAGGTTTTGACAATTTACTATTGTAATGGCGAGGCTGGCAATACCCTCATCGGATCGCCGCCGCTCACTGAGCTAACTTAACGAAAGCAAAAGCGAAAGAAAGGAGAAGAAAGCAAGAGAACTTTGACAGCTCAAACGAACTATTCAGTTTTCCTCTTCCGCGCGCCGGCCGCATCTCGCCCGCGAGTGTCGAATTTGTTTTGCTTAACAAATTAAGCAAAACAAATATATTTATATAAAAAAAGTGACCATCAATAAAATTGTGCAGTGCGTTAATTCGGTCAGTGCGTGTGTGATTTTGTTCCTCCGATTTTGTTCGCCCGTCGCCCCGAACAAAAGGGAAACATAAAAAAACAAAACAAACAATAAAAACAACAACATTCATTGCTTGGTCTCCTGAGACCAGCCAACTTTCGGATCTAACCGGAGAAAATCACCCTGAGTCGTTGTGCGGCCTAAGGTCCTGCACATGCCATGTCCCCTTTTCTCGTCCGTCTTCGTCTTCCAAAACATATGTCCACGGAGACACCCTCTTTTTAACCCTAAACGGTCCAACAAATTTCGGAGCTAACTTCCCTGCAAAATAGTTTGCAGCATCGGACAAAACTAAATTACGTCTCCATACTAACTCGTGCGGTAAATACTGTACATCTCTACATCTGAGATTGTAAGTCTTTGCTGTCTTGGCACTTGCCATTTCTAACTTTTTCCGTATGTCTTCCCTCAAGTCTGCCATTGACTTGGCCCGGTCCTCACTACTACTGTCCGGTTGGTCTGAGTCTCCCACTCGTCTATAATCTCTATCACCCCTGACCGCCATATTTCGGCCAAAATTCACGAAGTATGGAGACGCTCTCAAAACCTCATGCTGCGATGTTCGAATGCAGCACGCCACCTTTGAGAGATGAGAATCCCATGTCCGATGGTTTTCTGAAATATATGCTCTCAAAGTGGTCTTAATTATTTGGTTGATCCGCTCGGCCGGATTGGCCTGCGGATGATAGTGTGCAGTGTACCGCATCTGCACACCATACGACGCGCATAAACTCTGCAGCTCCTTGCTGCGAAACTGTGGCCCATTGTCGCACACAATGGACCTCGGAACTCCAAAGAGCAGGAAAACATTGTCTTCCAACTCCTTGCAAACACTCTTTGCCGTTGCATTTCGCAACGGAAACAACAATGGGAATTTGGTGAAGTAGTCAACCACCGTTAAAATATAACAAAATCCCCGACTAGACTTCACCAAGGGTCCCACCAGATCTACGCAGATCATTTCCCAAGGTTCTAACTTCTTTGTCCTCTCTACCATACAACCAGCTGGCTTATTGTTGTCAGGTTTCACCCTCTGGCAAACCTGACAACCTTTAATATATCTAGCTATCTCTGCCTTCATTTTCGGCCAATAATATTTCTCAATTACCCTAGCGTATGTTTTCCTAACGCCCATGTGCCCCGATAATGGATTATCGTGACACTCGAATAATATACTGCGCCTATCACTCTTGCCCACAACTCTCTTCCACTCGTACCCAGCACTAAACAAACTATTTGTCCCTGCCTTTATGTGTTTATATAACACCCCATTTTCAATTCTCCAAGCTGGGTAATCGAGTGGTTTATCCTCCACTTTCCTAACCATGGAATCCACCCATGGGTCTCTAACACGCCCATCTACCTCCCCTACGACTGGGACACCTCTAGAAAGCATGTCGGGCACAACATGATCTTTCCCCTTACGATGTATGATTTCATAATCGTATTGCTGGAGCTTTAAAGCCCACCTAGCCAACCTACCGCAAGGATCTTTCAAATTGTTGAGCCATACCAACGAATAATGGTCGGTCACCACTGTGAACCTGACCCCTTCGATGTATGGCCTCAACTTCTCAACTGCCCACAAAACAGCCAAACACTCCTTCTCGGTAGTGGAATAATTCCTCTCGCATCTACTCAACGACCTACTCAAATACGAAATGACCTTCTCCCCTTCATCAAACTGCTGTGTCAAAACGGCACCTATTCCAAAATCGGAAGCATCAGTCTGAACTACGAAGGGTCGTTCGAAATCAGGACAGCTCAGGACCGGCGCCGTCACTAGGCGCTCCTTGGCCTTCAAAAAGCTGTCCTCGCACTCCGGCGACCATCTAAACCTGTTCTTCTTCTTTAGAAGATCAGTTAGAGGCTTAACCAAATCAGCGAAATTCGAAACAAACCTACGATACCAAGAAATGGTGCCAACAAACGACCTGACTTCCCTTACATTTTTGGGCGCTGGAATCTTCAGCATTGCCTCAACTTTCTCGGGGTCAACGTGCAAGCCCTGTCGATCAACAACATAACCTAAGTACCGTAGCGAAGAAAGACAAAAATTACATTTTTCCCTATTCAATCTAAGCCCTGCCGAACAAATCCTCCTCAGGACCTCCTTCAGAACCTCAACATGCTTATCAAATGTATTTGTAACAATAATAATATCGTCCAAATACACGAAAACATGGGGTTCCAAGTCAGCCCCAAGGACCTCATCTATAAATCTCTGCCAAGTTGCAGGCGCATTGTGCAGGCCATAAGGCATGCGCTTGAACTGGTAGAGCCCCCTACCCGGAACTGTAAATGCCGTGCAGGCCCTAGACTCCTTCTCTACTGGGATCTGCCAATAAGCGGATTTTATATCCAAACTAGAGAGATATTTGGCGTCCTTTTGCTTATCTAAAGTAGCCGAAATATAAGGGAGGGGGTAACTATCTCGATCCGTATTTTTATTCAGTGTCCTATAGTCGACACAAAACCTATAACTCCCATCCTTTTTCCTAATCATCACAACCGGTGATGCCCAAGGGCTGTGAGAAATCTCAATCACACCCTTTCCTAACATATCCTCTATTTCCTCATCTATGCGCCTCTGAATAGCGGGCGATACCGGATAGTATCGCTGCTTGACTGGTTCCACATTTGGCTTTGTACGAATCCGATGTTCGACCAAATGTGTACAACCAAGTCCCTCAGGCATAGACCTAAAAACATCTGCAACAAACTCCTCAAGAACCGATTTTTCCCTAGTTGACAACGAAGACCTATCAACTATCGCCGCTACTGACGAGACCTCGACTTGGTCGGAAAACCTCCACTGATTCTTGGCCAAATCTGGCACTACACCGGCCTTAGACCAAAAGTCTACTCCAAGAATCAATGATTGGGGTAAATCCGGTATTACGAGGCATTCCACGAGGACCGACTTGCCCTCTACCTCGAAAGGGACCGAAACTACCCCCCTAACCGGAACTTCTTCACCATCAGCAAGCGCAACCTTGCTGACCGCAGACGCCAATAAACGTATCCCCCAGGACTTTAATGTGTCCCAGCCTGGCCTACCAAGAATCGTCCTGGTGGCCCCCGAATCCAAAAGCCCTAACATACGCACTCCAAAAATTTTAACACCTAAATATGGCCTATTATCCAATTCTCTACCTGAAAGAGAAAAACTCAAACAAATTTCGGACGGACGTTGCCTCTGAGGCCTACCACTATTTTCCCTAGCCAGCTGGTTGCCCGCAGGCAACCTACCTAAACCTCGCGAACTTCTTGCCCTGCTTCCACAAGAGCTCGCTCCCCATTTCCCGACTCTTCGCGGGCCCTCGGAGCCGCTCTCGGGGCCGCCTCCCTGTCCGAGCGCTCCTGCGATTGCCCTGCTCTCTGAGAGCATCGGGGGCAATCACGCTTCAAAAAACCAGGCCGCCTACAACCGAAACAATAAATTTCCCTAGGGCAGTTGCTCAAAACATGCCCAAACCGCTTACAATTGAAGCACCTAAAAGAATTTTGGGGAGGAGCCTGAATTCTCCTCTCCAACCTAGCGTCACGCAAAGGGGCCCTAACCACTGAAACCTCGGGTTCAGCAGAGACGTACGCCAAGTCTGGCTCCAACAAATTCTTGGATCGGCTGCTGGGCGGCGGCACGAATGCTTCTACATTCGCCCGCACAGCCTCCAGCTTCCGACCCAAGGAAACCAACTCCGATAAGGACTTAGGCTCAGCCAAGCCCAGCTGAGTCTGGTAAAACGGGGACAGGTTTGCGATCACCAGACCCAGCATACGCCTCTCTGACAAGGGGTCGGACAGACGACCGAACAACCCCCTCATCGCCGCTACATAGATACCTATGGACTCAGTCCCACCCTGAGTCCGTCGCCTAATCTCAGACATCAAAATGTCGTCATAGTTGGGGGGCAGGAATTCCAGTTTCAGCTCGGCGACCAACTCTCGCCAGCCTGAAACTGTCCTGCGGACATCCCTAAACCAGAGCAGGGCTTTTCCAGAAAAAAGCTCCACTGCTCCCCTAAACAACTGGGCTTCACTAACGCCCCGAGCCTCGCATAGCTCGTCTACCCTCTGTAAAAAGGCATGCACGGACATATCGGACCTTTCCCCAGTGAATTTCAAACCCCATTTCGATAAATTTTCTATCTTCAAAAATCCTACCTCACCCAACGAGATGGATGGTCTCGGGGCGGGTTGAGGCTCTCCCTCATCCGCAGACTCCCTACTAAGCCCCTTGGATGGTCGGGATGGCCTTGGATTGTCATCGAAGGCATCATCCCCGCCACCAATATCCTCCACCGCCTCGTTGAGTTCCCCCAACAACAACAGGACCCTATTTTTGAGCGCCATCTGCTCTACTACTTCTTCCTTACTCGCTGGCCTCGAACGAGTAAGGCGACCTAACGCCCATTCTAATTTCGCCAAAATCTTTAAATATTCGGGCGACTTTGCGTCCTTGGGAGGGGTTTCCATAAGTTTTTCAACTTCGGAAATCTTCCCCTCCACACCCAACCTATCTTCCTCAAAAACAAATGGATATCCCGCAAAGACATCCACGGACTCCCTTCGCTCTATTTGCCTTGATGCCCTCAAGGACTTCCTCATAGAATCTACCGGAGTCACTGGCAACCCACGAGCCTCCATCTCGTATGCCAGTTCCTCTTGGTTTAATCGGTTAATCTCCATATTGAATCAGACGGACAAAAAAAACCAAAAAATTAAATAAACTCAAAAAGAAACCCCAAAGAAAATGAAACCAGCGTTCAATACGCTCACAGAATTTTCCAAAAAAAAGTAAAGAAATTTAAAAGAAAACTTTCAAAAAAAAAACCAAAAAAAATTTTTTTTTAAAATAAAAAAATTACGGACAAAAAAACAGGAACGACGATACTTTTAAGGCGGGCGGCACCGCAAAAAAAAATTTAAAACAAAATTTCTTTCTCAAAACTCAAAAAAAAATTATCAAAAATTAATAAAAATCAAAAAAAAATATATATATAAAAAAATTGATAAAAATAAAACTATAAAATAATAAAGAAATTTAAAAAGAATAATACAAAAACAACAGCTAAAGGCGGACGACACCACCACTGTTAAATAAAATTACAAAAAAAATTAAAATTTAAAATAAAATTAATTAAATAAAAAAATTACTGGTGTTGTACCAAATAAAAAAAATCGGAACGGACTCACCGAACAACAAAAAAAAACCCGCTGCCGCTACTCCGCCGTCGACAGCACTCTCACTGGAAACCAGAGAAATTCCAAAAAACTAAATAAATAAAAATACGAATTAGTAAATTATAAAAAAACTGAAATAATACAACCAACAAAAACAGCACAAAAAGATTTTGATATAAATAAAAAAAATTAATTACAAAAAAAACTTTAAAAAAAAATTTGTTAAAAAAAATTTAAAAAAATTATAAGAAAAAAATTTAAAAAAAAAATTATTAAAAACTTTAGTAAAAATAGCCCCACGTTGGGCGCCAGCTTATCGCGCTATTTTTAACTAAACTTTATGAAACAAACTAAAATCGAAAATCCCCACGCGATAATTAAATTCCCTATTTGCCCGAAAAGCACAGTCGCGAAGCGTGGGATTTAAGACGACCCTCGCGGTATGGTATCCCCATCCGAACGAGCAACACGAACCCGCGAAAACCTGATAACTAAACTTTTAAAACCCTACACCGAAACTGCCGCAATATATATATATATACAAATATATATATATATATATATATATATATATATATATATATATATA